>JACEII010000018.1:5693290-5776290 GCA_014332785.1 Antheraea mylitta
GTGTATTTTCTCCTCGTGTTAGTATAGTTTTTATTATCTGTATTGATCTAAAAGATCTATATGCGTGGATAAACTTAATTGTTGGCTTAGCGACGTGGTGAAGCAAAACACGAACTGTGCAGTATTAACGAAATACTGAGAAACATTTGCAACGCTATCTGTATAAACATAAGATTCAAATTGTTTTGTCTGCCACTCCTTATACTAGTTAACACGCGTTGACGATCTAGCGCCCTTTGATAAATGCCGCCAAACACACCGCGCCTTCGCCTAGTAGAATTTTTGTATTTAATAAAAATGATTATTTATGTGATAAATAAAATTTATAAAAAAAAAATAATGCTTTATCTTTTTATTATGCCATATAATTTGTTATTTTATGCATATAACTTTTACAAAACAATTACAATGTTTCACATCCGCCAAGCGTCCTGTGACGGCTCATTATTTTTCTTTTTGTTGTTGTTGTTTTTTTTTAATTATAAAATCCGTATTGTTTTTTGTACATTGTAGACTTAAGTACCGTGAATTATAAAGAATATAAACTTATAAATGAAGACTTCGGCTCATCAATGATATGTAAAAACAGGGTATGTCGTAAATACACATGATAAAATTAAAGTGATTGTATAAAGGAAAACATTTTCATTAAAAAAATTCAACAAAAAGTCAACGTCATGCGGTGTTCTCAGTCGGTCACCCATCCAAGTGCTGAGCGCGCCCGACGTTCTTTATCTTCGGTGATCGGACAAGAGCCAGTATTTTTAAAACTCTACATGGCAGTGTTTACTCCCATCTCTTTTCGTCTCACAAAAATATTACAAATCCGAAAAGCAGAAGTTAAACTAAAAAAGTAACTATTTCTAAATTATTGTAGTAATAAGATTAAAACTCAATAACTGGTAAAAGAAGAGTGTATGTTCATACGTGGTAGAAGTTTTTGTAGGTGGTAGAGCCACGGTGAAGCTATTACTGGTTTCAGCATGAATGGGTCGGCTCACCCGGGTTAGTACCATCCTCTTAAGTGCTTGCATAGTTGTGTAAGTGAGAGCGACGGAAACTTACCTCCCCTAACCCTCCCCTTCCCTCTTCCCCGCTCCCCCAAACACAGAATGGCAAAGCACTTGCGACTCCCTTGGTGTTGCTAATGTCTATGAATTGCGGTGATCACTTAACATCAGGTTATCCGTTTATTCGTTTGCCTTCTATGTATCGTAAATACTTCAAAAATTTGTTTAAGAAACAGAAGAAAATGATACTGAATAGATTTATCTTCGCTTATTTATATATAACCAGATTAGACCCCCCTCGGCAGCGGCCCAAGCCTAGGTCCGTTCCCCCGGCGTGGAGCCCTTGAGTGCGCTGCTCGAGCGATACAGTGACACAAAATCTTACATCACTGTGACAACATTACACATATAACTCCACATACGTGCGCATACACGCTTACACATTAAAGTGGAAGGGTTTCATTTTTTCCTTTATCGAACTGAAATAGTTTAGAAAATTATCCGATATGAAATATATATAAGAGTTATTGAGGTATGTATGCTCGGTATACATATATATTCAACAACTCATGTGTGTATGAATAGTTAGCTTAGGTTAGCTCTGCTATGTAGGTCGCGAATTGCATGTATCAGGCGACAGCCCAAGCCAACGTGTGCCGTGCACTCTTGAACTACTTGTCAAATAAAATCGACTAAGTGCCTTATACGCTCGCCTTAGTAGTCCGGTGAAGCTGTTAAGACCTTGCTAGGTAATTAGCGTAGTCAGCTCGAGATAAAAAAAATATAAATGAGGAAGGCTTATTTGATCTTTGAATAATAATTAAAGTAATCACTGGTATTATGTATCCTTGCGCCCTTTTAGCACAGATCAAGCTTTACCGCGGTTTACTTAATCCGTTTATCTGAGGCGGCCGCGCGATTATTATTTTGATTATGGCGTTTTAATTTGTAGTCGTAACACGAAACCCTTTTCCCTGTGACCTACAAAAGATCAAGTACCTTTTAAGGTTCGCCGGATATTCCATGAACATTGAAATATTATAATTTGCTGTTCATTTGCCCTTTGTTCGTTATATCATAAATATTACCGGGAGGGTATAATTAAAACGCCAACAAAAAGTGGAAATAGGAGTACATTTACGGCTTTGTTTTTTATTATCCTTTATGGATAAAAGGGAAAATTATTTTCTAAGTCGGCATGAAAAAATGTAACATCGTTTTACGGGGAAACATAATCAACATTGCGATTTCAATAGACAAATATAGAAAAAAAACCTTTCTCAAAGACACAAAGTAAATAACTGTCTAATTTATAATATGTACTAGCTTCTAACTTTATATGAATAGTAAGGGATATTAAGGTGGTATGGTTTCGATTTCTTATATATATTTATATCATGTAGGAGACAAACAAACAGGCGGGTCACCTAGTGTTAAGCGATCACCGCCGTCCATAGACACTAGTAACACGAGACACTAGTGCCTTGCCAGTCTGTGTTTTGGGAGAATAATGGAAAGGAGAAATGGGAAAAAGAGAGGGAAGGGAGGAGAGGAGAGGGAAGAGGACAGGTTGGAAGTTGGGCCTCCGGCACTCTCGCTGACTGAACGAAACGCAACAGTACAAGCACTGTTACTTCACGTCGGTTTTGTGTGGGTCGGGTGTTACTACCCGGGACGAGTCGACCTATTCATGCGAACACCAATAATAGCTGCAACGTGGCTCTACCACTACCTAAATCGAGCATTTATGTGTCTCCATACTTATAATATACAAAGAATTACTCGCGACTCAAATCAAATTATAGAATATTAAGATTAATAAAAAGGGCTGGCAACGCATCTGTAATTCCCCTCGTGTAGGAGGTGTCCATAGGCGGCAATAATCACTTACCATCAAGTTAGTTTGCCACTAATGGTACAAAAATACAGCGCTAACAAACAATGACGAGTTTTATTAAGCTGTCTGACATAAAAATCTCCATTATAAAAATGTGATAAGGTATTGAAGTTTACCGATCCCATAACCAATATTCATTATTACATTGTTTACTAACCACTCTGGAAAATGTTCATGCGTTCTCCAAACCCCATTCTTAGATAAACTAATACAATCAGATATTCAACGAACAGTTCAACGCAAATATATATAGTTGACTAGAAGTTGAAATCAACTTTTCCAGATCATGTCGATAGAAAACGTAGTTAGCGGATCCAGATGTAATTTCGCGTCTGGGAGCAGACGTCCGACTAAACTCCGTATCGACGTCGGAACGGGCGCCCCTGATCCCCGGAACGGGGAATAAATCTAGATTTGTAACGTTGAAAGAGTTTCATTTTTATTGCTGGACTACGAATGTTCGATAAACTATGTCTGATTGTGTCGAATGGAACTGTGACTCCGTATTTAATAAAAAGAAGTCTATGTAGAATGTTCTATGATTTTTTTTTTAATGGATCAATAGCATTGATGATTGAGTTTCTTTTTTAATTTTTTTTGGTAACCTTTCTTTTGGTAGTTTATTACTGCCATTGTCGTATAGGTAATGGTATTACATGTTTTTTGCGATCATTTCAATGAACTAAGAAGATGGTGGCCGTTTTGTTAGAACTTTCCAGGGAGTTTGCGGCAAATCAGAATGTATGTTCCATGGTATTATTGTCGATCTACTTCACTTGTGCACAATAGCCAAACTATGTTAAGTAAAACACTACCAATATTACATAATATTGAGCCAAATAATACAATATTATGAATAAAATATAAAGATCACTGCATCCAAGATCCCGCGAAAAACCCCTATATGTATTTTATGTGGCAAAATAAAAAAATGGTCTGACATTTATAAAAAAAAAATTGATTCTGACATTGCGGCACTTACTAGATCCAAGTATCGTTAAAAACTATCCAGATGACTTATGGGAAGTAGAAAAATATACAATTCACCAAAATCGGCCACATCGTTGCGTAAGAAAAGAGTTACGAACACACACTCCGAAATATTACATATCCCCGGGAGAAAGCGGAAATGTCGTTACTTGCATTTTGGGCTAAATTACTTTTTACCATATTCGTGTATAAAATTATTTATATTCTGGGTCTCGCTTTCCTACGATTCCATTTTTTATCGATACGACCTTGCTTTTCTCCTAGTTTTAGCACTATACATAAAAAAATTAGAATTTTGAAATGGTTTTTTTAGTTCTGGTGTAAAGTTGGTTTTTTCAAGTAACAACAATTCTGCTTTCTTCCGTCGATATATAAAAGAGAAGATTACATAAAGTCACAGGCACTTGCGTTTAATATACATACTGACAAAAGTTCAATTCACAAGAATGTTATTAACCTAACTAATATTACAAATATGAAAGTGAGTTTCTTAGTTTCGCTTTCACGCACTAACTATACAACTGACTATCATGAAAATGTATATACAACCTGTAGGAATGTTGAAAAGGCCACTTTCCATTCAGAAAAATATAGTATTCCTGACAGTATGTGGCTAACTTACACACACGCGGTCGAAGCGCCGGTAAAAAGCTAGTATGAAATAAATACACCTCAGTATCACATCAAAAGACAAAGTTATGTTTGTTTAAAATTTGCAGAAACCCGTTTAATATTTTACCTTTTAGATTGCAACGATACAAATAAGTATTCACAAAGTAAACAGTTTCATGTACGTAGTTAAGAAGTAAGATGCAATCCCCAGTTTCCATTAAATATGCAACGTTGTTTAACGTTATGTATTCATGGCTCCATCGAGACACATGTCCGTTAATGGTCAGTGGTACGATCTAAGATTAATCTTAGATCAAAACTAAAATAGAAGGGTCTACTTTAGACAAAGAGTATTTTAGTTATACTATCACTAAGAAGAAATCTTAATCCTTTAGATGCAAAGTAACTTGATGTACTTGGTGGGTATAGAAATATGAAATTTTGAACAAAATTTTCTTAAAAAAAAAACAGCTCGATACTAGTAAAAAGTTTGTCAAAATTATTTTTCGAAGGGTTTAGAAATAGAATAATTCCGGAGATTTGAGGTAACAATTCTTTTGGTAAGCCTCATGATATTTATAAATTTATGGACACACGGCTCGATTCGAATAAATAATTTTTATTTTATTATAACCACAAAAAACATTTTGCTGATAGTTTTGAAGATACCTTTGCCTAGTTGTTCTGGTGAATTTATTTATATTTTCTTAGCTTTTAATCCAAGTTTCATTAAGAACCTCTTGAACAATTACCAGTTGTTTTCTTCAAATTGTGCTTGTGACTGTAATTATCAAGACAAATTAATAGGTGCTCCAAACTAGATTTTGAATTTAATTTAAAAAGCAAATCTGAAGAGTATTTAAAATTTAATAAATCGCCATAAGTTTTATGTTTCACAAAGAGATAGAGCTCGTTAAGGAATTCGTACTTATATATGTAATATTAATCAAGGAGTATTGTGTTATTGGCTGAATTAAACTCCATCATTTATTAAAGTAAATTAGGAATTAAGTTCAATGAATGTACAAAAATGGACATAAACAGTTTTTTTAATTATATTGTAATAGATACACGTAGTAGGAAGGCATTTGCTTTATTGAAAAGATTCGGGTAGTATCCTTGCACTACTTTTTGTTAAATTATTTACTCGATGGGTTGCACTCAGGTTGATTCCCTTATTTGAAGCCCCTTGTGATACACAAACACGTTCTCGAAATATCATCAAAAATGCCTTTCTTTACAAAATGTACGAAAAAAATGTTTTTTATCACAATTCTTTATGCTAATTATTTCGATCTTATAATAGTTATTTTGCTATTCCTAGTGGAGAATAATCCAACAAATCAAGTCTCATAAAAATCGGTCCAACAGTTCTTGAGTTATAAAAGGTGTAACTAACCCGATTTTGTTTTATATACCTATACAATAAATCTTTCTACGTACAATGTGTCTAGTCTACATTATTAATCTATGACTATACGAGTAAATAGCAGCATTTTAGTGCACAGTAATTCACGTAGGGTTCCCAACGTTGATACCATTTCATTATACAGTCGGGTAAGCAGACGCTTTTCGGTACACACATCGTATTCTATTTTGAGATAATTGTGTACTTTAGAGAAATCGGAAAACAATTTAGCTACATCAGACTCCGTCTGAGTTTGTAAGTGTATAATAAAAGTTTGATCACATTATAAAAAAGGGTTGGAATTGTAAAAGTTTGAAATTGCAATTCATATAACTAGTTACGCTCGCATATCCATATAACATTTGTTGCTATTATTATTTATTGCAATTACAATTTCTTGTTATAAAATATTGATTTATATCAAAATAAATATTGTGCAAATCTTTGTCATATCTACGCATACCATTTTTTATTACGGTACTACAATTAATGTGCTAAAGTGCCACCTATCGATGAGTTATAGTATAACGAGTAATCTAGAAACTAATCTCCGTGAATAAATATTTTTATGTAGGAACTTTCACGATGATCGACTGAACAGTGGTGTAGTCTGACGTCCCAAATGTGTATACTGACAACTATTTTCACATATATGATCTTAAATGAAGATGACGTAAAGACCGATGTAAATTCAACTCCTTAGGAATATGCTAAACTCTTGGGTGAAGGAAAACATTTTGATGAGATCATAGCTAGGTTGGCTAGGGAGCTAAAAATCCATCGTCGAGCACCTGTAGGCGTGTTTATGCAATTGCATTTAATTAAGCAACTCAGGTTTAATGAATTCTTAGGAATATGCTAGACTCTTGGACGAAGGAAAATATCTTGATGAAATCATAGCTAGTTTGGCTAGGGAGCTAAAAATCAATAGTCGGGCACCTGTAGGCGTGTTTATGCAATTTCATTTAATTAAGTAATTCAGGTTTAATGTATTCATCATCTTGATTTACATCTTCATTGTAAGCTCAGGTAGAATTGTGTTCGAGTGTATAAAAAAAACCAGAAAGACTAAAAAATATAGATGCATATATATAGTCAATTTTTAATAATAAAAGTTTTAGGGAGTAGATTTTCTTCATAAGCTTAATAGCTTGTTAATCTTCACAAGTTAATGCCGATGGAAATATTTTGTAACAATAATTGAAATGCTAATGATAACAATCAACGTCTTGCAACAAATGTAATGGAAGTCGGATCGCGATTTTGCATACAATTTAATCGCAATAACATAATAACAAACTATTCGCTATAAAGGAATATTCTCTTATCATTTGATCCTAGACGATTGCACATAAATGAGCCTACCTACCTTAATACCTGTGAACTATTGCGGTGTGAATTTCATGGACCATCTGCGCTTCGATTATGTCCGGAAGAGAACTTGCATCTACTGATCTATATTACCATAAAACTGGCGCGTTCTTGGAAATGATGTGCTTATGTTTAGGTAGCGGTTAACGTGTGTATATTAAAGCTATATTCTCATTATTTAGTTAACATGGTTAATTTTTTTTGCAGAAATTGCAACGTACTAATCATTGTTGTACTTCATGGAAAATAAAAACACTATGTTAATAAATAGTATATAAGTTACTATATACGTCTGTCTTGGTAGCTTACTCCTAAACTACGCAACAGATTATCGTACAGTTAGTTGATTATAATATCAAGAATTTCTTTACAATTTTAAAAACTAATTATGTCTATTACAAGTATGGTTACACATTAATTTAATGTATGTTCGTAAAAACTTTGAAAAATTGAATTTAGTAAAAGATCGGCATAATGTAAATACTAGAAACTATAATAAACTGGTCGTCCCATGTTTCAAACTTAGCAAAACAAGTAATAGTTTCTTAGTGTTAGGTTTTACAATAAAGTCCCAAAACATGTTACCGATTTGCCGGACTGTAAAATTAAGCGCCACGTCAAGCTGGTTTTAGTGTCAAAAGGATATTATAGAGTGGATCAGTATGTGAACTATAGTGATGTCTGGATTTGACTCCTCTCTGTGCATCCACTATAAGCTATTGTATGATGTATTGGAAATGTATGTAAAAAAATGTACCCGATCGAGTTTCTTGCCGGTTCTTCTCGATGGCTGGGTTGTTTTCTAAAGCGGTGGTAGTTTTCGACGTTTATAAGCGCCTTATTTGGGTCTAAACTGAATAAAATGTTTTTGATTTTAATTTTTTTGATGATGTAAAAGCTGACGTATCTTAATCGAGTACCGAATAAGAAAACTTCATGCGCCTACTGCTAATCCTGACTAAATTAAGAAATAAAATACATCAAAACAATATATTACAGTTGAGATATAACGTATTATATGTATATTAAAATAATTTCTAAAATATCTTATAAGATAGGATAGATTTAAAATTACAAATTAAAAATTAATGTCAAAACGCCAAATGTGAATCGGATAGTAAATGTACTGACATCGCTTAGTTCCTTATGACGTAACCGCAGAACATTGCACCCTTGCATATCAGGGACTTGTATAATATATGCAACAAAGAAAATGAACCTAAATCCTCCTTTTATAATACGTCAAAGCAATGAAAAAAATATTACCAACAAACAATAAAACAAAAACCTTCTGTTTCACTTATTCACACTCTCTTTATAGAGATTTAGTGACCTAAATCATTCATATTTCCTTGTAATTTTTCAAACATTAACTCTCATACAAATCTGCTAATGACACTTGTATGTACATCAAAAAAATGATTAGCAGGTACAATCAGCACTCTCGTGTATTCGTTTTAGCACTATTAATTGTGCCTATAATAAAAAAATATATACGTGTCGACTTGAGTACCTCCTCTGTTTTTTTCGTCGATTAATAAATTTAATGAATTTGGGGTGTAAGGGGTGTCGAGTAACATCTTAAAACTTGAGACACCCAAGCCAACCTCCCCTGCACGTGCTGCACCCTGCTGATCAATGAACGAGGCAATGGCGATAGCGGGGTGGTAGGGTTTTACAGCCCGACTGGGTCGCCACCACCATGTACATGGCAAAAAAGCCCGTCATAGTGACTCGCTTCTGCGCGTCGCGTTTCGGGATCAGCCTGTGCATATCCAGTACCGGATGAGTTTCGTCATTATGGCCGGCATGACAGCGGCGAGCAGCGATGGATAATCTGTCTTTCGGTGGTCGCCACTGTTTTTGGATTGTATTATGCTTACCATCAGGCATAGTGCAGTCACTTTGTCGTGCTTCAATAAAAAAAAGAAAAAAAAAGCAATATTATGTCGCTCACAGTGAGACTACAACTTTACTTAAAGACTTTCAAGTCGAATACTCAATATGCTATTTAGGTAAAAGGGTTTATCGATGATGGGAAATTCGATAATACCGACACGCAGCTTTGTGAGTTCTATTCATAATGGAAAGATGGGTGTAAGGATGTTTGTGTATTGAATTTAGTATATGTACGTTATAATATAGTTCCAGGTGTTCCAGGTATTTTATGCGGGGTTTTGTATACTTGTATGTAATATAGTACACTATGTTAGACTAGGAGTATTTTAGCAAAATTACTTAAACTCATATAATTACTATTAATTTCCAAATTAAGGAAAATTATGTGTAGAGATTAGGAAAAAAAGGATAGCCAATAAGTATCATAACCTAAAACCACCCAAGGGAGAGTTATTTTTATGTGGTAGAGCCACGCTGAAGCTATTACTGGTTTGAGCATGAATGGGTTGGCCCGCCCGGGGTAGTACTACTTCCTCACAGAAAACCGACGTGAAGTAAAAGTGCTTGCACTGTTGCGTTTCGTTCGGTCAGTGAGAACGCCGGAAGACCACCTCCCTCTCCCCTTCCTCTCCTCGACTCTCAAATTCTCTATTCCCCCTTTCCAAAACTGGCCGGTAACGCACTTGCGACTCCCCTGGTGTTGCTAGTGTCTATGGGCGGTGGTGGTCGCTTACCATACACCTGCTCGTATGCCTCCTATGACATAAAAAAAAAAATAATGAAATGACCTTAAATGTGGGGTATACTCTGGCAATATTACAGTTTCTAGCATGGGAAGGATATACGCGAAATTTCACGGAAACTTTTTAATTTCGTAAATACTCGCCTGAACTCGCGGCTTCGCTTGTGGTAATGTATATTTGGAGCTTATCGGAATAATTACTTGCACACCGTCATGATGGACGTACGCATTAGGTGTTAACTAATTCAGGTAATCCGTTGAACATACCGCCGTAATCACTTATGCTGAGCAGTTTAACATATTACTAGCATTTGCTCGCGGCTGCGTTCGTGTTAACGTAGATTTTGAATAAAAAATACGGCTCATTTTACTTGTTGATAATGTTGTTTTGTATAGATGATTTTTTAAATCGGTTAAGGTTGTCCATTACAAAAAAATAATTAAATACTTTCTCTTTTAATAGCTTTGTAGATGTATCATTATGTGTATGGTATATGCAGATACGGTTTTCCTATAAAAAATAATCCCAACCATAAACATTAGACCCCGAAATGTAATTAAATTCGATATAACACTCCCTAAAGGGAATGCCAGTTATCATACTTATTTGCTTAGAAATAAACTCTAAATAAAAAATACCATTCACGTAATTAATGGATGAGGTGAGAACGCGTTATTTATTAGAATTTGCACGAAATCTTTTATCGTAACTAATTATTGTAGTTTAGTTTTATAAACATTTATATCAGAGTTTTGAAACATTTCTCTTATTTAATTCGAAGAAAACAGCAATCGATTATAAATGAAACTGATATGAGACAGTAATTTGATATGTCTGAAGCTTGAGGCTAGCTAATTTATTGGAAGTTGGCTTATTTATTTCTTATTACATCTAACGTCCCAAGCCAACCCCACCTGCACGTGGTGTACCCTGCTGATCAACGAACGAGGCAATGGCGATAGCGGGGTGATAGGGCTTAACAGCCCGACTGGGTCGCAACCACCATGTACATGGCGAAAAAGCCCGTCATAGTGACTCGCTTTTGCGCGTCGCGTTTCGGGATCAGCCTGTGCATATCCAGTACCAGGTGACTTTCGTCATTATGGCCAGCATGACAGCGGCGACCGACGATGGATGATCTGTCTCTCGGTGGTCGCCACTGTTTTTGGATTGTACTATGCTTACCATCAGGTATAGTGTAGTCACTTTGTCGTGCTTTAATAAAAAAAAAAAAAACGTAAACAAGTCTAATAGCATATTTCATAGTAAATAAGATTAAATATTTTCAGTAAATGTATGTATCTAAATTGTGTTAAAATTTAGTAAGACTCGGTGCAGGGTCATAAGCCTTTTCCCGAAGGAACGCGTAGATACAAAAACTACGCCAGTCCACGACTTATTAGTGATTTAAAGGTTGGAGGAATCCACAGTTATATGTCTTCAATGATATGTTGTTATCAATTTAAATTGGTATATGTAAGTGAATTTTGGAAACGTCTTTGGTTCGAATCTACGAACATCGAAACCAGTGGATTTCAACACGACTTTCTTAAAATCATTTACAAATCGATTACCAATAATAAAATACATCATCTTAAAGGTATAGATTTTGTGGCGATATTATATTTTTCAATCTCGTGTACCAATATTACGTATTTCAACGTTTTATATCTTGCAATACACAAAAGTAAAGTAGGGGTTAGAAATTAATTAACCAAAATTCATACATCTTTACACACGTATACTTACATGTTTGACTATTTTAAATATATGAATAAATTTAATGAAGAATGTTAAAAAATATCTATTTGGTGAAAAAAAAAACGTTACCAGATATAAAGTCCTATTATTACCTTTGAAATGGGTATCTATACAATTTTTTTTTCCTTATCGTTGACTGGTATCTAGGCTTGACTATGTCTCAGTCAATCATTCAGACAGATATTTAGAGAGCACTCGTTATAATCATAACAATACCGACCTCGCATTTAAAATAAATCGAGTCTTTATTAGATAAATGTTTAATGCCAAATTACGAGGATACTTCACCCTTCACCAAGAGGTGACCTTTACACACAGAATAATAGGCTGTTGTGAATTTATATTAGCAAATAAACTATTGTTACAAAAACACTTTCCTTATTTTGATTACGTTTTTTTTTCACAATTATGTAACAATTACATAATGTTTTTTTCGTAATTTATTTAAGTTCATTTTGTCTTTCTAAATGTTGATATATTTATTAAAACTGAAATATAGATGACTATAAAATATATGTCATTTATAAGTTAGCTTCAATTGTCATTGCTGTGGCACCCATACCATACATATTACATATATTAATACGTGTAGCCAAAACTTTGTACCCCTTTTTAAGCGATTTGCGTGAACGGATGACTTGAAATTTAGCACAGTTAAAGTTTATATGCCGGAGAAGTGCAGAAGTTATTTTTTTATATAAAATGCATAACAGGTATATTACATTAATTAAAATATACATTACTTACACTAATGATTCAATTTTATACAATATATACTTTTATACAATATATATATATAGACGTTTGACAGCTTTTATTTTACTCCTACATTCCATTTACCTACCTTTTCAATATTATTAATATGAATGACGCTGCTTGTTATATTGTAGTTATATATTCGCTGATATATTTTCAATCATATGTAATACATTTTTCTAAAGTATAACTACACTTTTATACATATATTAGACAATCTACTTCACTCCCTATGACACTTACATTAACCCATGGTATTGCAAGCAATACCTTAATCGCTTTAAGATTATTGACGACAACTGCCCCTGCGGTAATACATCTGTGTAAAACTCTGAATATTTGCTTAAGAATGCCCCAGGTTTAGTACGAAGAGACTAAAGCACGTAATGTTTTGTGACAATCTTATATGTCCATTTGATCTTTTGGGCTTGATGGAGAAAAAATCTGCTATCAAATCATACGATAATTTTGTTAAGCACGTGATTGTTAATCATAAAACATTTAACGGACTTTGATATAACGACTCAATAACTTGCATCTAAATCATAACTGACACATCTTGGAGATTTGTATATAATGCTTATAAAGAAAGAGTAGTGAATCTTATCAAATTGCGATAACCCCTCTCTTCCTTTATATCGTTAATTCCAAATGATTTCAAAATCAAAAATACTTTATTCAGTTTAGGCCCTAATAAGGCACTTATGAACGCCAAAACTACCATTAGTTCAGAAACCTCCCAGTCATCAAGAAAAACTGGCAAGAAACTCGATCAGGTACATTTTTTTAACATATATGTTTCCAATACATGATACAATCGCTTTTAGTGGATGCACAGGGAGGAGTCAATTCCAGACATTACCATCGTTCACATATTGATCCACTCTATAATATCCTTTTGAAACCAAAACTCGCTTGACGTGTCATTTAAATTTACAGTCCAGCAAATTGGTAACATGCTTTCGGACATTATTGTAGAATTTAACAATATTACCTAAAAAACTATTACTAGTTTTGCTAAGTCTGAAACATGGGATGACTAGTATATTACAGTTTCTAGTATTTAGGTTATGCCGGTCCTTTACTAAATGCGGTTTTTCAGAGCTTTTACGGGCATACATTAAATTATCAAGAATATATTGAGGGGGTAGAGTTAAGATATCGAACTCCTGGAATTCGTGAGGGTCCATATTAAATATTGCTTAAACTGCCCATTTCAATGCGAAACCAACAAAATAGAAAAAGAATTCTACTTGACTGACGAAAAAAGATAATATTTAATTAAGTTGGAGGATTTATCACTTGAAAAGTACTAAAATAAACTTTGGGTAGGAGAAGAAGAACAGCTTTAGAAAATCGCTTAAAGTGAATAATACAAACCCGCAAAAGATAAAGTCAAACGATTTATGCGTCCTAAAGTTTCTGAATAGGTACGAAAGGGAACTAAAGTTCCGTAATCTGTATTCAAATTTGTTACCTCAAAACTTACGAGTCGCGATTGATCGTTGCTGATTGTACTTAGCGCTATCAGAGATCGACGTTACAAGTATGTGAAATATTTATTGCGTAACTCTCGGAGGATATTAATCGGTTACTAATAAGAAACTACACGTTTTATATTATGAAAGCGTAATGGTCTCGCTTGATTTGAATTCAGTTTTTTATGTTAAGTTTTAAAATAAATAAGAACACTAATGTTAACAGAAGTTTTAGGAAAAGTGAATACAGGAATTTATATTTCAATTATTGTAATTAATGCCTATAAAATTTCCCATGAATATATATTTTATAAGAATTATTTATATCATCTAATTAATATTATTCTTAAATTAAAAAATAATGTTATCGCCTACAAATTAATCTTATTAGTAAAGAGTGTGCGATTATTTGATTTAACAAATTATTGGATAGGGAATCCAACCGAATAATTTGATTCGAAATTCGAATTGAACATTCGAATAATTCTAATTATTCGCATTATTAAAATAATGTAAGTAATTCGAATAATTCAAACTATTTTAGTAATTTTAACTAATTCAATATTTGTCAAATACTAAATAATTATTAATATACAAATTTCGCTCAATAGGTCCATCTGCCAGTCAAAGGTAATTTAAGTAAACTTGTTTGAAAATATGTAATAAATAAAATTCACTGTTTTATTTTATAAAATTATTTAGTTTATGTTTTTATACAAAAAAAAAGAGAAATGTTGTTTCGTTTCCTATAACGATTAGTGTAATAATTATTTCTTATTTTAAAGATATTCGAATAGTTCGAATTGTTCCAGCGGTTCGAATATTTGATGCGAAATTCGAATTGAACGAATCGTTTATTTGATGAGAAATTCTATCGAACGTTTCGAGTATTTGATGCGAAATACGAACTTAACATCATTGTTCTATTCGAGCTTTATTAGCATACCCCTACATAATAGGGGTATCTTGATAGTTTTGAAATACTGTCAAAAAGTCGTATCTATTCCGGTCTAAAGTCTAAAGTACTGGAGTCAGATGACATCCAGACTCTCTGGATTTCAGTGAATAACACGCGTACATAAGATTTATATTACATATTGTAGATAAACAGACGACAAAGATGTTAAATAATGAATACCTAAAAAATCATAAAGCTATAATTTGAAATTTAAATATTATACAAGTTCATCACGTCAGCCGGTTGTTTTCGTCGCTATAACATTTCCATTAACACGAAACTGTAAATTGTATCACCTTTGGGTCGTTTTACTCATATAATGGTTACAGACAACTGGCAATAAACACTACTGTTTCGTATACACACGAAATTTGAACACGAACGACTTACAAGCCAGATGTACAATATAATAGAGCAATATAGATATGATTTAAACTAAGCTTGTGTATACCATTGCTTTAAAATATATTATTTATTCTAATTACAGTAGTAATAAATTTGATATAGTTGGTAAAGCCACGATGAATCTGGTTTCAGCATGAACGAGTCGGCTCACCCGGTGTAGTACCACCCGACGCACAGAACACAGACGCGAAAAAGTGCTTACATTGTTGCATTTCGTTCTGTCAGTAAGAGCGCAGGAAGCCCCCCTACCCTTCCCTTCCCTCTCCTCTCCACTTCTCTCTTCTCTACACCCTCCTCCCTTTCCCCCTCACCCAAACACAGGATGGTAATGCAATTGCCCCTGGTAAACAAGGCAAACCCCTGGTATTGCTAGTGTCTATAGACAGTGGTTGTCACTTAACATCTGCTGAGTCACCTACAGTGCGTTTGCCTCTTATGATATAAAAAAAGTTATTGATTATTTTCTATGGAAAGGGAAGAAACTTATCTTAAAATCAATCTTATAAATCCCCCTACTATAAGATTGATTATAATTCATTTATGTATAATAAGAATAATCCTATAATAAAAATAAACAAATGTTACGTTCTCTCAAATTGAGTGAGGTGACCCCTAAATAACTGGTATATATGTACTTATATACATAATACCAAACTGTAATAGTATCTAATGATCTAATGAGTATACATTTTCTTCTGTACACAGAGTACGTATTTCATTAATATAGTTTTTGTGTTTTACATACTAATTAATTAATTAGGATTCATGACAATTAATAAGTATATTTAAACTCAAGTTAGAATAAACAACGGTACTTATAACGCATTACGAACTTTGTTTTTTTTTTTCGCGAACTGACTACGCTATTGGCCTTATTTAGGGCCTTCACAGCTTCACTGGACTACTAAGGTGAGCGCTTAAGGTACTCAGCCGATTTTATTTTTGGTAACTAGCTCAAGGGTGCTCGGCACACCTCGATTTGGCCGTTACCTAGAAAAACCCGACCTTACCTAGACATTATGAACTTTGTTAAGATGCCTTACTTTTCATATCAGATATATATAATTTCGGTTAGTATTTTTTTTTGGAATGAGTATATCTATACCTGCCTATTATCTATAGGGTAGGTCAGATATCACAGCTAGGATCCGATCTATGTAATGAAAAGCACAAGTTTCCTTTTAAAATCTATACTAATGCGTACACTCCACCCCTATTCTAACAATATTTCCATAGTTTCACATGGCTTTTGTTAAATTTCCGCAGCTCACAATACGTAATTGGACCCATGTGTAACTGTTCCGTGTTAAACCGCCGTCGGTTCCAAGCTTTGCTGTAGGATTGTTATGTTATCCGGGGCCTTTGACAAAAACATCACCCACCGAACACACTGCCGACTTTGTAAAGTGAAATAAACATTCTAACTTTAATAGCTTTCAAGTATTATAGAACGAGCAACGTTGTTTTGAATGCACATGAAACTTTTATTTTAGAGCGTATTCAATTTGAACGAAATATGTATGTTTTACCAGTTTATTGTGGGCAGTTCCTATGTTGTTTGTTTTTAAAATATTTAAAAGAGTTCAGGACTATATATATAGTAGTATGATAGTAACAGAAGAAGTAGATGTTTTACTTATATGAGGATAGTAGACTATTAAAGAATATTGATCCATTCCGATATTACCAGGGCTGTTAAAAAACATCTTATAATCTAATAAGTACCTTATAGAATATGACAAATAGAAAAGTTTGGCAGTCTTTTAATGTATGAACTAGCTTTGCTACTTCTACTTCTACTAACTTCGTCCAACTGGAATCTTATTTGAAAAAAAAAAAACAATTACTAATAAAGTCATCTGAATATATTAAGTCTATTTAATTATCTAATTTTTTGTGGTACATAAGCGCTTACAGGGGTGATATAAGATCCTCGTATACCCATAAAAACAAATCGAATAGTCTACAACACGGCAATTCGACCGGCGTTACTATATGCAAAAGTGTGCTGGACTGTCAAAAGATCCCATGAACAAAAAGTACATGTCAATGAGATGAAGATTAGAACTGTTTTCAAGAGATAGGTCAGATATGGTTAACACTAAGGAAAATGCGAGTGAAGGCTAGTAACTTAATAACCCTTTGCAACAATTCTGATGAGGTAAGTACATTAATGTCAAAGATAGTATTGTAAAAAGAAAAGAAAAAGTTAGATATCGTGAATCTAGATTAAGGTGTAATAAGTCAAAATACATTTTTTATTGTAGTATGACAAACTGATATCATTTATCGTATAAACAGTTTATTGTAAAAAGTACAGTGACTAACAACAAATTTGATATTTATTTTTAGTTGCCACAGTGATTTCAACCTACAAAACTTTTGGTACAAGGAATACACCGGATGATTTCATAACGCTACAAAACAAAGGAATCTAGTAGAGTACAAATGCAATATTCTCTTACGTTGCTATGGTTACTGAAATATGATGTCGCGAGAGCGGTTAACTAATTAAAATGACTGGCAAACTAACCAAAAAACAATAAGCTTCAAATGATATCACTTATTTTATACCCTAAATATGTACATTTTAATTATATCAGATAAAATTGTTACCCGCAACTTCGTCTGTATGAACAGCATCAAGAAATATATAGTACGGCTATGGCACAAATTTTTATTTATTTTTATAACATAGGAGGTAAATAAACAGGTGGGTCAGCTGTGTTAAGTGATCACCATCGTCCATAGACACTAGGAACACCAGGGGTATCGAAAGGTTGTTGCCAGTCTGTATTGGGGGAAGAGGAAGGGAGGAGAGAAGAGAGATGGGTCTCCGGCACTCTCACTTACCAAACGAAACGTAACAGTGCACTGTTACTTCACATCGGTTTTCTGTGAGAGGGTGGTACTACTTTACTACCCCGGACGAGCCGATCCATTTATGCCGAAACCAGTAATAGCTCCAGCGTGGCTCTACCACCTGTGTGTATGTTATACGAACATTGCCTAAGCTATAATTTTCTCTCAATAATTAAAGATCAGATCGTTATCTATTTCCGTAATACCTTCGGTCTCATGTTATGTCATGCTGCAATTCAATCGACATGATTTATGAACAGCCAAATAATCACTCATATCCAAGGAAATAAGTGCCCCTTGTACTCCGGTTTGTCTTTCAATTAGCTCACTTACAACTGACCTATCATTTATCAAACGAACAGTGAACGAGACAACTAAATTATGCACGTGAATATGATCGAGACACGGAACACATTTAAAAAAACTTTACACATAAATCTCATGCGAGTTCTAAACAACAATAAACATAGTCGGGAAAACACCAAAAGTTTTCAATAAAATACGATGCTTGTTTGAAACACAAATTGTTCGGCGCTGTTTGTTAAATCCGCGTATGATTTCAAATTAACAATAAAAGGTAATCATGTTTATTCGAAATCGGATTTTGGGTTTGGTTATGTTGATTTACAGCTAATAATGTGTTTAGATTTAAATTTGGGTATACCTCTAACTTTTAATTAATTGAGGTAACGTAGCACGTTATGATAAGTTAAAAATTGTGTGACGTAACTAGAATGTATAAGATTAGGAATGAGGATGTTAGAGGAAGATTAAAATAAACCAGTGACAGAGAAGTTGAGGAGTAATAGGTTAGCATGATACAGGCATATTAATAGTAGAGCAAAAAGTTCTGTAATTAGAAAAGTTTTGAGTATTAAGATGGACGGATATAGGAGTAAGGGAAGACTGAAAAGGGTATGGACTGTGTGAATAATTAAATGTCAATACTGAGATGACATCTGACAGGGGAGACTGGAAAAGGAAAAAATGTTGTACCGACCCTGCTTAGGTGGAATAAGGGTAAGAAGAAGAAGAAGAAAAAGATCCGTTAAAAACTAAAGTGAATTGTTATATGAGAACATTTTTAAGTTTGTGTATACATTAAAATTTTAAATATTATAAATACGAATGTAAGTTTATATACTTATCTGTTAAGCTTGCCGTGAGCAAAAGCTAGTTAAAAATAAAAGGAATATGAATTCAAACCTGCTACAGAAGTGGATCGATTTATAATATGATTTAAAGATGTCGTCCCATGTCGTCACAATATTCAAGCAAATATTAACAATTCAAATAACAGTGGAATAACTGCAAATAATTTATAACGCTTATTCACATTACGATCTGGAGCGGTGAAGATCAATTTAATTTCGCTCTTGGACACTCGTCGTATCTCCTTCCGAAATTACTCAATCATAGGTCCGACGCTCCAGAAAGAAGCACTCGAGCTTTCTTCCACCATATAGTTACACTACAAACTTAGATAAAGCTCATTACATTAGCTCACAACACATACGATACTGCACTTCAAATCTATTCATATTCCAAAGTACTCTTTGAGCACAAATTGTCTGGGGGATCTTCTTCTTAATAGTTAAACATAAAAAAGGTCACACATTTTGTAGATTCAGCTTTTCCTGAAGCGGTAATAATTATTCAGATATTAATTTTATGTATAAACAAAGTAATCTAAGTTATAAATGAAACCGAGAGCTTAATTACTGCATTGTACCAATAATTATTACTTCGACGTGAAATTGGTATATGAGCCAGTAGCTTTCAATATTTTAAGCTTATTAAACTCGTACAAAATATTAATATCAAAATATTTGTACACACCATTAAAACATATTTTTAAACACTGTCTAGTGTATGTGACTTGGTTCGTGTGAATATTATTCACCGATGCCAAGGAAACTATGAAAATTATTTTAATTAACGGAATATCTTTTATGGTTTATATTGTCATCTTGTTATTACTTCGCAGTTCCTTTGAAAGGCTTAATGATATAGAGCGTTGATACTTTTTAAAGAGGGCAAGGGAAGAAAAACCTAAACTTCATTTTTTTCATTTCACTGGTTTTGTGGACAAGATGACCAAGGACAAGGTCCGGTTGGCTCGATCAACGGGCGGCCTGACGTCCGCGCTGGGCTTTGTCACCAAAGTGCTAGGGTTCTTGCTCGCGTAATCCGATGGTCCCCATTAGCGCAGCAGACGATTCACAATGGAAGCTTACTTAGTAAGTGTCTGATGGTATCTACCTCTTCCCCGAAGGAGAGAGTGTCCAATGCAATAGGAGGGATCTCCACAGGTTAAAATAAGCTACTTGCCACTTACTAATTAAAGGATTATTAAAGATGAACCAGAAGTTTTTGTGATTATTTTCCGCAAACAAACAATATTTGTCTGTTTATAATAGTTTTTATATGTAGGTACAAATTATACATTATATAAGTACGATATTTAATGTAAATCACTTAATGGTTTTAATTCTTGTAATATGCACGTATAAATACAATCGAAAAGTGTGTGAATTGTTAATCCGGGTGAGTCTACGAAACTGCAGACCTTTGTTTGATATAGTAAGCACCGCCCACCAATTTTCATGAAAACGTAGTCACGAGCACTGCTTAATATCTTAGGCTACTACTGCTTTTGGAGGTGCTAAAGCCAAGGTGAAGCTATTACTTGTTTCAGCATGAATGGTGCGGCTCGAGCGGGGTAATACCACCCTCTCACAGAAAACCGTCGTGAAGTAACAGTGTTTGCAACAGTGTTTCGTTCGGTCAATAAGAGCGCCGGAGACCCACCTACTCTGCCCTTCCTCTTTCTTTTTCCCTTCCTCTCGCCTTACCTTGCCTTGCTTCATCTCGCTTGTGACTCGCCTGGTCTTGCAAGTGTCTATGGACGGTTGTGATCACTTAACATCAGATGATCCGTCTGTTCGTTTTTTCATAAGATACAGCACCTATTTTTATCATGAGAGTATAATGAAAAGGTTTCGCAGTTTTATTGGCTCGACCATTGTTGCTTGTTTCGTGGCCGTATAATAATTCTGAGGCGCGCTCACGACTACCCTGAGCTTGATGTTGCAAAACCTACAACATTGTCGTGCATCCCATTCGCTGTGCACGTGAAGTAATTATTTCGTGAGTCTATATCAACAATGCTCACTGTTTGAATTTTCTGTCTCTCGGAATAAAGGTTAACGTACAATTATAAACTTTGCATATTATTTGAGTTCACTGTAATAGTTTCATTCTTGCTAATGAGTTTTACAATGTCGGTAGATTTAACAAAGGTTATAGAAACAGAAAGAGTATTGTGTAGATCTTTTCTCGACTATACAAGAGATCTTTTAATGTATTTGACAAAAGATAATAATACATATGTGTTAAGGCATTTGTCGTGTTGTTGTTAAAGTATTTAGAACTAGCGGATACACGGGATGTAGTCTGCGTTGTTTATTATCTTAACAAGTTATATTATGTAGGGAGGAAAAATATTAAATCAAAGTCAATAAAATAAAGCGAGTATATACTTTCCTTAGAGAATTTCTTTAGCCTTTGTAGTGTTTATAAAAATCTTGTATTTTTAATTTTAATAACTGGATTGTTCTAAGTTTACCATTAATTTTTTTGTGATTTTCTTGTCGCACTTTCATAATAAAAATGACCTTGTATTAATAGCTTATATGTATATTTATAATTAACTATTTGCCCGTCCAAGCTCTGAATATAATAATGAAGAAAATGTGACCAAATCTTCCTTTACAGTACAATAATGTAATTAAATAAAATAGCACCTGAACGTTAATCTGACAATTCTATCAATATTTTTAGAGATCACAGTGCGATCTTTATTTTCACTCGCTCACTCTTACGTATAGAGATTTTTAAAACCCAATTTATAACTTTTCTATGGGACTTTTCAGATATTATCATTCATATATATTTTGTGAGGACAATAACAGATACAAAAAAAAAGAATTATACAGATAAAGGCAGCCCTCCCGAAGATACGCGCTTGCATACAATCGATTTTTATTTCTATAAGTTATATATAAAAGAAAGGACGGCGAAAATTACTACGAAACTGTTAATTCGCTGATATTTGAAAAGTTTTGGTTATTAGAAGTTTTTAATTCTCATTGTTCTCTTAACGAGTAAAAGTAGTTCGTGCGAACTTAATACGACTATAGCAATGCATCGCTGCAGGGAAGTCGCTAAAAGACCGAGTTTGTAATTAGTTCTCGTTTAAACATACCTATATTACTACATCTGTGTTTCGGTTTCAAAGTAAGTAGTGATCATTCTAATAGAGATCTTTTTTAAAATTACAAATACAAAGAAGAAATACATTGATAAACAATAATAAAACATACCAAAACGGATCTTTTTTTTTTTTTTGGAAAACGACTCAATTAAATCTTTTTTCTCTAACTACGTTACTGATCTAGAAAGGTCTTAACAGCGTCACCGGACTACACAGTTCTAAAACTTGTAACAATCCCTTCATGTTCCGAATGAAAGAAGAAAAAACACGACATTTATATAAAAATTGAATCCGTTAAAAACTTCCACGCTTTAGAAAGCATTTTAAAAATTCATCGATGTAAAACGTATTGAGTGACCGAATTTATAAAACTTTAATAATAAAAATGGTGTATAACATATTCAAACAGGCGTTTATTACAAAAATGATTGTTTTACAGGCGATACTAGGGGCATTAGATAGTAATAAGAGTAATAGAATATGCGCAAAATTAATAGCAGAAGTACCGCTATCACAGCTACCGCTAAGTACCGCTAGCACACAAACACACCGTGAACAAGACGTTCCAAGTCTCTCTTCTAGGTTTTGACGAGGACTGTTATGTAGTGGCTTTTATTTTTGTTCACGTTTTTTTACGTCATTTGACTCTATATTATGTAATATTGGTGGCTTCTAGCTAACTAACAAAACGTAATTTATTTAATGTGGCATGAGTAAGGTGGGTGGTAAATAATAGCACGGGGTATGAAATTTGAGTCAGCAGAGCTATCCGGAAAGTTCTAACGAGAGGGCCCCAAACGTCTCGGAATACTGAAGCACCACATTTTGTAATAACTATCGACTTGATTATGGTATTGTCAATAAATCGCCTAAACTGAATAAAGTGATTTTGATTTTGAAAAGAGAAAGAAGATCGCTGTTTTGGGAAGTAAAAACCTACTATGTATGGATCCAGCATTGCGGGACTCAAGTAAACAACAGTAAAGTGGATCAGATATTTATTGCATCATTAATAAAGCTTCTAAAATAAAATAAGGTAGCGGTGTTCCGTAGTTTTACTTACGTTTAATTTTTCCCGCCTTCGTTCGCTGTTGCTTCTCCCTCGTGTAGCCCGTTTTCTGATTAATATTTTGTAAGATAATTGTTTTGCTTTCAAATATCGTAGTATGATGGTAAATAGTCTATAATATTTATCAATAAATCTATGCTAATATTACAAAGAGCTAAAGTTTGTGAGTATGTGATGTTATAGGTAGTAATCTTAGGAATTACCGGTCCGATTTGAATAACTTTTCCAGTGTTACACAGCTCATTGATCGAAATGGTTATAGGCTATACACCAGCACGCTGAGACCAATAGAAGCGGAGCACAGATGAAAAATGTTTCAAATCGAGATGGTTTTTCCTTTTGAGAGCTTCTGCTGCGTGTTAGCGTTAGCCCAGAGTAACTTTTACTATGCGGATGAAGTCGCGGGCAGGGGCTAGTAGACAATAAAAAGGAAAAATATTTTAAATCTGAATTGTAGTTCCGGATATTTGTGCGTTCAAATAGACAGAAAAAATGTTTTACACTTTATCGAGTCTGTATAAATTATATGTATATAAATATTTATTTTAATTTTACATATAAATAAAACGATAGAGATCTGCGTTTGTGCTTGCACCATGCAAATAGTAATTGACAGATTTTGATCAATTATTTTTTGTTTTACTTCTGAGACACTTGATCCGTATCCAGAATGTTATTACACAAACTTCATTAAATATAAAGTTATTAAAGGCTTAAACTACGATTTTTATCAACACTATGTACTACTCATCGGTGTGCGGTTTCTAGTCCAGAAGAAGTCGCGTAAATCGTGTAACGCCTGTGTTTTTTCTTTTGTACATAAAATATATGTCAGGGCAACGACAAAGTGGCGTCCATCTAGGAGTATGACGTCATGCATAGTGACGTCATGGTCATTTCATCGACCAATCTACTAAACACAATAGAAAGAAACTTCAACTGATACAAAAACACAACGCTGAACATAGTTACGACGAATTGTCCCTTGTCGTGACTAGCCCAACTTTCCGAACGAGTATATCCAGCATCTAGTCATCGGTCGCCTTTTAAGGCATCACGTTACGTATCAGCCGACACCTAGTACCAATAGCGTTTGAGGTCATTAGTAACACCCCCGATATAGTTAATAGTGCTGTCTTGCAGGTCAGTAGTGGCTCCCCCGATATATATTTTTATCGCAATAAATGATGCAAACGAAGTGACGGATATCAGCTAGTAGTTATTAAAATACAATTTTTATCTATATTTATTCCAAATATTTTAATATTTATCTGTCAATTTGAAGTTTAAACACATTTCCCTCACTTCACTAATTGTCTAATTTTCAATGTCCATAATAATTTCCAAATTTTATGGTAACACAACGACTATCTGTATAAAAAATACCAAAATTGGTAACATTATTAATAGATTGATATTGATCAGTGGCTGTCGGTGTCATAACCAAAAGTGTAGACATTTGTGATATTATCTGATTTGATTGAGCGTTTTTGTTTGAAACTGGAGAACTTAACGACAATGAGTCTGTTGAAAATTAGGTTAGCCATAAACTATGCCCTTTAAATAATGAACCAGTAGATTTATATTCTTTTGTTTCTTTTTTATTATGCCTCTGACCGAACTCCGTCTAGGGTGCCTTATTCTGTATTGTATCTGTCTGTATTCTGAACCATTGTCGTGATTCTTAAATAGTTCTAGAACTATAATACGGTATAGTGAGGAATAAATATTCTGCCAACAATAATTTCAATATCAAAGAAGCTAGCTGGTGAAACATCGTCTTAATATTTTTATTAACAACACTACTTAAATTTTTAATTTGAAATTTATCATAGCTTTATATGTTAATATCTAGAATTAATATGTGTAATAAATATAATATTTTTTAATGCAATCAATATGTCATCCATTTATTTGAAAACTCTTTTTCAAAGTTTTTTTATTATCAATATTACGGATATCACAAAAAAAATTATACAGTAATCAATTTTATTTATTTTTTTGTTTTATTTGATCCTTAAAGAGTTAATCATAAAAATGGAAGTGTTCGTAAAATTTCATAATAGTTACTTTTAATCAAAATAAATAAATAATCGATATTTTTCGAATTAAAGATAATCTTCGCGAGTTTCTATAAACCATTGCTTTTGTCTAGAGTACAAGTAACTCATTTATATTTAAAATGAAGCGTAACATTTGATAATAGCCACTTTAATATATTATAAAATAAAATCATGGATTAACAGCATGCTTGGTCAACAGACGCGGATGTTTTATCATGTATCACATACGCTTCACCGAGTAAACACAGCCTTGTCACGTCCAATTAACGTTGCTGGAGCCATTTTATTAATATTTTGTATCCAATTTGTTGTAACTAGGCTGTGTTTTGTATACGTCGAATAAGCAGCACGATCGCTTCAACAGTGTCTAATATTTCAATGAATTAAATATTAATGTTTCGTCTTTTACTTAAAATAGCTGATACTCGTGACTTTGTCTGTGTTTTTATTACCTTAATAATGCAATTATCTATTAAAAATTAATTATGAAAAATATAATTTTATTCACAGAAATTGTTTGTAAGCAATGATATTCATTTATTTACTGTTCCTCTCCTGCGCGTGTATATCGCACCGCTTGCCCCACTTGTCCACGCCAAAAAAATACATTATAATGTTTATAAAATTCGTAATACCTTAGAACTTTATTTTAAATTAAGATATCGAGATAACTTCTTTTAGATAAGCGTCAAGTTTAAGAAGTAAAAAAAAGATATCAAAATATATCTAGTGGTTTTAGTGTGATGAACGCACAAACGTAGACCTCTGTTATTGTTTTTATATAGATAAATAAGTACAGAATTTACATAAAATAACTTACTAATATTGTAAATGCAAATGTGAGTTTGTTCCACTTTCACACGGTCACTCAAACAGTTATGATGAAATTTTGCATACACGTTGTAAGGAGTACAGAAAAGGACACAGGGTACGTTTCATACAAAAAAAGTACTTTTCCCGACGGATATTTCAAATCTCAATTACGACGAGCAAAGCAGCGGGAAAAAGCTTGTAAAGATCAAACATACAACAGCATGAGATCATATACATTTGAATTATCGGAATTAAAAACTAAATACAGTGTTCGAAAATACGCAAATAATTAACGAGGACCAGAAATTACATTCCGGTCGTAACGCATATCAATCGTATAAATATTATTTTTAAATCGGAATAAATTACACAGCAGATAATTAAACCAAAAATGTCAGCCATCAAATAATTATGATAAATAGCAACTATAAATAATTAATGGTTTACTCACAGAATTTATGCAAATGACTGAATAATTTCTAATAATATTTTGACAGACTGTTACTCTGATTTACTTTTAATAGTAATATATAAGTCTCAATTGATTACTCAAGATGGTACGGTACAGCCACGTTGAAGCTATAACTGGTTTCAACATGAATGGGTCGGCTCGTCCGGAGTAGTATCACTTTCTCAGATAAACCCAATGTGAAGTAGCAGTGCTTGCATTGTTGCGTTTCGTTCGGTTAGTGAGAACGTCGAAGACTCACCTCTCATTCTCACTCCTTGACCCTCCCCCCCCCCCCCCTCACCACCGCCCACACCCCCCCCCTCCCCCCCCCCCTCCCCCCCCCCCCCCCCCCCTTCGCCCAAAAAAAAAACAGGCTAGCAACGCACTTGCGATTCTCCTGGTGTTGTTAGTGTCTGTGAATGGTGGTGATTACTTAACATCAGGTGAGCCTGTTCGTTTGCCTACTTTTATAAAAAAAACCTAAAAATGAACTGTTCCCACAAGATAGATCAAATCTAGCCTAATGCAAGTGAAGCCGTGAGCAGAAGCTAGTTAAAAATAAAAGAAATTCGAATTCAAATCTGCTTCGCAACTGGGTCAACTCATAGTATGATTTAAAGATGTCGCGCCATGTCATCACGATATTCAAGCGAATATTAACAATTCAAATAACAGTGGCATAACTGCAAATACATTATAATATTTATTCACATTACGAACTGAAGCGAGAAAGATCGATTAATTTCGCTCCTGGACACTCGTCGTAATGACTCAATCATAGGTCTGACGCTCCGCAGAGAAGCACTCGAGCTTTTTTCCACGATATAGTTACACTACAAACCTAGGTAAAGTTTACTTTATTAGCTCACAACACATACAACAAATCGACGTGAAGTAACAGTGCTTGCATTGTTGCATTTCGTTCGGTCAGTGAGAGCTCCGCAGGCCTACCTTCCCCCCCCTCTCTATCCTCCCTCTCCCTTACCCCACCAACACAGGCTCGCAACATGCTTGCGACTCCTCTGGTGTTGCTGGTGTCTATGGACAGTGCTGATCACTTAAAATCAGGTGACCCACTTTGTCTCCTATGATATAAAAAAATAAAACATTTTTTAAAATATATAATAATGTACACATATTGTACGAATACGTCAACGTAATGTGTCTGTTAATAGAAGTATTTAATCTCCAATCTATTAACGATCACATTCAAGCGTCATTGTCGTTAATAGTCTCATAATAATATGCTTGTCATATTATTTGTGTAGCAAAAAATATCATGTTACTTTGTGAATTAAATTAAATTGTATTTAATAATGACAGTGTAACGTGGCGAGTGTTTACATACGATAGATTCAAGTTTTTGATATTTTTCGTTGGACTTTTTTGGTTAACAATAACATTGTGTTGTATTGTATTTATTAAGTAAAAAACTTTCATTATAAACATTAGTTGTACAAAGTGGATTCACTCTAGGTGAAGTTTTATTATCTTTTTATTAATTATCTATGCAGCAGGCGTTAAAAAAGTTAATATTAAGTCGAAACTTAGCTGCGTCTTCCCCAATATAGGGGGCCGAGAGCCGGGTGTCGTCGATTCTATACGGCCGATGATTGCCTACGGGGCACCGGTGTGGGCCGACGCCTTTGGTACAGCGAACGTGCGTGCGTTTTGTAAGGCGCAGCGTTCGGTGGCACTGAGGGTGGTCCAGGCGTACCACACGGTGTCTTCGGTGGTGGCCTGTGTGCTCACCGGCTCCCCGCCCTGGGAGCTGGAGGCGAAGATCCTTGCCACTGTGTACTGTGTGTCCCAGGTAGATAGAGGCAAGGCGGAAAAGTTCGGTGGCAGTTAAGAGATGGCTGCAGGACCTGGCGGACGCGCGCTATGGGCGCTATACCATAGACGCCTTCCACCCGGTCCTGCGGGAGTTGATGAGATGGAAGTGAGGCTCCCTGACGTTCCGGATGGTGCAGATACTCACCGGTCATGGTTGCTTCGGGTGGTTCCTGCCCAAATCGCATGCAGAGAGCCGACCGCTGCAGGGGTGTAAGGGGTGTCGATTAACATCATAAGACTTGAGACACCCAAGCCAACCTCACCTGCACGTGGTGCACCCTGCTGAATAACGAACGAGGCAATGGCGCAAGCGGGGTGGTAGGGTTTTACAGCCCAACTGGGTCGCAACCACCATGTAAATGGCGAAAAAGCCCGTAATAGTGATTCGCTTCTACGGGTCGCGTTTCGGGATCAGCCTGTGCATATCCAGCTTATTACAGGTCGGCATGATAGTGGCGACCGGCGATGGACAGTGTGTCAATCGGTGGTCGCTATTATTTTTGGATTGTACTGTGCTTACCATCAGGCATAGTGCAGCCACTTTGCCGTGCTACAATAAAAAAAAATGCCCTGAGTGTAGCGCTGACGGAGACCTCTGTGCCAGCGTGTTGCATGGGAGGATCAGCGCCACATTCTGACTGCGACTGTAGGGATGGGGAATTTGGAAAACCACGCCCGGCAGTGAACATGTTTGGCGAGCTATGACCTCCTTCTGCGAGGATGTCACCTCATGTCAGGCGGCGGAAAGGGCGCGCGAAGTAGACCCACTAAATCGCCGTCTCCGCCAAAGGAGAACTGGCGGGAGGAGGCGGTGCTTTGTCCAACTCCTCCCATTGCCGTAGTCGGATCTGAGGGATGGGTCGGGGGCTCATCTCCTCATTGCACAGATTCGGCGGACGAGGGGAGGCAGCTGGTATGTACCCAGTCTGCCTCTCTATATGTAAGGGCCCGGCGGCCCCCTTCCGCCGGCCGTACCGTTGGGGCGGCTATCTAAGGGGAATAGCATAGACCGATCGATCTCTTGCCGCCCCAACAATTACGGTCTGTCCGTACTCCGTGAGTTTTTAGTCCGTGCGAGTCGGACATAACCCACCCTCTCCCCTGGAAGGATGGCGTATCCATAAGGGTTTTCCCACGTTAAAAAAAAGGTTGCTGGCATAAGCGTTCACAGTTCGGACTTTCTCGGTAATGCTCAATTCCTATTGGGTTACTCAGTTATTCCTGGACTTATGTTTTAACAAATATGTGATTGATTTGCGCAATAAACAAATACTAGTGGGCGCCCAGTGGTCGACATTCGACCACAGTTAATTGAATTTTTAAAGTTTGAACTTTATTAGGATTCTTTTGTCAAAGGGTATAACTTCTATAATCAAAGGTTTTCATTATGACTACTCAGTTATTTGCCATTTGCCAATCTTTAATTACATAAACATTAAAAAAATCTATGTGTAAATGATAATTGAAATTGATTATAAATTTGAAACAACAAACCGTGGTAAATTTTTAACAAACATAACTTACGAAAATAAAGAAATTTATGACAACCCATGACACAATTTTCAATTAATTTTATACGACGTCATGGGTGGTGGTATTTCTGGGTGATATTGAATTAAATGTAATCTGTTCATTATGAGAAATAGTGATATGCCCAGTATCGTCGTTTGGAAAAGTAATGGATGCACATTACAATCAAATGGTGAATCCAAGAGAAAGATGTTTAAATACTAACATTAGCTTTTGAAAATAAATTATTTTTTGTTGCTATATAAGGTTGAATTGCTACGTTGTAACCTCATAGGTCTAAGTCATGGATTACTTTTACGAACAAAATTCTCATTTTGATTATATAAAGTATTATTTGGCTCATTTTTTTTTTAATCATCATATGAAGTGAGTTCACTATAAAAAATAGTAAACATTACAATAATAGTTATATTTTATAATATCATTGTTGAATGTAGGATGAAAAATGGTAATTAGAACGTAAGAGTTAAAAAATACATATAGTCGAGCATAGCAACCTCCTTCCTTCATAACCTTTTTTGAAATTCGTATTTATTGACGGCTGTCAAAATGTCTTTTTATTTACATGTGTGTATATGTTGTGTAAAATTCGAGTAGTAGTGTGAGTAGTGCACATTTTAATTAATTTAAAGTACTTCTAATGCATTTTATATAAAATAAACAGCTCTCCGTCATATAAACTTTTTCAAGTTCACCCGTTGACGGGAAATAGGTTAAAAAGGGATACAATTTTTTTGTTTCACGTATTAATATATAGATAACACTTATAAAAAGTACATTATCATTGCTTGGGAAATAATATGTTTTTAATGTAAGTGCCAGCCAAAGTTCAAATCAAACGACGCTTTGATTTACATTCAATAAACTGATTTTATAGTTATTTAATAAACTGCGAGGAATATCGCAAACCACATTTCTGAACGTGATGTAGATATTCGAGTTTTTGGATTGCTCGACAGATTTAATGCATTAGTATCTAAATCTATATACAATGATTTGTCTGTTATATAGTTTTCAGTCTCTTAAATTTATGTAAATAAAAACCATTTGTCGAATTTATGTACGCTCATCAGTTCAGAACGGATAATATTTTGCTAATACTTTTTTTTTTACTTTGTTTTGTATCAGGGTGAGGTTTTAAAAGAAAATGTTTGAAAATTCGTATGAAAAAGTGAAAAATTTACATTGAAAAATATCTATATATAAAAGTGAATGAATTAGTGATACAGATCACTGTAGACAAATTTTCAAAACTGTTGGCAGAATTATGTTAAACAGCTCAGTTGCCATTTTTTAAATTACATGATCGGACTGTAATGAGAAGATTTGAATTCATATTTTGTTAATACACCCATGCGAAGCCGGAGCGGGTAGCTAGTATGTATATTAATTTACAGATTAGCGTTAAATAATTATCTCACTTCATTTAAGTAACATTATAGGCGAAGATGACAACACAGTATGAATTGCTGAAAAAAGAGTAATTGTCGTAAGACATCGATCGATGCTTTAGAAAATATTCTAATATAAAATTAACAACGGACAAAGCGACCACTACACTATATTATATCATATGCTATGATTTCTGATCAAAGGTTTCTTTGAACCGAAGTTGGTTGAGGAGGTGTATTCATACGCTGTCATTGTTATTAGTACTAGTTTACATAATTCCAAATCAGCTATTTGCAATTTAGTAGATGGTAGAGCCAAGCTGAAGCTATTATTGGTTTCAGCATAAATGGGTCAGCTCGTCCGGGGTAGCACCACCCTCTCACAGAAAACCAAAGTGAAGTAACAGTGCTTGCATTGTTGCGTTTCGTTCGGTCAGTGAGGTCACCGGAGACCCATCTGCCTTCCCTTCCCCTCTCCTCTCCTCTCTCTTCCCCTTTTCCTTTCTCTCGATTCCCCCAAACACAAGCTGGCAACACACGACTCTTCTGGGGTTGCTAGTGTTTATGGGTGGTGGTGATCGCTTAACAGCAGGTGACCCACATATTCGTTTGCCTCCTATATGATATAAAAAAAGCTTACATTGTTCTTTTTTACTATAACGAATATTTACATTAAAATTTCGATTAGACGAAACTATCAATTCAGTTTTTATTTTCATCTTATCTAAAAGTTAAAATTCAAAAGTCTTTCTCTGCGTATTTTTTATGGCCTCACTATGCAATAAGTTCCCTACTCTTAAATTAGGTTTCTTTTATCAGTATTTCAAATTACATGTTGATTTCTCGTAATCCAGGGTTCGTTAAATATTAAACAAATTATTTCATCTCACATACAACAGTCAGCATCGCATACTTCAATATCGTGAAGACATGAAGTACGCGTGGGACTCATTGTGTGCCTGTCACCAGAGTATGTTTGATAAAGCAGGAAACTTCGTTCATTTACTGACAGCTACACTTACGCAATGAACTATTCACGCCCTATGTCTACCCAAGACAAACTTGTTTAAATAAATATCTCTCATATAAATTTATTTCCCATTAAATTCTATTTCAGAAAATCATTTCCAAGAATAAATTAATATCAGACAAAATAAAAATCATTTTCATGGTTTAAAGTGCAAATGAATTATCAAAATTCAAATTCCTGTGTAAAATATATGCTTTAAAATATTAGGTAAGCTAACGGTGATTTAGCATATGTACCTTTATTTTGTAAAAAAGTATAATACACAGCTGACTCGAATGTTTAAATTTACATCAAGGGAGGCCATTGATTTTTAAAATTTATTCCAGAATGATATATAAACAAACATACAAACTGAAAGGTAAATATAATGTAACAACAACTATATACAAATACAACACAGTATGGTATTGTACAGTAATCTAAACAAAGAGTCCGCATGATAATAAAAAAAATCCCAAAATAACTCACTACATAACAATAATTCCCACAATCTATCTATCTATCTAATACCTTTAAATGAGCAATTCTTGTATATTTTTATATTTGTATATATTCAGGATATCGGAAACGGCGTCATCTATTTCTGTGAAATTTAGTATGTAGGTAGTTTCGGGGACGATAAATCGATCTAGCTAGATTTACTTCATAGAAAACTTTTTAACTGAGTTTTCAGGCAATGAAAAAATATAGCTAGAATATAAAGGTAAATTTCGCCGGCGCTGTCAAAACAAAAAAAGTAACTCAGATGAAAATCAGCTGCTCCGAAAATCCGTCTAAACCCAGCTCGGATCCGTGTGTTGTGATCAAGACGCTAAACACTTTAAAACTAGTGGGCACTATCTCTTAAGTGCAGCTGTCTCTACACAGCAAGAAGTAATTAGGGACACACTTTCAGCTTGAGGGAGGTCACTATCAAAAAAAGCCCTGCCATCGTTCTGTGATTTCATCTTGCCGTTTTACTTTACTAAAAGTTCCGACTGAGTCACAAGAATTCGAACATACGTATCGGTGTCCGAACACGATATCAAATAGTCACCTCCGCTACATATATTGGTATAACTGTTTTCTTCATAGATAACGGTTTTATGTCACCCATTGTAGTACAAATGGATACTAAATGAACTGCAGTTCAACATATTTAATGTCTTTAAATATATCGTCATGAAAATTAGTATGCTTAGATATTTGAAGTTACAGAACATTTAAACAATATCTATTACATTATGACTCCTATCCTAATCATAATCCTAATTAATTTTATAAATGCTAATCTGAGTTTATTTATTTCTTTGTTACCTTTCACGCCAGGTACTTAATTGATCGCCACGAAAAGGACATAAGGTAACATTGATTCAGAAAAAAAATACTGTCCTCGAGCAATACGTCATAAATCTATATTGACGCGAGCGTAACTGCAGGCAAAAGTTAGTAACATCAATAACGCATGCTAAACCAAGGGCAGTGACTAATAACTATGTATGTCAAAGTAATTAATCTCGATTTAATTATATATTATTGAATAATTACTAGTTGCTTTATATATTTAAAGATGATATGGAAAGGTATTTGTAATGTGGATAAAATAGGTGTTAAATATTAGAACTACATTTTTCCCTCTTATAAAGGCACCTCATTGAGGTCATGATTCACGGTTAACTGTTTATAAATATATCCTTAAAAGATATATTTATTTCAACTGCATATCTATTCAACATCTCGTGTTAATTAGCTACATTAAATATTTACAGAGATTCTTAACCCTATATAAAGATTCTATATAAAGAAGTTATTTGTCTTTTTAAAGAAACTAATATATTGTTACTTTATTCATTTATTCAACAATTCTAGTTGTACAATTGATCTCGTAAGCTAGGGTTACTCCACTTTCGAACTTTGATGGAATTTATTCAAGTTCTCAGAAGTGAACTATATTTTTAAAGAAGGCAGCAAGCGATGTGTCGTCACTGACGTAAACATAAAGTAAATTAAAAGACAGAATTGTGTAAATAATAATAATTATGTGTGAGTTTCTAACCCATTTAACGGTGACAGCAGTGTAGTAACCGCCAAAACCATTGTGCCACTAGTTTAGCCACGACTTCCATTAAGGCTTTTAAAAAACTATATTAATGAAATAATAACATTACAGTTTATTTATATCATATCTTAAATTTATTTAATCTGTGCATCAAAATAACTTCATACTTCATTTAAATCTACGTTTTTGGTCAATTATTATTCTCATTATTCAGGGATTACTTGACACATTTATTAGATTAATATATTTTTGCACAATAAATTTTTGTAAATAAAATATTTGACCCATAATTAAAAAAAAATACGTTGATATCATTTAACATCTATATAAATTAAATTTGATTATAAATAATTTGTGTAATTTATTCGTGATGTGCAACATCTTATAATTGGTCCCAATTGAATGAATTTGGATATGACAAGTAAATAAATTAAAAAAAATATAGACGGGTCTTCGACATATTGGCCAATTGTTTAGCTGAATAAATATGAATTGTCACCCTACATTTTCTAAACATTGCAAAGTGGTTAGACGCTATATAGAAGTTAGCTTTAATCAAATTTTCTGTTCTGTGAATAGAAAACTAGAGTGTAATTTGTTTTTTAATTACTACAGTAACCTTTTAACCTAACGTTCTATCTTCCACTTACCGTTTAGTTTAACAGTACAGTTTAAGATTTTTCTATGTAAGGAATTTAAAGTCTCTGTAAACATTTAAATGTAACCTTTTTAGCTATTTTTTGTTGCTATTAACGCTGAGGTAGTATAAAGTTGTCCACTTAATAAATTATTTGTATAAAATTAATTAAACTGACGTGCAATACCTTTTTTTTTTTTTTTAGGTGGGGAAAATCCTACATCGGATACCCTCCAGCCGTCGATGGGGACTGGGGCAACAGCTGAAGGGTGATGCCGTGACTCCTACCGGCCAAAAACCCCACCGGCCGCGCGGCGCGATGATGTGAACCAGGGCTTGGATTGCGCGAGCATTCTCCGCACCCTGGTCACGCGCTCGGACCGCCCGCGAGATGGTGAACGGGCGGCCTACGTCTCGAGGGTGTTCTTGCACCCCCGTGCTTCCTCCAGAAGCAGCGGCCGTGGCCCGTGCCTCACTTCACGGGTTCCCATAGTGACGACAGGCGCCCCCACCTACCGTCGGGAAATTGCTCCACCGCTGTGTTATTCACAGCAACGACGCTGGAAAAGGTACAACTTTTCGGTACCTGACAACAAGGACAGCACAAACATAAAAGGATGGTACAACTTAGGGGTACCGAGAAAAAAGAAAAAAAAAAAAAAACCAAGACAGACAAAAGCAAGACCAATTGATCCGAGACAAACTGTACCAGACTCGACCGACCCCTGACAGATGACTCCGGACCAACCAACCCAACACAAAGAAGATGCAAAACAAGGACAAAGAAACAACCAACCGACCCGAGACCACTCAATCATGACCGAACGACCAGGACCAACGGAAAGGGGACGAGGAGAGAAAAAAAAAAGAGGAGAGAAAAACCAAGAAGCAAGACATACTTAGGGAGGTCTGTTGTCAGAGGGTATCCTCCGACCTCCACGCCTAGCTCTTCCACGTCGCTGAGCAGGGGCATTTGGCTCACGCTCCCTACACCTCTCAGCTTCCTCTTTTGTCCGAAGAACGCTCTCACAAAACGTCACAACGGCCGTCCATGACGATTCGTCCTCGATCATGGCCTGAGCTATACATTGCAGGGACAGGTTTGCGCCGACGCTAGCCACCAGTTCTGCGCGTTGCTCGTCCCACGCTCGGCACTCCTGAAGTGTGTGTATCGCCGTGTCGATAGCGCTTCCGCAATGGTGACACCTGCTCGACGGTTCGCGCCTCGCAATTCTGCATAGGTAGTCACCAAAGCATCCGTGACCTGTGAGCATTTGTGTCAGGCGAAATGTTAGTGTGCCGTGTCGTCTGTTGACCCACTCCCTAAGCGTAGGACGGATTGCCGCAACGATCATAAACCCAGCACTAGGTACCTCCAACTCCTCCGACCATCTCAATAGTACCTCCTCCTTCAGGAGCGCCCTCTGCACTTCAACTTCTCTGGGTGCAGGCCTTGCGCCTCTAGCCATCCTATCCGATCGCCATGCGTACATCACCGCATAGGCCTGGGCCACCAACTCCCAAGGCGGAGAACCCGCTAAGAGGCACGCCGCGTCGTGGAACATTGTCCTGTAGCCACGGATGGATCTAACAGCCATGACTCTTTGCACATTTCGAAGCACAGCAGCATTGGTCGATGATAGGGCTTCGCTCCACACAGGAGCTCCGTACAGCATCATGGCCTGAACGACAGTCGTGTAGAACGAACGGCATTTACCTCCAGCGCCCCCGAGGTTAGGTAGTAAGCCTGCAAGGGCGGTAGCACTTCACATAACTTTGGGTGCAAGGTCCCGGAAGTGTTCCACGAAGGACCATCTGCTATCCAAGGTGAGTCCTAAGTACCTTATGTTAGCACCGATCTTAACTCTTACTCCATCTATCTCCATGTATGCGTCCGACGGATGGACTGTACGAGGACCATAGAAGCACATGGCCTCCGTTTTCTCCAAAGCTACTTGCAGGCCCAGCCTCCGTATTCTCGCGATCACATGCGCCACACTCGCAGAGCCCAACTGGAGACGTGCAATACCTAACGCAAATCATTTACTGACAGTTATGGACGTAATCGACGATATGATAATGATATTATGGAAATAAAGGTAATACAATTGAGACATTTTTTTTAAATGCCTGCAATTTAATCTTAAGCATAACGAACTGTAATCTTCTGTAGATAAATACAGACTGAGATGTTATCAAGTTTGTAGAAAATTGAATTGTAATACAGGCAGTCCTCGTACTTACGGCATTTTAGGTTCTCGAAATAAACGACGTAAATCGAAACGACGTAAGTCGATACATATTTTTTCATATGTTTACATGTAAAACTCGATGGTTAGGATCCACACGGAATCAAAATTAAAAAAAACTGCTCTTATAACAAAGGATACACATACTTTATTATCAAAAGTAAGTTCTTAAAATTATTTATATGTACTTATGAAATTGCTAGTTATTTTTGGTATTTGTACAAATTAAAGCATTCCTTTTTCGTATAATAGTGCTATTTAAAGAGACGGAATGTAGAGCTGTTAAGAGTTTTTCTTTATCTTTCAATATTGTTTGTACGGTCGTGCGTGATAAATTAAGTTCTCGTACAATAGATGAAGTCGAACAGCTGCGATCTTTGAGTTTTAATATCTTAGATTTAACCTCCATTGTAATTGTCTTTCTTACTCTCTTCTTCACTTTATTATTACTGTCTTGTTTAGGTGGCATAATTAGATTAAAATTCACTTAAATACGTATGTTAAAACAAAAACTGTCAATGATGTAAAAAAAAAACGAATGTATTACGGCTTGACTGTCCGTTGTCCATAAACTAACTGAACTAAATCATTGGCATGTGCGGGGAAATTCCCGCGACAAGTGAATTCTCCTATGCCGGAAATAGAAACAATGGACGTATGCTTGAAGTATACTGTCAAAACGATGTTTGACGTAACTTGAAACGACGTAAATCGAAACGACGTAAGTCGAGGACTGCCTGTACATAATTGAATTATCAGTCACCCGCAAATTGTCCTATCAAATTAGAATATAAATCAATTGATATCAATAAAATACTGTGTTATCTAATAGCATAGAAAGCGAAAGAAAGAATAATATAGAATAATGAATAGCATAAAAACCCCTAACCCCTAGCATAAAAATACTTGAGTGTATCTACTTTCATAATGATTGGTCAAAGGATCTTAGAACTACTAACATCCATTCTTATATATTTATATTGGAATTTATAAGAAATCGTTTATATCATGTAAAAGAATTACCCACTTTTCCACTTGAATAATATACATTTACTTTTAATCCGAGAGCTTAAAATATTCTTATATAACATAATTCAGATGCTATTCTTACTTATTCTGTAGTAGAGATAATAAGTTGAATCCATTTTACTAATTTTCAATATTAGTTACAAAGAACCCTTGCGTAGTTACTAAAATTGTATGTAATAATAATATGTTCTACTTCTAAGAATTTTAATTACCTTCAGTATATCGATTTCTAATAATGTTCTCTATTCTATTTATGTTTATTTATGTTATATTTATATTTTTTAAGTTACAATATTTTAGAATATATTTTAGTAACGTTTAGTTTTAGATGGAACTACGGAATAAAAATTTTAATAAAATTTAAAATTTGTCCAAGTGGTCAATACAAAGTTATCAAGGAAACAAATTCAGTGTATCTTTCTACCATCGGCATGAAGATATAAAATCATACAATTATATTATTAGCAAGTTGTTTCAAATTTCATCCTTTAGGTTCAGTACGCCACCTAAATTGCACACGTTTTGAGTAGTATTACAAATATAAAGTTATACGTTGAGATAGTTTTCTTTACCATAACGCTACACGCCTTCTAATTACATATTTCATAACACCAAAGAGATAGCAAAAATCACATTTAACAGATATGTGAGCGTCTACACGCTTGTTAATATTTATAAATAACAATTCATTTACGTGGGTGCATTATAAACACCCTCCTTGAATTGTCGACAGCAAATATATTTACGCAGCAACGGACCGCCCAAGGCAGGAAATTGTTCAATATATTCACAATAATTACTCAATCGATTCTAAAACTCATATTAATACTTCGAAACCAATCATTAAAATATAATTTTGTTAATTACAAGGCACGTGTATTAATAAAGTTTTAAGGTACTTTAAATTGAACGTTTATTATAATATAAACATACATCAATCATGTTTTATGCGTGCCGAGGTCTTTGTTCCCCAATCAATGGGGACACATTGAATTATGTCAAACGCACCTTTCTGATCGCATATTGTATTATTAGGGCGTATAAACCGATAGAGCATTCGTGAATATACAAATTAATAATGTATTTGAGAGAATTGGCAATCTAAATTTAGTAACGTAATACGGGTTTCAATTTTACATTTGAAGACACTTTATGAGGCGATGATGTGGATGTCTAGACCGTAAGTTATTTTAGACGACTAAGGACATTTAGGTATTTAAAAAACAAGATTAATTTAAAATATTTTGTATACAGAATTAACCATTTTAGTATACATAAACTATCGTATAATCAAATATTGACGGTCTATCAAATCTGTCTTAAAAAATAATTGATCATTTTTATTTTGGAATAAAATTAAAAACATGTTTATGTTAATATAACATAATTGGAATCGTTTATGTCTAATCGTCACTTATTTTATTTCCTTTAATTGATATATCCTTTAAAGAAATATTACCTTATTTGATATTTAAATGATGTTTTTTGTTTTTGTTCAAATTAATATACGTCCTACACATGGAAAAAGTCTTAAACTAAAGGCTACTATATTTTACATAAAAAAATGCTATAATTTTAACAATTAAAGTAAGAAAAATATTAAAAATTTTATGACACCAAATTACGTAAAAAAAATTTCGTTTATATCGGGTGTTCTTAAGTTATTACTTATCAATATATTATTATTGTTTTGATACACGAATAATGTTATAAATGACTGGGCAAGTTGTCTATTTTTATTACTTTTTCACGATTAAAACTTTTGGATAAAAGTTAATTAAATTTGATACAAGAGTAAGCCAGGGATCGCCAGAAAGTCGGAAACAAATTTACTAAGACACACGAAGTCACAGGATTAAAGTAATATATGTATATACGCGTCTGTCGCAGTAAATTGTACCATCATATCAGTATCTCCCTATTTTTAAACATACACTTAAGCTCCCCATATACCCTCCGTTATACAAAGCACGGGGTTGTTAAGTACTTCAAGCTTCTATTTCCCTGTACCCCTACAGTCAATTCGACTTGTGACTGTAGTCGTTAGTGATATATCTCAACGTAGGGGAGATAAGAGGACATTTTCTCCTACGCAGTTGTAAATAAATACTAGACAATATTTACGCTCTAATTGAGCGCTGTGTTATTCCACGACTATGAATACGCTGGATTTAGTGGTTTCTATTCAAAGTAGTGAGCAATAGAATAGTTTTTTTTATTATATTACATGTAATTAAGCATTATGTGAAAAGAGATGTGAACATCGAGAAATAGGAGTCGATTGGCAGATAAATTGATAGACATGACATATCAAAGCTAGGTTTGTTGGATTTTCCACCAAATTTATGACGAAAGCGACTTATTGGCTGATAATTCTCACATAAAATTAGAGTATATTAAATTGGTCTAAATATACTTAAAATATTACAGAGCAGATTTGTGATAGATTGGTGTCGGAAATGGACCAATAAATGCTATGGCCGCAAAAGCTTAAGCAGAACTGTAAAGAGGATATGTAAAATGTTCCATTTTCTTTACTTTATTTATCTGTGTATTTGTCTATAACGGAGTCTATGACATAACATGGTATAATCTGCAGTGTTATGGTGAAAAGACGTTTTTAGAAAAGTGTTCAGATTTAATATTTTAATACGTGGAAAAAAGGGAGTGATATCTATAGAAAGTCAGCTTTAATATCGTTTCGAATTATATTTCAGAAACTCAGTACTGTTTGATTTCATAATATCATTTCCTAAATCAATAAAGAAGTCTTATATATAAATAAATCAATAGACGTGATATTCCTTAGCTGGGATTTCGGGTTTTCCACCGTACATATGCTAGGCTTAACTCATTAGCAACGAGTTCTGTAATAATAAAATTGATGTGTTAAATTTATCATTTGTCCGTAATAAAAAAAAATCCTAAGTCCTAAGTCATTCTTAAACATTCCTAAGTCATCAGTCTGTAGAAACCCACTGCTGCGCCGTAGGTCTTTCCCAGAAAAAAGTTGTAAGCATAATCACCAAGCCAGCCCAATAATTTATGCAAATTTCGAAAAATTCATTGCTACTTGCCCGGCTTCAAACATGTAGACATCGAATTGATATTCCACCGGTGAAACCACCATCACAACTTATTCGTAATATTCACAGGTGTAGAGAATATACAGCGAAATACCAGGAATATATAAAAATAATACTATTACACGGAATTTCATTTCTCTTTCAGCAATAATATTTTTCCTTAGTCGAGATAGCGAGTAGGTGTAGATTCTATAAAGACGCATCAGTTAGAATTATATCTCTAGTAAGCCAGAAACAGCTATTATTTGGAACGGCTGTAAGATATCTGGAATTTGACTACCATCGAAAAGGACAGAATATGTGATCGTTTTCCAGACATTTACGTGTATCTAAGATGGTTTAAAGATAGAGGGATCACATATATATTCAGGTAAGGGAGAAATTTTCATTCTGTCTATATATTAAGGTGATTCTTACTTAGTAATACTGTTTATTCGACTTAAAATTTTGGATTAAAACTGTGTCAGAATTTGGATTGGATTTGCTTACCCGTAGTTTCAAGGTACTTACTACTCGCACTAACATAATTTTACTAAAGAGTAAAAGAGATAGATATACTAAGAGGCATGTATAGTAACTTAAATTTCAGTAATTATATGTTTCGTAAGTTAAACGAATTTTTAGTTATCTGAAATAATGTTTAGATCATATAGAGGAACAGAGTTGTTTTATTGTAATCATCATAATGAATTTATATGAAATGATTCTATAGTTATGAGTATATTATACATAGAAAGTTTCTTGTTTATTATGCACAAATAAACAAGAAAATCTACGTTGTTATTGTTATTTCATTTCAAAGTACCTGGGCGACTGAGCCTAGCTCGGTTCTTTAAAAAACATTTTTAAATTAAAATAAACTGTCAAGTTTGCCTTATAAAATTATCATTTTTTTACAAAAAAAAAAATTAAAAAAAAATATATCTCTTCTGCTGTGACTCGGATTCGAAATGGGGTTACACGGATTTTGGAAGCAAACGATTTCCATCTGAGCTATTTTTGTTTTGACAGCGCCGGCGAAATTTGCCTTTATATTCTAGCTATATTTTTGATTGCCTGAAAACTCATTTAAAAAAGTTTCAAATCTAGCTAGATCGATTTATCGTCCCCGAAACTACCTACATACGAAGTTTCACGGAAATCGATGACGCCGTATCCGAGATCATGAATATATAGAAATATAAAAATATACAAGAATTGCTCGTTTAAAGGTATTAGATTAAATAAGAAAGAATTCGTTATTTGTATAGACTGAATAGCCTAATCGTCGATACGAAATCGATTCAGTAAAGAAATGTTACAAGCAGAGTCATTTACATAATATAAAGAAGGCGTTAAAACTATTGCTCAAATTAGTATGGAAGTACCCGCTCTTGTTAGACAAGTCCATATATATGCACGCTCAATGAAATTTATATGGTGTGAATGCAGTCGGCGTGTGTTTGACTTCGAGGCTGAGTTATGTTTATAATGCTATTAGATTGCCCTCTGTTTATGTAGGCAAGTGTTTTGGCATATACAACCGTACAGATATTACGTCGGCGAGTAATTTATGATGATCCCGCAATGAGATAGTTGGAATGTGTTCCTTTTATCTCATATGTTAGAATCATATATAGAACAAGGGTTGTTTATCCTACACTGTACTTTAGTTGAAATGTATTATTGGTAATTGTTGTAATAAGTGTTTCCGGCATTTTTTTTTTTTGAGTAAATAGTTGATTTTAGCAAAATGAATAACGTGTAAATATTCTGTATGCAAGTATTCATGTGAACGCGAATTTATGTAAAAATTCACGACGATTCTTTAAATCCTTAATAATATTATAAACTCGAATGTTAGTTTGGTTGTTTGTTTGTCTGTTTGTTTCATTTTCAAGCCTCTAATACTCCACTGATCTTCATTAAATTTTGTATACGCGTTGTGAATGGTATAGTAAAAGAAGTAGGTTACTTTTCGTCCAGAAAAAAGTCTTGTTTCAGAATGTAAATCTACATTAACATATATTAATATAATCTATATCTATATTATATATCTATATTAATATTATCATTAATATAATCTAGTAAATTATAGTATCCTTTATTCAGAATATTGTAAGTATGTTTTAATAAAATTTCGAAACAAGTATTCATATCAATTTACATTTACTTAACTGGAAAGAAGTAATGTTAATAACAAATAATATCTAACGAACAATCAAAAATATCCGGTTGCGTTCTAAATAATTGATCTTACATTAACTACTCTTATTTATTAACAATGATTAGTGGTTTACGTTCTAATATCAGTCCAAATTTATCGATTAACCTCTTGACCATATGTACTTATAATAACATATTAATGTTTCATTGGAATTCATAATTGTTGCGGAAGGGTATAATGTGTAGGAACTAAGCATACGTACCTCGCATAATTGTTTAGCCTATTGTTCCATTGTTTGCTTAATACGTGCATACAAAGTTATATCTTAAACTTAATATACATAACATCATGACACGAACTAAGGAAGGCGTCAATCAAAAAGTTTTTACAGGCGTTTAATATATTTGCATTAAGAGATTGTATCTTAACACAGAGAATTGGATCACGTTGTGAGAAATGAATGACTTAATTCCGAAAGATTGTCGTGACTGCACAGGACATTTTGATAAAGGCTAATTACGCTGTGTCATTTGTGTTATGAGAAAAACGACTATTCATATTAATGACACAAGATTATTTTTATGTTTTACAGGCGTACATTGTTAGTGTCCACGTTCAAATTTAAAATCGAATCAACCTGTTGTGGAAAAGCATCTCTTACAGTCTTTTTTTTTATTGAAATCTTCTTTAGGTGCATTGAGCGGTATTTTTTGCAGGAGATAGAGTTATAATTTCACGTCATGACATGTTAGTAAAGCGTGACCAAGAAAGAGTATTACGGTTGCGTGTACGTCTAATATTGATGTTTTGTATCGAGATTGTGCAGCCTATGTTTGATTAATCAATAAACTCTATAAAAATATATATAACTATTGTTCAGAGTACCAATAGATATAATATGAGTTTTCACTTCTATCTACAGGCCTTATAAATGTCTCGACTTTTTGCAAAATTCGGAAACTACAATATATTCTCACTAGCTTTTGTAAGTGGCTTAGTACGTGTAAATATTAATTCCACAAATTCATCAGGAACAATTCTTTGTTTTCATTTTTTTTTATATCATAGGAGGCAAACGAACAGGTGGATCACCTGATGTTAAGTGATCTCCACCGTCCATAAACACTTGCAACATCAGGGCAGTCGCAAGTACGTTGCCAGCCTGCGATCGGTGATACAAGGAAGAAAGGGAAAAGGAAAGGGGGAAGGTGAGAAGAGGTGGACCACCGGCGTACTCACTGACCGATCGAAAGGCAACAATGCAAGCACTGCTACTTCAGGTCGGTTTTCTGTGAGAGGGTGGAGCTACTCCGAGCGAGCGGACCCATTCATACTAAAGCCAGTAACAGCTTCAGTGTGGTTCTACCACCTACTAAGAAGAAAGTACTTTCTGGAAGAAAGTTACCATATGTTTTTTCTATACCTCTAAGAATATATACGTAAATTTCATGATGGTCGGTTGAGGAGTGAAATTGTAACAAATAATGGTGACGGCAGAGTAAAATAATACTACCCCATATCTGCCCGTGGGTATCGTAAAAGGCGATTAAGGGAGTGTGAGACAGTACTTTACCCTTGTAACTATCTCATCGTGATACTGTACCATCTGTCTGAGTCCTTTTCGGTCGTAACTGTCCCCGTTCCACTGGGTCCAGAAGAACAAGGACGGGTATGTGCACTTGTGTCTTGCGCGTACACTTGTGCACCTTAATATATCCTGCGCAACTGATCACTTCCATGATTGAGTGCTTGGTACATATATATGTTCCAACAGCTCATATATGTATGAATAGTTAGCTTAGATCACCTCAGATAGGTCGCGAATTGCATGTATCAGGTAACAGCCCAAGCCCAGGTGTGCCGTGCACCCTTGAGCTAGTAGTCAAATAGAATGGGCTGAGTACCTTAAGCGCTCGCCTTAGTAGTCCGGTGAAGCTGTTAAGACCTTGCTAGCTCAATAGCGTAGTTAGTTTGAGAAAAAAAAGTGATTAGGGGTCAAAGTGATAGCCATTGCCAAAATAGGTCTGAACAATCACTCACACGTGAAACAATCAACAAATAATTTGAATATGAACGAATAAATATATTTTTATGACTCTTACGTCTAAGATATAAAGTCGTGTTGGTAATTCATTTTAATAGCTTTAAATTACGTGAAAACAATTGAACGTTCACCAGTATCGGTTAACATTTAGACAGAATACGGTAAAATATGCCGTAGGTAAATGTCATGAAAACTTAAGGTCACACTGAGCACACCATTTGTGAATTTATCGCGTGTTAGAATATTATTGATAATATAACCTTTATAAAGCCCAAGGGTTTCTTTGGTTGAACGCGATAATCTCAGAAACTACGAGTCCTATTTGAATTCCGTCTATGTATCATCACGCTAAGACCAATAGGAGCGGAACACCAATGAATAATGTTTCAAAATCATTTTTGTCTTCTTTTGAGAGCTTCCGCTGCCTATAGCGTTAGCCCAAATTAACTATCCCATGCAAAGTCGCAGGCAGAACCTAGTTTTATATAAGAATTTTTCTATCAAAACTATCTGAGGTTGTAATAATTTGTATGGCAGTTAATATTTGTATGTTATTGTGAATACAAAATACCTCTCATTATAACTCGCAAAATTTATACGTCTGTTACGTTTAGATACTCTTTCGTTATAGGTTTTGCTTATGTGATTTTATTTATCAGTATTCACCGAGAGGAAAAATAAATTAAGAAGTATGCTCAAAATGCAGTTTGTCGAAAAAAAAATGATCAATTGTGTGCGAGTTTTTTTGCGTATGTTACACTTTTTTATTTGCACAGGCCAAATCTTTGTAGACCAGAACACAGATCCATAATCTCTGGTCTTATAAAAGTTTCATACACTTTCCCTTAAATTTCAACTGTATTCACATGTCGCAAGAGACTCTAGACACCTTTCGCCATTTCATATATCGTGCATAGTGTAAAGTTTCTCATAATAATCTTAAATTATAGCCGCGATTAAAACCAATTATTTCAGCTTTCACTTCTACATAATTACATAAAAATAACTATAACTTTTATACATAACGTATACTTTTGTAAAATATGTTCTTTATGTTCAACTTAAATAAAAACTTAAATACTTACTTAAATTATTACTTAACTTAAAAGATTGTTTACGTTAAGCAATACTTACAATAAAAATAACTTATTCTAACTGGTAACTGAAGTACCAGCGACTTGAATCTCGAGGTTGATCTTGTTATACATCGAATGGGAAAGAGTGTACTTCTACCAATAATGATCAGCCCCGCATGTAGCTAAAGAGTATACAACTAGTGGAGATTTGAATGATGTTAAAATAGAAAAATATATCATAAAACTAAATATAATAATATAAAACAAAGTCCTCTGCCGCGTCTGTCTGTCTGTTTGTCTGTCTGTTCGCGATAAACTCAATAACTACCGAACGAATCTTCATGTGATTTTCACCAGTAGATAGAATGATTCATGAGAAAGATATAGGTATATAACTTGTCAATGTTTTTTTTTATTACGACAGCATACCGTCCACCGGATCCACTAGGTTTATGTCTTATAAATGCATAGTACCTGGGCGGTCGAGCCTAAGTCGGCTTTTTAAAAAAAATTAAATTAAAATAAACTGTTAGATTTGCCTTATAAAATAGAATTTTTATATTAAAAAAAAAAAATAACAAAAGATATATTTTGCTGTCAGTCAGATTCGAACTGTGGTTACATAGATTTTCGAAGCAGACGATTTCCGTCTGAGCTATTTTCGTTTTGACAGCGGCGGCAAAATTTACCTTTACATTCTAGCTATATATTTTCATTTTCTGAGAATTTACTTAAAAAAGTTTTCTTTGAATGAAATCTAGCTAGATCGATTTATCGTCCCAGAAACTACCTACATACGAAGTGTCACGTAAATAGATTACGCCGTTTCCGAGATTCTAAATATATACAAATATAAAAATATACAAGAATTGCTCGTCTAAAGGTATTAGATAGATAATTAATAATATTAGATAAGTAATCGCAAATTGAAGTTTGCCTTTCTTGTGCTTATTACAAAATTCATCAATAAAATGATTCACTCAAATAGTTTAATAGCAATTCTTGAAATACCCTTCGTTTGCACCAATTTTTACAAAGAAGGGAAATTATCCCATATTATTTACTCTTTAAAAACATGTGCATTATTAAGATATCAGATCTTTATAACGCTTCTTATTGCAAACAATAGAATAGATACTACGGCTTTACAAAATTAAAGTAGGCTTCCAAAATGATCCATTCAAACTACGCTGATGGATTTAGTTAGTTATAAAAAGTCATCAAGTGTACAAGATAAATAATTTCCTGGAAATCTTGGGAACATTTCTATTATAGAATTTATATACCTTAACAAAGCTACTCCTTTTATTACGAATAAGTTAAAAGTTGATTTAATTAGATACGTGGGCGTATCAGCAAATCACGTTATAATTTTATTCACGTCTCAATCAGTCCAAGTCATGGCTAAAAGTTCACGGTTGGCATTCTCGACTCATTAACTCGTTCCCGGTGCGTGGGCGTCGAATACAGCGTTATTGAAGCTATTACCTGTAATAAATTATGTAAAACTTACGTGCTGATGATACACAGTTAGATAATACTATAATAGCTTTATAATTGACTGATAGATTACGACGATGATGACTCAGTTGTTTTAAAAAAATACTGTATCTCTTATAGTGGGTATTGTTTTTAACGGACTTCAAAAAAAGGAGGAGGTTCTCAATTCGTCTGTTTTTTTTTTATGTTTGTTGCCTCATAACTTTGGACGGGGTGAACCCATTTTGATGATTCTTCTTCTATTTGAAAGTTGGTGCTTTCCGAATGGTCCCATTTTAATATGGTCCAGCTCGGACAACGGCATCCAATGCAAAACCGTATAAGTATTAAACTAGCATTAAGTATGTACACGACAAATAGACGAATAACTCAATATAATACCAACCAATTTCGATGATTCATTTTTCATTGTAAAGGATGTACTTTAATGAGAGTTTGATTAGGTTCTGATTATGGGATTCGTGACAAAGTAACTCAATTTTCAAGAAACAAGCCTACTCCTTTCTTAAGAGCCGGCAACGCATCTGTGATTCCTCTCGTGTCGCAGGTGTCCATGGGCAACGGTGATCACTTACCATCAGGTGACCCACATGTTTTAGTAAAATATATTTATGTACACTAAAAATGGAAAAATAAAGTAAATGAAAAATATATATATATTCATATGTTTTATTTAATTTGGTTAATTTGATAAACTATTTATTTTCCGCTTTTTAGTGTCTTATTTTTATGCCTTTGATTAATATTGAATTCGGTTATTTCTTTTTTTTGAAAATTCACTTACATTACAAGTTGAAATTGTAGACAGCTGGCAAAATTACAAGGCTCTGTTGTGCTTATATTGTCAGCTATATTAAATAGAGAAACAATACAACATGCTAGTCTTGAAAAGTAGAAAGAAAAATTAATTTGATTTATATGGAGTTTTATTCTTTCATAATAAACTGTTTGTAGTTCCGCGTGCCTTTATAATGCAGTAATTATTTTTGACTCGGTATTTTATGTTATTAAAATATTTTTTAATTTTAATTTATGCTGTCTAAAATATTTACCCATTTTTTAAATTATGTATTTCTGAAAGTATTACATAAATTTACCTTATAGATAAATAAGTTCGTCAAAACGTATTATGAATAAACTATTATTTTGTTTGTTTTTTTTTTTCAATTTTCTGAAAACGTTTTTAATAAAAAAATTTAAATTCTAGTAAATAACAAATGACAGAAATCTCCTGTCTGGAAAATGGGTTAATTATTTTCGAATTAAAGTTGAAAGTACAAAACAACAAAAACTTTTTCAATGACATAAACGCAGTCAGTGGCCTTTAATATTATTTTTCTGGTATAAATTTTCGGAAATAAATAAAATGTACAGAGAGAATTACAAATATATTAAAACAGATCAACATATTATCAGCCCTTTCTATTTATTTAAGAACTACAAAACTGATTTCAGTGAACCCCGCTAAATGTAAACACAGCATGTATAAAATAAGAAAACAAAATCATATTATTAAAATATAGGAACAAAGAAAAATTAAATTAAATTAAACATGTAAATCAATTTTCATTTCAAATTAAAACTCTTGAACTACTATTTGACGACACGACGCTGCTATCATGTTATTTCTTATTAAAAGTTCGTAGCTTGAATATTATCTAAACCACGCAGACAAATTCTTTGGAAAACCCCAGTAATATAAGAGTAAGAAAACAAATAACTCAATACTTAATTATGTTACTTCATATGGGTGAGGTGTTCGTAACTTCGCGAAGAGGAAATTATTCATTGCATTTACATAACGGATCGGCGTGAAACTTTAGTAATTGTTAGAGAATTTACAAAGTTAATTAATGTTCCCTTCGGTTCGGTAATGCTCAGTGAGATTTTGTTACTTCCGACGTCTGTATAAAATTTTGAACATTAATTTATGATTAAATACAATTGAATAAATATGTGTATTTACACTGGTACAAGGGTGTATTATCTTACTTTTAATGCATATAAATTCTATTCTTTGTTACTATTCATATTTAAGTTTTAGTTAATGTTTTGTTTGCATTGCAACGCTAGTGTACTTTACGTTGTAACTGTTTAATACTGCTCATTATCATCTTCATTGGATGGTCCATCATTTAAATCAGTGTTTTTCAAACTTTTACATGACACGCCCCCTTTAGTGGGTAGAAATATTGCAAGACCCCCTACGCGTTACTTTTTTCCTTTATTTTGTGAAAAATATTCAACCTAAGATAATTCTCATGTTTAGGGTTTGTATAAATACGTAAAGAGTTTTCATGAGTTTTGTTTTTATTTTTTTGTTAATTTGACACAAACGCAAGATACACAAATGGAAGAGATCTTTATAAGTTATTTTTCTTTATGTTTATTTGATACAAATAACTATATCCTTTGTTAACATTTTTCTTAATAAATCTTTTAAAATTTCTTTTTTTACTAGCTTTCCCAACCTTTTGCAACTCCAATATAAAAGTTTCACGACCCCTGCAAAGAGGCTTCTGGACCCCAAGCGGATCGCGATCAACGCTTTAAAAAACATTGATTTAAATTAAAAATGATACATGAAGATACTCCAATTTTAACTGTTTCTAATAGTGAATTAAGTATGGATTTTATTTATTTATTAAATACATTAACGCTAACAAAAAACATTCACGTGAACGTTTTGCGTCGCTTAATAACTTTTCCATTGTCACAGTCCACGTTTCACGGGTAGCCACTTAACAATGCTTAACCTTGATATGACAAAATTCTATCACGTTTATATCAAGACTGACATTTGTCAGCATCTCAGATTGATTTTTTCTCATCTGCCGTCATCTTCCTGCCTGAGATGACACGGCACATACAGTTGTCACCAGTCCTTTATTGTCACATCACGATTCACACCTCCACCAATAAATAAAGCTGTAGGAAGTTGTATGTGGGATTGGGTTTATATTGTTATGTTAAACCGGATTTTGGTCAACCTGATCTTGACAATGGAATGCGTAAAATAACAATAATAGTCTTAGAAACAACCGTAAATCATTGCTAAAAAAATAATGTCTTCAAAATATAAGCATTAAGGAACTGTTATGTCGTGAAACTAGTTGAGGTGTTATATCATCTAAATGTATATTACAAGCTAGCTGTTACCAGCTGCTTCACTCGCTTTAAGGAAGTTTTGACTAATCTTTTTTTCCTGCTTTCGTAAAGAGATCATATAGATCGTAATTTGATACGATTCAGTACTCACTCCTTTGACCTATAATAATATTAAATCACCAAGATTTGTTAGTCCTAATATAGCTACAAGTCAGAGAGAGAGTCGTGGTTATTTTAAAATGATTTAGATGCAGGTTAGAGATTAGATTTGACCTATCACTCACTTTTTTTGGATAAAAGTTACCTTATGTTCCTATTTGTGTCCTTGACAACACTATATATGCAATGTGTGTCTAAAATATTAAAACGATCGGTTGAATAGTTATGGTGTCAAATCGTAGCAAACAAGTTCATATTCGCATTTATAATATCAGTTAGAACTAGCTGTAGCCGCGACTCCGTCCGCGTGGAAACTAATGAAAAAAAGTGTGTATGTACATATGTGCACGCATTAGACATTATTCTCCCTTGGCTTAATTAGATAAAAGTCTTATCAAAAATTTTATTTTTCGCCATATCTCTATATCTCTATAGAAAAGAGGTATTTAATACATTGAAAGTTTTAATACAAAAAAATACATACAACAAATACAAAGAAACAAAATGTTGACTATAGCTAACTTCAGGTTGTTGGTTTTTCGTGACGACGTACGCGCACATCGTAAAAATTTACTCTCATCATTTTTCCCTAACGCGCCAAAAGAAGTTCAAAAAACATTGACTAATAAAATCATCTGAGTGTATTAAATCCATTTTACTTATCTACTTTTCTCTCGTACTTAAGTCGCGTCATCATTAAAATTACAATAACTTTTGATAGACTGAACAGATTCTAATGAAACTAAGACTAAATGTAACTCGTGGATATGCTTTATGATATTTATATTTTATAGTGAACGCAATATTTTGGCAGTGACATGAGCAGATGTTTCTAAAAATTATTGACCTGTTACTTTGTTACTTATTACAAGACACCTGCTACATTTTTTTTACAAAAATCTAAACAATACATACATGATAGATTTACATTATTATTATATGTATAAATGAAGATATTTTTTTTATGTACAACAGGTTTTCGCTTGACCACAATCTCACCTGATGGTAAGTGACGATGAGGCCGACGTTGTATCGCGCTTACCCACTAGATGCCTGTTCACTCTACTCTTGAGTGAGTAGAGTGAATATAAGGGAGAATATGTTGAGGATGAGATATAGCGCATCTTACTACACAGAATCCAAAAAATGCATAGCTGATGGGATATTCACGCAAAGACTGCGGGGACGCCCGAACCCCCCCTAGATGGCCGTCGGGTCCTCCATTTTGAAAGTTACCTGACTTTTTACTATCTTTACAACGGCTCTTCTAAACTAGTTCCAATTAAATTTCATATAGATGTGACTTGAAATAAATAGAAAAACATATACCTACTGCTTTTTATGTTGAATATACGAAAAAGCACTTAAACAAAGATGGAAAATAGCTAGTCAAAATAAATAGTCAAACTTTAAAATCTTTTATGTCGGATAGTCAGTACAACAATAACATATTTTATAAGAGATAGATAACATTACAATAATATGATGTCTCTAAAATATTCATTTTAACGTATTAGTGTTAATGTTATTTAATAACCTTCAAGTAACAAATAATAGGTACAAACGTTTTAACACTGAATAATAAATATTTCCTTTAGAGCGTCATATGTATTGATACATCAATGATTAATTTTGAAATAAAAACTTTTAGTAGTTCCGGATGACGTCAAAAATCTGTTAATGATTGTTTAGTGAGTTAATATTTAGTTTATATTAATATTTCATTAAATCTTATATGCATATTTAATATGCTTTATTTACTTGGTCTTAACTTTATCGTTGATCATCTATACTAATATTATAAAGAGGTAAGGTTTGTGAGTTTGTGACGTTGTGATATTGAGGCGTTGTAGGGGGTAATCTCAGGAACTACTGGTTCGATTTGAATAATTCTTTCAATGTTATATAGCTCATTCATCGAATATGGTTATAGGTTATATATCATCAAGCTAAGGTCAATAGGAGCGGAGCACAGATGAAAAATGTTTCAAAATCGGGATGTTTTTTCCTTTTGAGAACTGCTGCGTGTTAGTGTTGGTGTTAGTGTATCTATTCCCCGCGAACGAAGTCGCGGGCAGTGGCTAGTATATTGTAAATATGAATGTGAGCTTATATGACTGTTACGCTTTTACGCATTAATTATTATAGGATTTTCGGAAAAGGATAGACCGTCCCTCTTATCTAGAAGAAATGTATTGTTCCTGCGGGATAGTTAAAATTTTTCATTAATATGAGCGAAAGTGAGAGCTAAAGTTAGTTTGGAGGCTAAAGTATTTCTTTCTTCATGCTATATTAAATTATGAATCGGTAATTGTAATTTGTGGGAATACCTTGTTTAGTATGCGACGACAAAATTATATGTGTAACTGGCCATATATTTAACAATCGCAAACTATTAAGAGATTACTAACGAGTCATTTCGCACATATGGTAATAGTATTCAGTCGCGGAAGATTACTTTACTATTCTGACAATACGGACATTTTAAAGTTTTTGTTCTACACAAAACTAGAGTATACTGAATGGTTCGACATCTTTAATGTTTGGTATATATAAACAAAATTGTTTTCCTTGAACAATTGAAATGCTACTTAAACCAACGCACGCATATTATAAATAAGTGGTTCTAACATCTACCATAGAAAGTGTAATTAGCTAACATGCAAACACTATTTATGATCCATTAGTCAATTAGCCTTTTCGCAGTCTAATCTATCTATATCTCTAATCTATCTATCTAATACCTTTAAACAAGCAATTCTTGTATATTTTTATATTGTTATATTTTCAGGATCTCAGAAACGGCGTCAGGGATTTCCGTGAAACTTAGTATGTAGGTGGTTTCGGGGAAGATAAATCGATCTAACTAGATTTCATTCATAGAAAACTTTTTTATCTTAATTTTCAGGGAGAATAAAATATAGCTAGAATATAAAGGTAAATTTCGCCGCCACTGTCTAAACAAAAATCGAGTTCGAGTCCGAGTGAATTTAATATTTTTTTGGATACAATATTCCTAATTTGTTAGGCAAACCTAACAGTTTATTTTAATTTAAAAGTGTTTTTTAAAGAACCAAGTTAGGCTCGGTCGTCCAGATACTTACAATTAAGTGAGTAATATAGAGTTAGTAGATTTACGTGTATAATGAAACATTTATTTAATAAAAATAGCTTGTTAAAATTAACAGAGTTATGTAATCTATATTTTAAATTCGAAAATAACTCTGACTTTTTATCTTACAACTACACATCTGAATTTATTATAATAATATTTAACATAGATGTAACCTAAGCTCTAAAAGACAGACTATATTTCAATATTTTACTATTATTTTTTTTTATGTCATATAGGAGGCAAACGAACATGCGGGTCACCTATTGTTAAGCGATCACCGCCGTCCATAGACACTAGCAACCCCAAAGGAGTCGCAAGTGCGTTGCCAGCCTGTGTTTGGGGGAATGGCGAGAAAGGGGGAGGAGAAGGTAGAGGAGAGGGGAGGGGAGGGGAGATGGGTCTCCGGCGCTCTCACTGACCGAACGAAACGCAACAACGTAAGCACTGTTACTTCACGTCGGTTTTCTGTGCGAGGGTGGTGCTACCCCGGACGAGCCGACCCATTCAGACTGAAACCAATAATAGCTTCAGCGTGGCTCTATCACTACGAGCGTATCGTCGAGAACTAATGAATAGTTCCTTTAGTAAGAAGAATTTACAAACAGAGTGTACGGGAAATATATAGATATGAAATGGTTGATTCCATTTTACAAAAAGGTGAAAAGATTGAGCACAATTAACCCTTAGTACATATTTAATAATGCATCAGCTTTCATTTAGGCCGGTTACACAATGTAAATATTTTATTTGTATACTAGCCTTTACCCGCGACTTTGTCCGCGTGGAATAGTTACTTTGGGCTAACGTTAACCAACTCATACATATATGAATGGTTGGCTAGGTTGGCTAAGATAGGTCGCGATTTTGCATGCAACAGGCAACAGCCAAGCCGAGGTGTGCCGTGCACCCTTGAGCTGGTTGCCAAAATAAAATCGGCTGAGTGCCTTAAGCGCTCGCCTTAGTAGTCCGGTGAAGCTGTTAAGACCTTGCTGGGTCAATAGCGTAGACATTTCGAAAAAAAAAGCTAACGTTAACACACAGCGGTAGCTCTAATGAGGAAAAACCCCCGATTTTGAAACATTCTTCATAAAGAATTCATCCTCCGCTCATATTGGTCTTAGCTATATGATAATAGCCTAGCTACACAACACTGAAAGAATTTTTCTAATAGGACCAGTAGTTTCTGTTAATACCTCCAACAACGTCACAATCTCACAAACTTAACCTGTTTATAATATTAGTATTGATAAATTTTGAAAAAGCCACGAATCATCCCAGTCCCTTAGTGGTATCCGCCGCAAACTATGAACCCGTACCTAACGCTGCGCGTTATAAAAGACGTCCGCGATGCATTTTTACCGACCCTCCTGATTTAATCACGTCAGCGAACGATCAGTACCAGCCTGTCCCTCGAAACAGAGAGTGCTCACGCCCACGCCCGCGTAACCACAGATCACGCCACCGTGGTATGGGGGTTAATTTCGCTCCCACACACCCGATTAAGCCTCCCACGGCAGCGGCTCAAGCCTAGGTTCGATCCCTCAGTAGGGAGCCCTTGAGTGCGTTGCTTGCGCGATAGGGTGACACACAAATATACATCACTGCTACAACACTACACGATCACCCCCACACACGTGCACGCCTACACGCTTACACATGAAAGTGGAAGGGTTTACTTTTTTCCCTTATCGAACTGAAAAACTCTCAATTTTCCGATAATAAATATATGGAGGAGCTGTTGAGGCGTGCATGCTTGGTACATATATACGTGTCAACAACTCATACATATATGAATAGTTAGCTAGGTTAGCTAAGATAGGTCGCGATTTTGCATGCAACAGGCAACAGCCAGGCCGAGGTGTGCCGTGCACCCTTGAGCTGGTTGCCAGAATGGAATCGGCTGAGTGCCTTAAGCGCTCGCTTTAGTAGTCCAGTGAAGCTGTTAAGACCTTACTGGGTCCATAGCGAAGACATTTCGAAAAAAAAAAAAGTATTGATAAAAAACACTATTTAAAATATTTGAAAGACATTATAAATTTGTCAATTCAAGATAATATTTTGATAATATTACATCTATAATGAATCAGTGGAAGGTCGAGAATATTTACGAAAATATAAAACATTGTTTTCAATCCAATGTTGAAATCATGGAGGCACAACAATGCTCGAAATTTACAAAACCTAACAACGAGTTACATCGATAATCGAGATGGAATGTCGAGATAAATTAATTCGGTTCAATGATAATATATAGCAGAGGAGAGCAAGTTGGAATTGTTCGTTTGAAATAAATCTCTACCCACCGTATTAGATTTGAATAATCCGATTGTAATCTCGGTATAATCGTTACGGTCGTGATATAGAGCGGCTAGAAGTGTCAAATGGTATAATTTATTTAAAAGCGTACGATATTTCGCAACTTCATTTCAATTCAACTTCATTAATCATAATATGTAGGGAAATATAGATATTTCAGTAAAAAATTTGACATTTACTTTTATCGTGTTGGGATAGTAACTGTTATATGTCCAATATACATCAGTATGATTAATATTTCATCTAAGGGGCTTTGCTAATCGTTGAGCGTTATATGCTATAATTTTTAAACGTAGTTTATATCTAAAATAAAAAAAGCTTATTAATAAAAAATATATTTTAAATTATTTGCCTAACCTACAAACTACAAAAACCTACAAACTAAATTATTCCAGTTAAAACTATTTAAAAGTTCTAAAACCGGTATACTGGTTAATTACATATACTAAAATTTTAAAATAATATCCTATGAAAATTATTAGCAAAATGTACAAGGTTTCTTGCCTTACAATGAATGTATCAAAAGCCGTTTCTAGTAGATATACACCAATAAAATTCTACAAATAATGAAGCTTAATAATAAAAAAATATAATTATTTTCTTAACCTATTTATAAGCTAAATTAGTCCAGACAAAACTATTCAAAATTTCTAAAACGCTGTACTGGTATTTTGTTTACAGATACTAAAATTTCGATATAATATATCAAATTTATGAACAACTTTGGTAATCACGCTTCTTGCCTATACAACGAAAACATCAAAAGCCGTTTCCATTAGATATACACCAACAAAATCGCATAAATATTATTGCTAATGCAATTGGCACCAGGGTTAAGGTTTTGCGGCCTTGAGCTTGACTCGTGACTGTCCGTTTGTTTGATTTGATTCGACACGAAGAATTAGACTACTCGATTTATAGCTGTCAACTGACCTATTATAATCACGAGGTAACATTGATTAAACTAGTTTTTATAATGATGCAATCATTGACAAGGTGATTATTAAGAATCAGTTTATTATGTGCCCCATAAAAAGTGTGCGGTGAACCTATCTTCCCAGTATATTTACCCAGTACCTACTACAAACAAAAATTACATCATCATACTACAAATCATCATACTACAAAAAATATGTACCTTATACTCGTGTAATTAAATAGAGTTATTATTTGTTATATTTATTCCAACTGTCCGCAATCTAATATGCATTAATTACAAATTAAAAAAAAAAGTGCGTTTAACCCTCACACAAGATTGAAGTAAATCTTTTAAATATTCTTAATTTTGTCAGTAAATAGTTTATAAAAAAATCAATCAAAAATATTTTTTTTTTAATAAAAATAGATATTAAATGAAATATTAATAAAAATCTTACTAAAGAATTAATCATGTATATATTAGCGTGCGACCGTGCTGCCATCTAGTTTCATTATAAGTAACAAAATAAATCAAAGCTTAATTATCTGTAGTGCCATCTATCAGCTAATTCAGAACATAAATAACACAGAAAATATTACTAGCAGCTCTTTGTTATAAACCAAATAAAATATAGAAAAGTACGAAAAGATTACTATGATAAGTAACGTATTAAATGAATTATGATTTAATAGAAGTTTTGGTTATGTTTAATTATCATCTAACTGGATGGTACAGACACGTGATGCCATATTGCCGTAACGGACTTCCGTTGCGTTGTCATCCGATTACCTAATTCAATAATTCAGGAAAGACGTAATTTCAGCCTGTAAAAAATAACTTAATATGGACCTCTACAAGCATCTAAACTTTACCTTATTCATTTAGTATAGGTGAAATAGCTATTTTGATAGAGAAATATCTCTATAGAGAAGACATTTTTGAAAATACAAATATGAAATCTGAACAGTGTGATTGTGATTTTCTAAATTTTAACTGTTAACAAAATCAAAATAAACATTATGTAGTAGATAAAAAAAGGATTGCTATTCATTTGTCCTTAGATAAATTTTAAATTGGTGGTTAAACTCTTAATTAGAGACAAAGGAATGTCTTATTAATATTTTTGGGAATCGAAAAAGGCTGAAAACCGATAGAGGAATAATAGCTCAATAGTACACTAACAAAGCTGCATATATAAGTTTCATTGTTGAATAAATAAAGTTAATCGTTCGTTCACATCAGACAGTCGTAGATCGATCTCCTTTGTCTGATAAGGCAATGTAATTCCAGTAATTTTTACTGTGTAACCGAGTGAGCACTCCTAATCTACGAGGACTTAGGCTGGGTCAATAGTAATTTAGACGAGATAAGCTATGAAAAGGTACAAAAACAAAGAAAGTCTAGAATAATTTAACGAAAGAATTAGATCACTAGAAGCTGAATAAATAATTGTGACCTTTGTCCCTTCGCAATAATTAAATGTACATTGAATTTGAAAACCTTGATTTAAATCGTATTCAAGAGCGTTGAAAGACGGTAAACTTGAAATTGATAGATAGGAATCTAGACCCTATTATCTCAGGCATATTCCAAGAATCGAATGAAATGGATTAAATTTCATCGGAGATTACCTTAGCTGTACTAAATATTTGACATAAACAGCGGATTCAATAAAGGTTTTGTTAAATACAATTAGAGAATATCGAGGATCAGTAACAAAGGCTTTGTTTTAATAGAAATTAGTTAAACCTAAAACTTAATGAAAAAAGAAATCAGTTATATAATACTTTGATATTAAAGTACATTTATATATTGGATTGACTTTGAAAACAATTATAATTTATACCAAAAATAAATTTATTACTGATAAACCCTTTGTGACCGTGTAATAGATATGAAATACCAAAAATGATATTTGTAACATTCTCAAATGGTATGCGAACATTAATATTTTTCATGATAAAAGAGGCAGTAAATTAATGGTGGACAATTTTCATAATTCTGCAATAAAAGATAACACGAAGAATTATGTTATGCGTTCATTTATCTGACGTTTAGAACAAAGGCTTTGTTATTTTTTTTTTAAAACAAAAGAGACAAAAATGTTTTCCAAAATATATAATACGGTTCCTTGAATGAACTTTTACTTTTGTATATTATATATTAAAACAGTTAATTGGTTAGATTAAATGGAAATAGTTAAAAGTACACATAGCCGAAAAAAAAGCTTTACGAAAACGGAAAAAATAACTATTCGATTAGTTTAAGGTGGTAGAGCCACGCTGAAGCTATTACTGGTTTACATCATGAATGGGTCGGCTCGCCCGGGGTAGTACCACCCGACCCACAGAAAACCGCCATGAAGTAACAGTGCTTGCGTACTGCGTGCAGTAACGTTTCGTTCGGTCAGTGAGAACGCCGGAGACTCCCTTCCCCTACCAGCCCCTCTCCTCTCCACCGCCGTTTCCCCCATTCCCCCCAAACTGACTCTGGCAACCCAATCGTGACTCCCTTGGTGTTGCTAGGGTCTATAGACGGCGGTGATGACCTAACAAACATCAGGTAGCCCGCCTGTTCGTTTGCCTCATATGATATAAAAAAAATGCATATACCCAAAAAAAATCTGTACAAAAACGGAAAGAAAAATGTTAATCCATTACTGATTTTTTTTAGATTGGAAGAACTACCAGCTGAATTCTAAGCTCCAAGACGGAATGTCTTAGAGAATTCTTCTTGAATTTTTATGATAGACATATAGTTAAAACATAATATATACATTATATTACATTCAATTCGACATCATAATATATGTATTTAACTAATTATCTTTGCATTTTAGATACTGTTAGGCAAAGTTGCTAGCAGTAAGTTTCCTATTCCAAAAAATGTATGCAACAAGAAGAATATAAATTGCTGATGTGTTAGCTACACCAGTATTAATTATTATACGTACTAGAAGTCAAGATATTGCTTTTGACTTGTTAGGTAGAAACTCATCTAAAATTCTTAGTATATATGAAATCTAGTCCGGGTTTATTAAAACTTGAAAACAAGTACGTAATACGTTTGAACGTAGTCAGGAAATATGGAACCGCAGACGTGATAATAATTCTCCTGTTTTAAACGAGTTTTCGTGCAAGAAAACACGTGCAAAGTGCGCTCGTAAGATCTCCGAGGCGGGGAGTGCACTACACTTGGAAATTTCTCACATTTCCAACCTAAACGTGAGATGCTCAAGACGTTCTCGAGATTATATCCACACATCTGGCCCTTTTATTAAACGACTTTCAAAAGAAAACAAACGAGGCGCTCAGTCGTTTGTGGATAACCGTTGCAGTGTAGGTTGCATGTTTCTTTTGTGCACTGTTTTTGTTTATTTCTTTATCTTTTGTTTGAACCGAGAGGATAAAAAATGTTCTAAATTTACAATGAAACTGAAGATACCTTGAGATCTTATACATATATCATTATAATATATAGTATTGCTATTGTAGTCTATAGGTATGTATAGTTATATTTAAGAATTTTTATTGCAGTTTAAATGTGTTTTATTGGCGAAAAATTGTTATATAATGGACAATTATGTAAATGGTAGTGATGTCTAGAAGTGGAAATAAAATTAATAACATTTGAATAGCGAACTCTAACAAAAAAATACTGATTAATCGGATTGAGTTTCTTTAGGGCTATTTTCAATAATTGGTATATTTTTTGATAGTAGTAAGTGATCAAATTGTTTTTGATTTAAAAGTATTCCCATTATTTTTGATTTTATTGAAATAGATTTGAGAGGGTGTTCATTCACGATCTATACTAATATGTAATGTATAAAAGATTTTTTTTTTTTGTTTATGTCAGCATATTCTCTGGAACTACCTTTTCATAATTAATTATCATTTTGTATGTCATAATATATACTTCATTTATTGAAAAATATTAGAAGCTATGTAAATCCACGTTATGACTCTTATGATTAGACTCATCATGCAAACATAGGTGGGAAAGTATACTATAAGAGAAATTAAGTATGGAGGGGTCGTGAGTTATGGCATAGGATATCGGGGGACGAGGTTTGAAATAACTAAACTCGAATAAAACTAATGATTTAACTGGTGTAAAATTGAATGTTTATTATTCCTTTTATGACGACTTATACTATTGAATCTTCTTCTTCTTACCCTTATCCCACCTGAGTAGGGTCGGTACAACATATTTGTCATGTTGTGATGTATGATTTGGCTTAACTTTTACGATCGGCCGCCTGCCTGTCATCAACCCTCCTTGGGATTATTTTGTTGTACCACTATATGTTTCTATAGGATCTTTTAGCTACACAAATTTTCTGTAGGCTTTAGTTTAGACTGTTTCCGACGACTGCATTTTCGTCTTATTTTCAGTTGTCGCGGTTTCAGAGTTATTACAGTACTTTCAACTACATATGTTATTGTGGTACTGATTTCGTACAAGTTTTTCGGTTTAATTACTCACTGGTTTTTGTTCAACATTGGTGACTGTCATAACAATATCGGCTTGCACGGTTTGAGGATTTTGTATCACGTAAACTGGTGTATATTGACTAAAGTTAATAAAGTTGATATCTTTCGGTGTATTAATATAAAATTAAATACAATAAACCATTATAATAACATAAAATATGAAAACTATAAAAGAAAATAAATGCAAATAAAATGACATGACAATGACTTTGGCATACATATATACTACTATACTATTGACGACTTATACTATTGAATATTATACTAATATTTGTAGTCCTGACACTAAGATATTTGATGAATATAGCCATTACAACAATGCTTATTAAAAGATGCTTATAATTGATAATTGTTACCTTTCTTTTTTATGTCATAGGAGGCAAGTAAACAGACGGGTTACCTGATGTTAGGTGATCACCGCCATCCATATACACTTGCAACACCAGGGGAGTCGCAAGTGCGTTGCCATCCTGTGTTTGGGGGAAGGCTAAAGGGGAGTGAAGTAGGGAGGGCGAGGGGGAGGTGGGTCTCCGGCGTTCTCACTGACCGAACAAAATGCAACAATGCAAGCACTGTTACTTCACGTCGGTTTTCTGTGAGTCGGGTGGTACTACCCCGGACTAGCCGACCCATTCATGCTGAAACCAGTTATAGCCTCAGCGTACCTCTACCACCTAAAACTTTCTTCCTTAAAATAATTGAATCGTTATTATATAACGGTATAGTAAAATCAGATTAATCGGTATCTTAAGTAACTTAGGTAAGTAATTGTGTACTTTAGCACAAATGTGTACTGGTAATATTTATTTTTAAATTAATAGTTAAAATACTTTGAGAACGTAAATATCAAATCGTCATAAAAAGTAACAACTTGGTTATAAAGCCGTTTTGTATGAACCTTCTGCAAAATGTCTTCACATTTGTGAATAAAATAGAATTTTATGGCGTATCATATTGGTTACAATTAATAGTTCGTTGCTTATCTTTATTACTATTATAAAGTTTAAGATCTTGTCTGTTTCTTTGTTTATCTAAACCGCCGTTATTTGACTACTGGAGCTGAAACAAATTAACTTTAAAGTTTTTGATTTGAAACATCTATAGGCGAAGGGTAAACCTAATTGTTAGCGTGGTGACGCAAAGACGATCTTCGCACTATTAACGAAATACTCAAAAACATTTGTAACCCTATTTGTATAAATAAAAGATTCAAACTGTTTTGTAGGTCACTCGTTCTACTAGTGTCACGCGCATGCGCCGACGACGTAGCGCCCTTTGATAAATGCCGCCACACACACACCACACCTGTGCCTATTTGAATTTTTGTATTTATGAAACATGAATATTTATGTAATAAAATAAATAAACAGTCTTTATTTTATGGAACACACTTATAATTCCTTATTTTTTCATTATGCCATAGCTAATTCCTGTCGTAATCTGTTCTTTTAGGCATATAACTTATACAAAACAATATCGATGTTTCACATCTGCCAGGCGTCCCATGACGACTATTTTTTTTTCTTTATATGTTGTATAGTCTTTGATCACAATTTCACCTGATCTAAGTGACGTGGTCTGAGATAATAAACAGGCTAAATCAAGAGGGGAGTTGAATCTCAAAAGAAGCTGCCAGAACCACTGTTATATGCTTGGTGATAGCGATCTTTAATATAAGGGTGGTAGACTTAGACTTAGTGGAAATACTACCACTATGCTATAATTTGACTACGATGTTTTCTTCATTGAAAGCTTCGACTCAGTTGCAAGGATTTGCACTTACACCTATGGACGCGCGGTATCTGACATACTACAAAGTATCTAAGCCAAAATCGCTTCAAAACTTTAATAAGAAAGGTGAGGTATACTTTTTTTTTTAACCGACTTCAAAAAAAGGAGGAGGTTATCAATTCGACTGTATGTTTTTTTTTTTATGTTTGTTACCCCATAACTTTGGACTGGCTGAACCGATTTTGAAGATTCTTTTTTTATTCGAAAGCTAGTGCTTCCCGTGTGGTCCCATTTTTTTGGTCCAGTTCTGTCAACGGCATCCAGTGCAAAACCGTATAAGTGTTAAATTTGCATTTGGTGTGTATACGACAAATAGACGAATAACTCAATATCATGCCAACCAATTTCGAAGATTCCTTTTTTATTGTAAAGGGTGTTCTTCAAGGGTAGTTTGATGAGAGTTTGGTTAGGTTCTGATTATGGGATCCCTGACAAAGTAACACAACTTTCAAGAAACAAGTCTACTCCTTTCTTAAGGGCCGGCAACGCATCTGTGATTCCTCCCGTGTTGCAGGTATCCATGGGCGACGGTGATCACTTACCATCAGGTGACCCACATGTTATAGAAAAAAAAATTATGTACACTAAAAATGGAAAAATAAAGTAAATTTTCAAAAAAAAGAATTAACCGACTTCAATATTAATCAGAGGCATAAAAATAAGGCACTGAAAACCGGAAAATAAATAGTTTATCAAATTAACCAAATTTAATGAAACATATGAATATGTGTGCTACCAAGAGATGCATTGGAAGTCGGTGCCTTTGTACCTAGATGTAGATGATATGATTTTCGGTTGGCACATTCTCTTGGTAGCACACATATTCATATGTTTCATTAAATTTGGTTAATTTGATAAACTATTTATTTCCCGGTTTTCAGTGCCTTAATTTTTATGCCTCTGATTAATATTGAAGTCGGTTAATTATTTTTTTGAAAATTTACTTTATTAAATCATAGGAGGCAAATGAACCGGCGAGTCACCTGATGTTAAGTGATCATCACCGTCCATAGACACTAGCAACAGCGAGGGAGTCGCAAGTGCGTTGCCAGCCTGTGTTGGTGGGGAAGGAGGAGGAAGGGAAGAGAAAGGATGGGCGTCCGGCGCTTTCACTACCGAAAGAAACGCAACAATACAAGCACTGTTACTTCAAGTCGGGTTTCTGTGAGAGGGTGGTACTACCCCGAGCGAGCAGACCCGTTCGTCCTGAATCCAGTTTTAGCTTCAGCATATACGGTATACGCATTAAGCAGTAAAACAATTAGATACAAGTAATAACATCAGAATGTAGCGCTAGACGGCATTGAAGTAATAATGTGGGTAATCCGTGTGGTGAGGCGTGGGGTATTGGGGTTTAAGCGTGGGAGAATCAAACACGAATACAACGGTAAGACACATCTAGTAAATCTATTAAAATCTTGTAGAACGTTTAACTAGTTTTATATAATGGTTAACCTCATCGCCTTGTATAAGTGATTGAAATCGACAACTAATATTGCTGCTGATTTTTTTAAGCTCGTGGTTATTCTTAGTCATTTATTGGCTGCGTTATATAATTTCATTCATACCGTTATAAGATCAAGGTGCGTAATATATTTCAATGGAATGGTAATTACTTGTTGTATATCGCCTTCACGCTTATTAACTCGCAATATACTAAGAATTTCAGAGTTATAATTATTGGAATTTTAAGAATTTATGTACTTATTTTACTCTTTTACAAGTGTTTTAATTCATAACATTCAGACAATTATAAGGGCATATTACTGACTCCATATACATTTAACTGAATTTATCTGATTTAATGTATAGTACCTGGGTGACCGAGCCTAGTTAAAGTAAACTATTAGGTTTGTCTCACTAAATTAGCATATTTTATCAACATCAAAAAATATTACAAAAAAGACATCTCTTTTGCTGTCACTCGAATTCGAACTGCTGTTAGACGGATTTTCAAAGCAGCAGATTTCCATCTCAGCTATTTCTGTTTTGACAGCGGTGGCGAAATTTACCTTTATATTCTAGCTATACTTTTTCATTACCTGAAAAGTCAGATAAAAAAGTTTTCTGTGAATGAAATCTAGCTACATCGTTATCGTCCCCGAAACCACCTACATACTAAGTTTCACAAAAATACCTGAAGCCACTTCCGAGTTCCTGAATATATACTAATATAAAAATATATAAGAATTGCTCGTTTAAAGGTATCAGATTTATGTGGATATTTATATTTTCTAATTAGAAAGCATAGACGAAAGGAGAAATATATAATTTGCTAAAATAACTAATAATTTGGGGGTGGAAGGGGTGTCGAGTAATATCTTAAGACTTGAGACACCCAAGCCAACCTCACCTGCACGTGGTGCACCCTACTGATCAACGAACGAGGCAATGGCGATAGCGGGGTGGTAGAATTTTAAAGCCCGACTGGATCGCAACCACCATGTATATGGCGAAAAAGCCCATCGTAGTGACTCGCTTCTGCGTGTCGAGTTTCGCGATCAGCCTGTGCATATCCAGTACTGGGTGACTCGTCATTATGGCCGGCATGACAGCGGCGATCGGCGATGGATAATCTGTCTATCGGTGGTTGCCGATGTTTCTGGATTGTACTATGCTTAACATCAGGCATAGCGCAGTCACTTTGTCGTGCTTCAATGAAAAAAAAAACTGTTAGATTATGTTAAGAAATAGATAAAATGCGACGAAGATAATTATCGTCATAATGCAGCAGTAGTGTCATAATATTGGTTTTTATTCAAAGGTGTTCCGTACTACCTACAACGTATTACTAATTTCTGTATACCACTAGAATTCCCAAGATAAAATATTTCTTAAATCCTATTACAGGATACATTATTTTTAAAAAGCGAGCTATTTACCTGCCGCTCTAGCTTGTTATTGTTTGTTAAAATAAACCTATTAAGCGAAAAACACAGGACTTAATATAGTTTGTATAGATTGGTCTAGATCCGTATCCAGAAAATGTGAAATGACACAGTTAAGTCAACAAACGAACGTAAGATTTTATATAAGTTTATAACTGATAATGAAAAATTAGTGGCTTGACTTCTTTAACTTCAAGGATATACTAACAGGTATACAAATTGTTACCCGATTAGGCCTCCCACGGCAGCGGCTCAAGCCTAGATTCGATCCCTCGGTAAGGAGCCCTTGAGGGCGTTGCTTGCGCGATACGGTGACACACAAATATACATCACTGCTACAACACTACACGATCACCCCCACATACGTGTACGCCTACACGCTTACACATGAAAGTGAAAGGGTTTACTTTTTTTTTGCTAGGTCAATAGCGTAGTCATATCGAAAAAAAAAGTATACATATTTAAATTATATGAGTTTACTGTTTAAGGAGGAACAATTAAATAAATATGAGACAAGACTGTTCAAATTAAAAGGATATGAATGAATAATTAATTACAAAACGACATAAACTCGTTAGAACCTTCATGATCAAATTAACTTTTTTTGTTGCCTCTACACATGACATCATCAAAACGAACTTTGTTACAAGCGTTAATGAGTCACCGTTAAGCTTCTAACTATACAAACTCGTTTACCTATAATAAAGTTATAACACAAAAGTTAATTTGTCTGTCTACATTTTACCTTTTCTATTCTAAATTAGTTTTAGAGGTACCAGCAAGATCTGGTGAAGGAACATAAGTCATTTGTCATCCCTAATACCCAAAAAAATACGTAAACAAAGCCGCAGGGAGAACCTAGTTTTATTTTCACTTTTAACAATTTCGATGAGGTATTTAATTTTTCGAAATATTAAATTACTATTCTAAGAATTAAGTCAAAGACATAATTTGATTAGTTTGTGTAAAATTTCCATTTTAGTTGCGTGCTGCATAGATTTTATCTTTGTTTAGAAGTTTACATAACTTTTTTTTCGAAATGACTACGCTATTGACCCAGCAAGGTCTTAACAGCTTCACCGGACTACTAAGTTTACATAAATACTTTTGAATAGTAAATCGGTAAGTATAACAATATACCAATGCAATTTAGTGTAGTTTAGTTTAATTAAAATTAATTAATTAAAAAAAGTTAAATCTGAAACTAGTAATAGAAAGAGAAAATATTATTAACTAAAACAACAAAAAGAAATTAAAAACACGCCTTTGTTGTCGCCTGAACCTGATATCGGTTGATACTGTTGGTATGTAACTGTACATTATACTAAATATCATTAATTAATATGTTGCAGATTACCATATAATAGCCACAATCAATAACACATATTTTGCTCCGTCACGAAGAATCTTAAGATAAATCATTTTTTTTTTTCAAAATGTCTACGCTATTGACCCAGCAAGGTCTTAACAGCTTCACCGGACTACTAAGGCGAGCGCTTAAGACACTCAGCCGATTCCATTTTGGCAACCAGCTCAAGGGTACACGGCACACCTCGGCTTGGCTGTGGCCTGCTGCATGCAAAATCGCGACCTATCTTAGCTAACCTAGCTAACTATTCATATATGTATGAGTTGTTGAAACGTATATGTGTACCAAGCTTAAGATAAATGTTGATTATTCTGATGCGAGGGGATTAGTTTAAGTAGGTTTGTTAGGTTTTCACGCCTCAACTACTCAACTGGTCGTCATGAAATATTAAATACATGTTGCTACTGATACAAAACAGGAAATAAAAAAATTCTCTATTGTATAAACATTGTATTCCCGCGGAATAGATCAAACCTTCATATACGCGAGCGAATCCCCAAGAAAGCTCTAGTTTCCCATAAAGTTTCTAATTCTTACAATCAATATCAATACAATAACAATAATACAGTCATGAAACCGTATACCATTAAGTTTTGAAGGCGCATTAATATTGTGTAATTAAAATGAATTCATTGTTTATTATATTTAATTGTTTGTTAAAGCCACACCTACTGTTAATTACTATGTCAAAATCGAAACCATAAATCTTAGCATAGTAATTTAAAAAATACGACCACTGACATACAGTAAGGAAGGGCGCATATTTTTAAAGAACGTAATTGTATAATTTATTTCGTGACTCGCTTTGACTATAATTGTATTTCTTTGTTCATAATCGGTCGGGTTTAGTAAACGACTTATTAATGTGAGTGTGTCTGTGTCAAACACGGTTGTTTGTGTATATAATTATTAACTAACATAATAGTACGACTAACTCTTTTTGTATGTATTTCAATGAGACACCAGCTTTAATGCTAGGGGCTTCATTTTCGTCAAAATGATTTTGATATTTACCAGAATCTCCGAGCTTTGTCCATTTTTATTGTGAACTATTTATTTTCTGTGATTTTTCGTTGAAACTACTAAGTTATCCATGCGGCGTTGCTTGTATTAATTTAGTACAGTTTTTTTTCTCGGAATAAACAGTAATCCATGGCCTTTTCAGTGCCTCGAAAAATGTATCTAAAATGCATGCTTGTCGGTTGAGTAGTGAAATATTATTATTAGTTGACATAATTATATCTATACTAATATTATAAAGAGGTAAAGTTTGTGAGTTTGTGATGTTGTGAATTGTGACGTTGTAGGGGGTAATCTCAGGAAATACTGATCCGATTTGAAAAATTCTTTCAATGTTATATAGCTCATTTACCGAGAATGGTTATAGGCTATTATCACGCGAAGACCAATAGGAGCGGAGCAACAATGAAGAATTTAAAAATCGGGGTGTTTTTTCCTCATGAAAGCTTTCGCTGCTTATTAGTTAGCATAAATTAACTATGTCCACGCGAACGAAGTCACGGGCAGAGGCTAGTAAAATATAAGTTGGGAATAGAATAATGATGCGAAAGTATCTTATCTGTTTGTTATCTTTACGGATGGACTTCTGATATATGACACTTTTCAACTTAAATATACTTAAAAATGCAAACAAAATGGAGGCAAATGCTAACGAATCTCTTTTAATACAAATTATCTGCATAAACTGACATTCGCATTAGGTTGTCATTACTTATTAACCCCTATAACTCTTTAACCCATTTTAAGCTATCTCTGTTAAATTGTATTATGATTACTTAGCCTCTATGGAAAACTGTAGTGATGTTGTAGGTAATACTTGGAAAAGTAATCCAATAAAATTCTTGTTAAAATCCGTTCAATTATTAATGAGATCCTGCCAAACAGCATTACTTCATTTTATTTTTAATGTGCGTTCTGTTGTAATTTTTTTATCAATTATCAAATAATGTAATTGATGAAGCGATATTAGCTATGGATATGGATAATGGTGAGTCCAAGCACCGAATCAATTGACGAATATATACGAAAATATTTTATTTAAAACATAAAAGGTTTTGAATATTGATTTGGTCACTATAAGGTGTTGTTAGGTTAGCTAATTACGTAATAACTTAAGACATAAGATCCCTTAAGTAGTGTCTTAATAAAGTTTTTTTTTTTTTCGAAATGACTACGCTATTGACCCAGCAAGGTCTTAACAGCTTCACCGGACTACTAAGGTGAGCGCTTAAGGGACTCAGCCGACTTTATTTTGGCAGCCAGCTCCCTTGACGGCACACCTTGGCATGGTTGTTGCCTGTTGCATGCAAAATCGCGACCTATCTTAGCTAACCTAGCTAACTATTCATATATGTTTGAGTTGTTGAAACGTATATGTGTACCAAGCATACACGCCTCAACAACTCCTCCATATATTTATTATCAGAAAATTGAGAGTTTTTCAGTTTGATAAACGAAAAAAAGTAAACCCTTCCACTTTCATGTGTAAGAGTGTAGGCGTGCACGTGTGTGGGGGTGATCGTGTAGTGCTGTAGCAGTGATGTATATTTGTGTGTCACCGTATCGCGCAAGCAACGCACTCAAGGGCTCCCTACCGAGGGTACGAACCTAGGCTTGAGCCGCTGCCGTGGGAGGCCTAATCGGGTAAACTTAATAAAGTAATCTCACAACTTTTTAGGGTAATAGAAGAACTGAATTCCGATACTTGACTTTTTTTTACAAGTTTTGTTTTTCATGACATCTCATTTCTTTTTGTAGATAGTCCTACTTTTTCTATTTTGCGTTATCTTTTACTTTTTGAATATAAACAACGTATCTACACTGATTATTCCATTACATTATATATATACTTATATACAAGTACACTGATTCTTTAACTGCAAATGTAATTTGTAATCCTATATTTTATATAGGATTACAAAGTTATATATGCAGTTGATGTATCTAGAAAGCAAAACCGAAATTACAAAGTATTTTAGTTTTGCTTTTATTTATACACTAAACACTAATTGTATTCGTAATTTGAAGTTTCTATATCTGCGAAAAGTGCCTTAGAATTTTGATGATAGGTCAGTTAGTGAATGACAAAATTAAGAGATTTTGACTAGTTATAATTCTTACTACTTGTTCAAATTGAATGAAATTTGAAATATACATGATTTATACAATGTCTGCTTGTTTACTCAAATTCAGGTTTTTACTTTTATCTAGGTTCGATCCCTCGGTTTGGTTCGATCCCTCGGTAGGGAGCCCTTGAGTGCGTTGCCTGCGCGATACGGTGACACACAAATATACATCACTGCTACAACACTACACGATCACCCCCACACACGTGCACGCCTACACGCTTACACATGAAAGTGTAAGGGTTTACTTTTTTTCCTCATCGAACTGAAAAACTCTTAATTTTCCGATAATAAATATATGGAGGAGTTGTTGAGGCGTGTATGCCTGGTACACATTTACGTTTCAACAACTCATATATATATGAATAGTTAGCTAGGTTAGCTAAGATAGGTCGCGATTTTGCATGCAACAGGCAACAGCCAAGCCGAGGTGTGCCGTGCACCCTTGAGCTGGTTGCCAAAATAAAATCGGCTGAGTGCCTTAAGCGCTCGCCTTAGTAGTCCGGTGAAGCTGTTAAGACCTTGCTGGGTCAATATCGTAGACATTTGGAAAAAAAAAACTTTTATCTATAACGAGAGAATATCGAAACATGGTGATAGAATGTTTCACGCCTATCACTAAGCAACATAGTTAATTTCACAAAGTTTTAGGTTTACTGTCTAGAAGCATACCAGTACTTAAAACCAGGTGAAATTATCGTCACTCGTGTATAAAAAATACAGTAACAATAACGTCTAAATAAAAGTATTAATGTATCACATTGATACTTTTATTTACATTACATTTACATTGTGACTTTATCAGAATGTCTATGAATTATAAGAATAAAGTGGTTATTGTAAAATAGCCTGCCACAGAGACGTTAAGTGGAAAAACGAGTAAAAAACTATGCCATACTCAAGTCCTCTACGTTAGGTCACTAATGGTGCATTTCTTGCACACGACAAACTAGAAGCAGTGTTTAACACGCGACGCGATGTATTATATATTACAACCAAGTTAAAAGTGCAATACGTAAGGGGTCAACGCCCTAACCTACCCCTGTATTTAATAAGACGGTTAATTTATTCATTCACGAGTCGGAAACTTCATCGAGTCTTTCGATCCATCATCGTGAAGTTTCCTGACCATGTTCGGGAAGCATTTGATAAAAATTATAAGGGTAAAATTGAGGGTAAATGAATTTTAATTCTACACTCAATGTTTATGGATTATCGTGTAATATTATGCCACTGCGGTTTGGCAAGCGAACAGTATTTCTACCGATAGGGTTGATACCGGATAATGACATAAATATACAATAACCACTAATATTACCGAAACAATATTGACGATGAAAGTGTTGGTTACAAAAATGTTCGCTGTAATTAATGTATGAAATATAATCTCTTGATAAACCATAATAGCTAAAAATATTTAAAACACTTATAACTATATAAGTTAAAACGTGTATAGTAGTTTTTTTTCATTAATGATTCGCAATGTAACATACAAGCTGTATTCACATAATACCCCATTTACATAGGCATTTACACTTCGGCTTTTCCTAGTAGTGCTCTGTTTTCGTAGTATAGCCAGCTCACTCATTATACTCAGTCCCGCAACATACGGCCCACACGCGTTGTGTTCGCACTTGTCCTATTTTTGAGCTGGACATATAATAAATGCTCTTTGATTTGAAACTCACAATTACATTTTACATTCATTGATTTAATTCTACTTACGAGTTTATTCACACCTCAATCATATCAGCCACAAATTATAAGAGCTGCTTAGTTATGATAAGCTTTTCTAATAGTACTTGTATGAAACATGTCGCTACAACTTTATCGGAATAAAGTACCTGATTATTGCTGCATGCGTTTTTTTATGATGCAGTTACAACATGTATTCAAGTGTATTAATTAGTACTAATTTCCCAAATGAATGTAAATTTTATTTAACTTTCCTCGTACTTATTATATTTATAATTTGTTCCTTATTTGGACCAAATTGTTATTAAATTTTAAAACAACAGGATTTCTTTAAGATCGATTCAAAATAGAATACTGCTTATATCTTAATCTCAGAAAGAGTGCGATATGCATAATAAATGTGTATTCATTATATTATTTTTAAAATAATACACACAATATTATGCCCTAATCAAATTTAATATATAAAATTACGTGACTAAATAATTATTTTCTAAAATTCACAGGTATTCTTGGAAAACATTGCGTGCGTTTATAACAATGTGACACTGGCTACGGAGGTCATTAATTATAACATAGCCCTGCCTCACAAAACCTTACTAATTTGAATAACGATGAATGTTATACGGAACTACGGAATGCGACATATTCCACGGAGTATTGTTTCATTTTTAATATTTAAATTTTAGGTTAGAATATATATTCCATTTATATATTTCAAATCACCTTCTATGTAGAATAATAGTAGTTATTTACTACTATTAGTATTACTACGCTTATTGCGCCTTGTAACAGGAGATGACTAGTAGAAAATCGTCACGTAAGGAAAAAAAGCGTTACGACTTCTTCACATGAATTATTTATTACTCTCTCTCTCTCTTTATCACTCTCTATTATATACGAGTACCAGTGTCTCGCATTAAATGGTATAATTATATTCAAATATTGTACATTTTAAAAATACTAATATTAAACGTTACACTTTTTTTCCCTAAGAACACTTTCTCTTCTTCTTTAGCTTGTTTTGAATCCGCAGAAGCATTTGCCAGTGTCAGTGTCTTATTTCAATCAAGATTAAAACCTATTTTACACAATAAGTATCTTGTAATTATTTCAATGTACCTACAAGATGGTGGCTCCCTAGTTAGAATTTTCCAGGGAGTTTTTGTGGCATCTCCGAACTCATGGCCAATGGTATTATATTGCATTCACTTCGTTTATGCATAATAACCAAACTATATTACGTAAAACACCACCAACTTTACAAAATATAGAGTCAAATAACAATTGACTATGAATAAAATATAAATCCACTACATGACAAACCAAAAACTTCCAAAAAGAAGGTTTTGTTTGCTAATTCTCATAGTTTGTACACTTGTAATGAAGTTATTATATCTGTGGAAAATTATTTAAATTTTGTCTACGTGGTAATAATATGAATTATCTATAAAGGTCTGTTATTTTTCTTATGTTATTTTTCAGTTTTATGAATTTAAATTTGGAACTATACAGCGTGTTCTAAACCAAATCCTGGAAGTTTTTGGCGGAATTTCAGTCTGTCATGTAGTAAGGTTCTAACGAGGGATCCACCATCTTGTTAGAATATGGACTCACACGACGCTTAATAATGAAGTGATCGCACGAAGCTTGTAATATTATTAACTACGCGACAATGGCAGTAATAATCGGAAAGATTGGTTGCCAAAAATAAAGTTAAAAAAAAAAAAAAACAAATCCTGTATGCATATTGTGAGCTACAATATTATTTAATTTAACACTAATACTAATAGTTACATAAAAACTTTTTTCTTAAAAATACATATACTTTCTCATAGTTTCTACACTTTACATTAAATAATTTATATATGTGGAATTCAAATATCATCGACATGGTATTAATACTGTCTAAAAAGGTATGTTACTTTTCAGTTTTATGAATTTAAATTTTGAACTATACAGCGTGTTGTAAACCAAATACTAAATACATGTAGGAGTCACGGTCGCTTCCGGTCGGCGACAATAACCAGCGCAGATGCCATTTCCGACGGCTCGGGATATGTACCGGCTAGCTGTATTATACTGTCGACACCAGGTTCACTTAACCTAGGGACAAATAAAACATGCTTTTTTGAAAGCTGGTACATTAAACTATGTTGAATGCATACGTAATGTCTCCTACTTCTATATGAAACAATATTATACAGAAGTACTATACTCAGGCGAGATTTCGGAATACTGTTAAAACCTGATTAAAAATTAAATTAAATAGGCATTATCGGTGTCACCACAAAAAAGTTAAATACGTATTGAATACTTGCTTTAAAAAGGTTTGGGTATTTTCGTATTAAATGAATCGCGTTCGCGGAACGTTCGAAATCTTGCTCTTTTATGTCGCTTTAGTTAGGTTAGGTTAGGCTTACGAAAAAGGATAACGCGTATTTGCCTCGGCAGCGGTTAACGAGTGCGGTGCATTTAAGATGAAAGTACCCAAACTTTTTTAAAGCAAGTATTAAATACGTATTTACCTTTTTTTGTAATAACAAGGTATCTATATGTTGCAACATTTATTCGATGAAACTAAACAGTTACCCCTCTCCTAATGTTTTCTGATTACTTTGACAACAACAAATCGATAGCTTAAACATTTCTACGTGTTCCAAAAACATCAACAAATAGCTGTCCTCTTTATTTTGAAAATTATTCCTTTCGTGTATGTTATTTACAGTAACAAATGATTTCCATGTTTATTTTAGATGATTCATTAACGTATTAGCTTTCTCGTCCAACAATGACAAAGTAATGCCTTCCTGTCAAAGACATTTTTAAATCCCTGTCTAATTTCTTTGTCAAAATTAGATATAAAATTTCTATTACATTAACAAGACACGTAATTTGTAATAAGCTATATAATAATTTACGCTAAAGATAATCTTGAATGGATTCCATAAATATCAAAGAAATAATTGTCTAAATATCAGAACAATGACTAGAATGGATATCATAATAAGTCCAGCATGTTTTTGATGGAATATATGGGCCATATCACGTGATATTTACGGTCAATTTTTTTTTTTCGACGATATTTTTTTGTTTTCTGATCGAAAATAATCGACACATTTTTTTTTTCAATGTGATATTTGAAAATTTCGAAATATGATTTTCTAAAGTTCCGTAATCTGTAAAACACTTTTCTTTTAAAGGCTAACTAAAAAAGTTTCGAACATAAAATGTTCCCTTTAAAGCACACTGTCCTTTTTTTAAACAATTACATATTTATTTATACATATTGGGGTGTAAGGGGTGTCGAGTAACATCTTAAGACTTGAGACACCCAAGCCAACCTCACCTGAACGTGGTGCACCCTGCTGAATAACGAACGAGGCAATGGCGAAAGCGGGGTGGTAGGGTTTTACAGCCTAACTGGGTCGCAACCACCACGCATATAGCGAAAAAGTCCGTCATAGTGACTCGCTTCTGCGCGTCGCGTTTCGGGATCAGCCTGTGCATATCCAGTACTGGGTGACTTTCATCATTATGGCCGACATGACAGCGGCGACCGGCGATGGATAATTTGTCTCTCGGTGGTTACCGATGTTTTTTGATTGTACTATTCTTAACATCAGGCATAGTGCAGTCACTTTGTCGTGCTTCAATAAAAAAAAAAAAAACATATATTTTTACATCCCATACATACACAAAATAAAAGCTTGTCAAATAACATTCTCATCAAATGAAATAGAATTTAAATAACCATTGTATTAATGAAGCACTATATTGTAACCTCTTCTAAATGAATCATAATGAGTTTTGTAAAACCTATTAACTTAAGATTAATTTATTGTCTTATCCTACTTTAAATGGTACGCAAATTAATGCTTTAACGTGTAGACTTAACGCTCCAATTCCGCGATGAAAATATCCAGGAACTATTTGCCTCTTCAATATTCAGAGTAAAAGCGACCACAGAGTGCTTCGCTGATGGATCTGGCTTTTAGCGATACATTTCTTGGCTTTACAGCGAGCGTGGGCCTCTCCGTACCGGGGCTTTCATATCGTCCTTTGTTTAGCGACGTGGATGAGGGCCGTGCAATTAATGTTTTCCTGCCTTTTTTCAACACCTTAGTCGCTATATTTTGAAGGTATAAACGCGACGAAATATTTTGTGCATCTCTACAAATAAAAAAGATGTATGCAATATTAATAAAAATACTAAATGGATATGCGGGACTTTCTTGTATAAAATTTTAAAATTTTTGTGTATCTCTTTGCTCCGAAACGGATGGACCGATTTTGATGGAACTTTCACTGGAAAAAAATAGCTGATATTATAAAGAGTAAAGATTTTTTTAATGCATGAACGTACGAACAACCTAAAATGTTGTTTTATCGAAATAGTTGAATGAATTATACCGAAATTTGATCATCAAAGCAGTTTTCTGTTATTGGATATAATTAAGTTATTCCATAAGAAATATATTGATAAAGTTAAAGAGAGGTAAGGATATGAAAATTCCTGAAAGGTTATAGCAATTACACTCAAAGAATTACCAGTATAAGAAAATAATAAAAGATGGTTAATAATTAATCCAGATTCCCATAGAAAGGTAAAATTTTCAAGAGGATGAAGTCTCAAGCATCTTCTATTAAACAATAAATAAACTATTAACATTCATTCTTTTATATTACACGTTTTCCTATTTATAGTAACAATCGAGGCAAAAATTTTACACATCGTAAAATGCAATTCTCATATTAGGCGGTAATTTATCACGTTTGAAATGGTAACAAGCCAAAGACGAATTCTAAAATATCTTTTATTATAATTAATTTATATATATGCTCCTTTTATATTATATCTTTGTTATCATCTTACATTACGTCCAGTCATAAAATGTTATTTATCACCATTGTATCAACCGTTATTTCACGATAAAAACTTACGTAAACACGTAATTCTTAGAAAAATATAACATTAACTGTCCTCAATTGTCTCTTCACGAAAAAATAAATTAATCGCCTTTGTATCAACCATTTTGATTGCATAAAAAATGCTATATCAATATCCATAATAACAAAAAGAAACCATCATAAAATGCCTAAGCAACTAAATTTCTCGCCTAAGGTTGTTTCCACGCGTAACTTCGAGTTCAAATCAAGGAGGTATTGTTCTTTGACTTTCCTTCATTAAATGTTCAAGAATTCCTGTCTCGGGGCACATTGGCGTCGGAATTAGCTCTCGTTTATTTAATACTTGCGACAATCAGAAGGGGCGCCGTCGAGGGTGAGATAACAATCTGAGACGTCATCTTATTACGTGCTTTACTTTCGTGAGAGTCGAAAATGTGCGTACACTGCGTGTTATCATTAAAGAACAAGAGCCAACACCGCAGCAAAAAAACATGTTATAAATAATTTCGCAAGTAATACTTGGTAACTTTCGGCAATAGATTGTAGGAGTACATTGCAGGTAGATATGCCTCAAATTGCAAGCATCTCTACATTTATAGGTAGAGATAATTTGTAGATATATCACTTGTTTGTCCTAATCATTGAAACATATAAACTGTGACGACATTTTTACCAGCAAAATTTATAAAAATATTAGTATAGTATAGACTATAGATCATAATACTCTGATAACAAGTAGTGATAAAATTTAAGTAAAATAACGTAATACCGGCTTAACGCTTTAATACAAAAAAAAACTCAACGAAAATAATAAGTCGCAGCCCAAAATTAATCCGGATAAATTAAACAATTTTCAGGGAAACGAAGACGCTAATAAACAGCTTGTTATAATAATGTTTACAAGGAATCCAAACCTTTATATTTTTTTTTTTTTTTTATTGAAGCACGTCAAAGTGACTGCACTATACCTGAGGGTAAGCATAGTATAATCCAAAAACAGTGGCGACCACCGAGAGGCAGATCATCCATCGTCGGTCGCCGCGGTTATGCCGGCCATAATGACGAAAGTCGTCTGGTACTGGATATGCACAGGCTGATCCCAAAACGCGACGCGCAAAAGCGAGTCACTATGACGGGCTTTTTCGCCATATACATGGTGGTTGTGACCCAGTCGGGCTGTAAAACCCTACCACCCCGCTATCGCCATTGCCTCGTTCGTTGATCAGCAGGGTGCACCACGTGTAGGTGAGGTTGGCTTGGGTGTCTCAAATCTTAAGATGTTACTCGACACCCCTTATACCCTAAAACCTTTATTATACAACTGCAATATGTAATCTTACCTTTTGTTTTTATGGAGAAATCCTTCAATCCATCAATCATTCAATCCATCCCGCCGGGCAGCAGAGGATGGATATGTCTAAGTCGCATGGAATAAAACCCCCATGGTACCTACTTACACCTTATAGTCGGAGGAGCAGGGACTGTCTAATCGGTACTAAGTCTGCTCTTTCGATAGGTATTGACCCCTTAAGGGGCCCCAACTTCGGCCTGAGGGGTCTAGATGGAAGACCCCTCAAGGAGGTATGTTCGACCCCCCTGACGAACTGTGGGAGTTGCATCGGTAATATAATCATACCTGCTTATATCTCGTAAGAATAATACGATGGCAGAATGGTTAATTACTATTTAAAATTTGTTAATGTACCAATCATAAGCAAACCTTGATAAAGTAACAATAGTGCCACGTTTCTATAAGTAATATCAAACTCTGTATGTGTAAATGTGTAAAGAATAGTTTAAATTTTAGTAAATACTAGCCTCAGCCCGCGACTTCGTTCGCGTGGGAATAGATAGTTTAGGCTAACACTAACATGCAGCGGAAGCTCTCACGAGGAAAAAAACCTGATTTTTAAACATTCTTCATTGGTGCTCCGCTCCTATTGGTTGTAGTGTGATGACATACAACCTATAGCCATCCTCGATAAATTAGCTATAGAACACTGAAATAATTTTTCAAATCAGACCAGCAGTTCCTCTACAACATTACAATGTCACAAACTCACAAACTTTACCTCTTTATAATATTAGTATAGATTTTGGCTACTGCGTTATTTTAGTTGGCAATTTTGATATAAATACTTCTTTTGCTCTATTCTATTTTAGCAAAATATGTATCTAATTATGACTCAAGACAGAAAGAAAACATTTATGCATTTGTATAAAGAATAGAATGCTTTTGCCAAATAAACTTTTATAAAGTAATAAAAGAGACAATTAAGTTAGAAATTCTATGCGTAAGTAAGTATTAGTTGATTTGATTTAGGAAATAAAATAAACATATTATTATTGATTCATTTGTGAACAGTTTTATAGCAAGCGTTCGAGTACATTATTGCCATATAGTTTCCCATTGATAATTTCTTAGGAAAATATTCTTTAAATATATTTTTGGTGGTTTTCGGCAATAAGCATTAACATCGATGTATTTATGAAATCATAAATTCGGATGTAGCGTGCATACATCGTTCAGTATCTAACCACATTCATACAATTTGAATATTAGATTTTCTATTGAGCTCGGTAGCTAGTCAGTCAATCGATAGAAAATGCTCTCCCACAAACCATAATGTGGTTGGATTATGCAGATACTCGCTTCAGTATGAGAATTTAGATATTTTCATAAATGAAACATTAGTTAAACAGGTAAATAGTTAAACATTATTTTGATAATTATTATGCAATAGATGTGCATACATATCATTTAGGATAATATAGCAGACTTAAAATAAACTATACATTGTAATTATAAACATAGTTATACTTATTATCTGTAATGTGTGCCTTAAATATATAAATAAATAAAGATAACCGTTTCACACATCACTCTTCTTGCCCGAAATATGTCCATTTACCATATAAATTACATTGTATTGGAATTTAGTTTTGGTTAAAATAGCTAGTCGTAGTAATATAGTGGTTTGAACGATTTTTTTTTATATCATAGGTGGCTAACAAACAGGTGAGTCACTTGATGTTAAGTGATCAACACCGTTCATAGATAGCAGCAACACCAGAGGAGTCGTGCGTTGCCAGCGTGTGTTGGTAGGGAATGGGTGAGGGGGAAGGGAGAGAGGGCGCTCTCACATACCGAACGAAACGCAACAATGCAAGCACTGTTACTTCACATTGGTGTTTCTGTAGGTCCGGTGATACTACCCTGTACGAGCCGAACCATTCATGATGAAACCAGCTATAGCTTCAGTGTCTTAAATTATTGAATATTATTCCGATTTTATTTGCATTTATTTTCTTTTATAGTTTTCAAATTTTATGTTATTATAATGGTTTATTGTATTTAATTTTATATTAATACACCGAAAGATATCAACTTTTTTAACTTTAGTCAATAAACACCAGTTTACGTGATACAAAATTCTCAAGCCGTGCAAGCCGATATTGTTATGACAGTCACCAATGTTGAACAAAAACCAGTGAGTAATTAATCCGAAAAATTTGTACGAAATCAGTGCCACAATACATATGTAGTTGAAAGTACTGTTATAACTCTGAAACCGCGAAAACTGAAAATAAGACGAAAATGCAGTCGTCGGAAACAGTCAAAACTAAAGCCTACAGAAAATTTGTGTAGCTAAAAGATCCTATAGAAACATAGAGTGGTACAAAAAAATAGTCCCAAGGAGGGTTGATGACAGGCAGGCGGCCGATCGTAAAAATTAAGCCAAATCATACATCACAACATGACAAATATGTTGTACCGACCCTACTCAGGTGGGATAAGGGTAAGAAGAAGAAGAAGATTCCGATATTCGCAGTTTCGGACCCGGCATTTAGCAACGAATCTTTATGAATTTGGACAAATATTAATTTAAATTGGTAACACTATCGGCTGGTAATGAAAGAAAACATCATGAGAAAACTTGAACCTGAGAAATGTTCTTGTAGTAACTATTGTTTGTGAGAAAATATAAAACTGTGAATTTCTCCGACTTTGAAATTACCAATCAATATATCTTAAAGTGACATCATAATTATGCCAAAACCATCCGTCAGCAAGAGGCTTATGGCTGTGTAGTAGGTCTTTTGCTGATGATGATGATGACCTGGTACAAAATAGATGAGCATTTCTTAGTATTTTAATTCTTCATAAAGGTGAAATACCTTCGTTCAAAAAAAAAACTTTAAAACGCGGTAGAAGGCAGTGTATCAAATTAATTTTATAAAACATACATGCATGTTTAAATCTTTACTGCTGGAAAAATAAAATATATAAAACTCCACACAAACGTACACACCGGCACAGTATATATAAAACACTTAAACGTAGAAAAAACAAAGATATTATTTAAAAAAAAATCAAACCCCACTCGGTAACTAATCTGATAACTTCATCAAAATCGAATCTCCTATTATTACAATACTATAAAACTTTGCATAAACAGATAACTATATAAACTAAGCTTGTATAAGGAGATAAATTAGCTAAATTAACAAAAGCATCCAAAATCTAATTTAAGAATAAAAGTGTGTGTGTACTTATGTACACGCGTTAGAAGTTATACTTCTCTGGCGTAACAAGACAAAATCTTTTCAAAAATTTTATCTTATGTGTTAGCTACCCACTTCCGGAACCGCTCGTCATTCAAGACTCGGGA
>JACEII010000018.1:5788904-5821724 GCA_014332785.1 Antheraea mylitta
TTTTTTTTTCCGAAACATTCATTTGTTTCAAATTTGATCATTATTCAAATTGATTTATGCGCAGTGAGATGCTATAAGCTATTTGTATACCCGGCTTCAAAGGATATGCATGAAAAGATATTTGTGCCGTTACATGTCAAAATCCAATTTTACCTACCCGTTTCTAATATTTTACGTTATTCTTCAAGATCTTCAAATTTTGTACATATATTTTGAATGAATTATGTACATGGATTAAAGATCTTAAAAAATAATTACAAATTTTATAAATAACAAAATTTGAGTTTCGTTCTCGGTATATAAAATTTGGAGATCTTAAAAAACTAATTTTTTTTATATATACTATTAAAATTGGATTTAGATCATTTTAAAGTGTAACGACTTACTTATTGATAATTGCAAAGACAAAAGCGAAACAAACTCAATTTCAAATATTTACACTACCTTCGTAGCTATTCAATGTTTAGAGCCTTGCAATGCTTTGTAAATGTAATCCGTTTTTAAATCTATTTAGGTTTCCTTCGTATATGATACGATGTTCACAATAGAAATAGTCTTGATCGCCTTCTCCATAATTTTTATAGGTGACTAATACAACGGAGGATGGAAGTTTCTGGAAGACTGTCACACTTTATGATACAATGCTGTAAATGGAGGGTGAAAAATCAAGATCTGCTATTTTTACAACCCTATGGTTTTCTTACAATGTTATAGCGAGAACCTTTCAATTTATGCATTTTTCCCACGTATCGGTGACTCATCGTATTATTTTATTTTTCTAAAAGCATCCAAATATGTTTCCAGTATGTTTCCAGTATTCTGTTTTGTATACCAGTTGCAACAATATTATAAATTAGTGATTCCACTATAATTCTTTTAAAGATAGAATTACATAAACGATAAATATAGTTCACAATAATTACACGCAAGTACAATCGTACTCTTGGCGTGTGTAAGCGGATCACGAAGCATGTTTGCAAAGCGTATTAGCGATCTAAACACAGCTATTAACACGAACCATCAAACTGTGAACCTCGTAAGTCTATTCATTTCTTCCTCCGTCACCCCATCACGTATGTTTAGCCGAGGGAAGAGGAGTTCAAGCTAAGGTGGATATTGTAAATAATATAAAGTTACATAGGCGACATAGTTAACTGGAGCGAGTAATCTTTGACTATGTGTTATACGGACAAGGCAGAGTTTAAGCAAGTCTGATTAAATGTTTGATCTGTTTTAAAGAATAAATGTCTAGAGCACTGAATATAGTTTTTTATTTTAATTAACGTATCGCCCCCAAAAGGGGAGATTTTTTTTTCATGTATTTATACTAGGGTGTCTGTTTTTTACCGAATTAATTTTTCTGAGTTACGTATTATTAAAATCTATAGTTTATAGTTTAGTTATCTATAGTTTCTTAAACAGTTAATATAAATAATCCCATGCCGTTTAACCACTTCAAAAAAAACATTACAAACTCATTTGCATTTATTCATATTAGCTAGATTAGTTAGAACTTTTTTTTGCAGAAGCATTTGCCAGTGTCAGTCTTTTGTTTCAATGGAGATTACGACACATTTTATACAATAAGTATCGGTGTAATTATTTTAATGTTTCAGCAAGATGGTGGCTACGTTGTTAGAACTTTACAAGGAGTCTTCGTGGCATCTCAGAATTCATAGTCCATAGTATTATTTTCCAATCACTTTACATATGCACAATAACAAAACTGTATTACATAAAACACGACCAATTTTACAAAATATAGAGTCAAATAACAAAAAAAAATATCGAATGAAATATAAAAACCACCATGACCAATATCCCGCCAAAAGCACAATTAATAATATTTTTATATGATTAACATTATTACCCAGTAATTTCCCATCAGATACGACACAATTAAGCACAACCTTGTATGTACCTAGCCCACATTAGTTACGTCCCACTAGCCCATCCCGTCACGTTACACTGTAATTAGACAAGTTAATTAACTTCGTACCTACAACGAAATGCATTTGGCGTGTGAATGCGGTTACCAAAATAGCTATAAGCCTGTCATGTGCGTGAAAATTAAATTCGATTTGTGGAGTCACTATTAGGCGGCCATTTGCCTTGTGATTTTATGTTCGATTTATTGATAATTTAATCATAATTAGTAGACTAGTTATTTTATGTTTATTGATATTTTTTGATTTTTAAGTGTAAATATTAATTATATTCTATAACAAAATATAATGTATGTAATATATAATATTAGGTATTTACCTATGAAATTGCCGTTTTGTATGAAAAAATGTAAACAATTTTTTTCATGTATTTTTTATTTGTATTAATCGAAGTAATCACCCATGCAATCAATGGATCTTTGCCAACGCAGTGGCAGTTTATTGACGCCCTTCTTAAAGAAATCAGCTGGAAGGGAGGCAACAAATTCTTCAAAGGCATTTTGTACTGCCTCTCGGGTATTGAATTTTTCTTCGCCAAGGAGGTATCTAAATTGTGGAAAAAGTAGTAGTCTGTAGGCGCAAGGTCTGGTGAGTAGGACAGACGACGGAGAACTTCCAACCCCAGTTCTTGCAACTTGGAGACCGTCGGCTGTGCAGTATGAGATCGCGCGTTGTCGTGCAAGAGCAGCGGAGACGAGCAATTGACCAATGCTGGTTGAAGATGTGCCAGTTTCTCCATCATTGTGTTCAGTTCTTCACAGTACATATCTGCAGTAATGCTCAACCCGTTTGATAAGAAGCTGTGATCAATCACACCGGTGCTAGACCACCAAACAGTAACCATCACTTTTCTAGGGGTAAGTTTTCGTTTAGGGCATTGTTTAGGTGCTGAACCAGGATCCAACCAACTTCCTGAGCGCTTGCGGTTATCAAACAAAATCCATTTTTCATCGCAGGTAACAATGCGGTTCAAAATTCTTTAATTTGTGTGTCTGTTGAGCAGTGCAAGGCACGTCTCGACGCGTACTTCGCGCTGGCGATCATCGAGTTCGTGGGGTACCCATTTGTCAAGCTTTTTTACCTATCCAATTTGACGCAAATGGACTGATATTCTTTTGACGCTAACGTCAAAAGTTGCTGCTAATTCAGCCGTAGATTGTGTATCATCAGCTTCCACAATTGCCTTTAATTCGTTATTGTCGACTAAAGTCTTCGGATGACCGCGAGGTTCATTTTTCAGGTCGAAATTCCCAGAACGAAAGCGAGCAAACCAATAACAGGTGGTGCGTTCGTTTGTAGTGTTAGCTCCGTAAACTTAGTTGATGTTACGTGCCGCTTGTGCTGCGTTGCTGCCACAACTGTACTCATATTCCATAATTACTCGAATTTTAAATGTATCCATGATGACAAAAAAATATTAAAATGCGATGAAAATGTAACACTAATCAATAAACAAATGACTACTTTTGGAAAAAGAATTCCTTTTTTTTTAACTTTATTTTTGGCAATCAATCTTTCCGATTATTACTGCCATTCTCACGTAGTCAATAATATCACAAACTTCGTGTGATCATTCCAATATTAAGCATCGTGTGAAATCATATTCTAACAAGATGGTGGATCCCTTGCTAGAACCTTCCAGGGAGTTTTTGTGGCATCTCAGAATTTCATGCTCCGTGTTATTATTTTCATTTCACTTCACTTATGAATAATAAACTAACTATATTACGTAAAACACCACCAAATTTACAAAATATAGAGTCCAATAACACAAGATTATGAATAAAATATAAAATCCACTACATGACAGACTAAGATCCCGCCAAAAACTCGAATTCCATGTTTAAAATAAAATTTATTTGAAATTAGAATTCTTAGCCAAACAAAAATTATTTTGATTTGAAATGGCCAGTACTGCAGAACGGCAATTTCATAGGTAAAGACCTATTACTATGACATATAATTCATGTATCCAAATGACAACCAAACCAACTAACAATTAATTAATATTTTAAAGTGTTAGCCCCTATTTATTTTTTAAATACATTATTGGTAGCCCTTGCACTCTATCAATTATGGAATGATGTAAGCTTCCCGTTTATTGTTTCTACAAAATCCGATATTTATTCCGATATTGTTCAAATTGTTAACGTATAAAAGCACCTAAAAACCTTTAAGAAAAAAAAAATACAAATACAAATTATCTTTTTACAAAATTTGTTACATTAAATGTTAAAAATGTTTGGTTCCTGAAGAATAGACCAAATCTGCGTTCCGTAGTTTAGAAGAACTAAGAGATACCACATACAGATACGAATAGTTACTTTTTTATAATATTTAATTGCTGTTACCCGCAAATTCGTCGGCAAAGAGTTTAGCAAAACATTGTGTTAAAACAGTTAAGTAATAGATACATAAAAAAAAACCTTTACCTAAAGATTATGTGATTTTTTTAATACAATTACTCAAACTTTGGTCATCTGTAACAGTGCTTGCATTGTTGCGTTTCGTTCTGTCAGTGAGAGTGCCGGAGGCCCACTGCTCCTCACCTTCCCGCTCTTCTCTTCCTTCCCCCCTCCTCCAATACAGAATCGCAACGCACTGGCGACTCTCCTGGTGTTGCAAATGTCTATGGACGGTGGTGATCACTTAACATCAGGTGACTCACGTGTTCGTTTGCTTCCTATGGTTTAAAATATCACATAGGAAATTTGTGTACTAAGCCTTCTGACCTACTTAACTAAATACCTAGCGTGTGTAAACCGTTTCCTATTGAAGAAACCGCAATAAAACCAAATCTGTATTAATAGAGCATACCGTCAAGCAAAATAGTCGCTGGATTAACAGGGAACGATATTGATGGATTCTATCCAGGCACCAGGTTACTGCGCATCCCTAATGGATATAGATTGATCTATTCCTGTATTTGTATACTGACTTTACCCATTCAATTTACAAAGATGGAGGTAGCGCTGTGTTTACATTAGAGGTACTCGAGATTATTGCTCGGAAATATCGGAAGGTGAATATAAGAATATTTCACTCAATTATGGAAATAATTTTTATTTTAAAAAAAGAAAAAGAAAAATGTAACTAGTACGTTTCTCGACTAATCGAAAACTTTTATAAATAATTATTTAGCAATAAAAAAACATTCATTTATGTTGAAGAATTTAAGCATTTTGGTATTCCTATGATATTCGAATCAGAATCTTGCAATTCTTCATGTTACCACCTGCAGTCAGATTCACAACAGAGTTTACGTTTCTACTATATGTATTTTTTGAAATAAATATTTCCATGAATCTAACTAAATAATTTTATTTTTGTGAATCAAGATTCTGTATCGAAACTTTATCCGTTTTATGGAATACTTCAATATTGCGGCGGCATTATTTACAATGACCAAGGGCGGCGTTAAAGTTAAACTAGGCACTACTAGGTCGAGGCATCTTCTAAAATTGATCTTTTACTCTGTAACTTTTAGCATGTCATGGTCTTGTATTCCGGTGTATTCAGGTTCACTTGTTTCCCATTATTGTTTTTTTTTTCGAACTGACTACGTTATTGACCACATCACACCACTATATCATGCATATCATTTGTAAATGACCTTTTTTCCCCGAATGCCCTAAAAATAGGGAGGGGTATTCGTGTGTATATTTCTCTAGTATACTTTGTAGCCCAAATGGCTTGATAAATTTTACCGTTAAATTTATCGCAGTTGTGCGAGTAAAATAGGCTATATAGTATCAAGATTTTATATCTATGAAGGTATTTCAACATCACAATAGATTTGTTTGAATCCACTAATCTCTAAAAAACTATTTGCATGTTATGATCCACTATTAGCCCCGGCTTTGTACGGATATAGTCATAAAGAAAATGACACCAAATCGCCTCTTTACTGTACGATAAAATAAAATATGTAGGGCAACTGAACAACTGAACGTTAATCTGTCAATTCTGTAAATATTTTGGAAGATTTTCTTAATGTTCCTCACGTTTTTTACGGATTTTGGTTTTCGGATAGCTTTAGATTATTATATTATATACATTATATGCGTATCGTGCAAGTAGCATACATATCTAAGGCATGTTGTATTTACTTTCATCTATTTTTACTTTTAATGCTGTTGTATAAATGTTACATATAGAAATGTATGTAAAATAGAAATGTGAAATATTGTACATTTTTTTTTCTCGAACCGACTACTTTATTGATCTAGCAAGGTCTTAACAGCTTCACCGGACTACAATATTGTACAACTGCTGATCAGACTGATGAAAAGAAGAAGAAGATATGTCGTCTGCATCATTTTTTTTTTTTTTAACTTTATTTTTGGCAATCAATCTTTCAGATTATTACTGTCATTGTCGAGTAATCAATAATATTACAAGCATCGTACGATCATTACAATATCAAGCGTCGTGTCAATCAATATTCTAACAAGATAGTGGATCTCTTGTTAGAACCCTCCAGGGAGTTTTTGTGGCACCTCAGAATTTCATGCTCCGTGGTATTATTTTCCATTCACTTCACTTATGCACAATAAACTAACCATATTACGTAAAACACCACCAACTTTACACAATATAGAGTCAAGAAACACAAGATTATGAATAAAATTATAAAATCCACTACATGACAGACTGAAATCCCGCCAAAAACTCCGTCTGCATCATTTATTACCTATTAAATATATTTTATTTCAACAGGAAAAACCATAGGTACCACACCGCAAACTCTACCTCTTTACGGTAAAAAGACACATTGCTGAGAGAACAATCGAGGGCTCCGGCACGGTGCCATTTAAAATGTTGGTGTTTGTTTCGCTCTCGTTAACAGCAGACGATCGCGGTTTCGAGTTGTTTAGTAATACGAATGAAAAAACTTCGAGCGCAAAAGGTTACATTTAACTATAATGTTTTTTTTTCTCATTTCAGATTAGAATTATTACAAAAAAAGTAAGTAAATCTATTCAGAAGTTTTTAAACGATGCACGCACAACGGCAAACTTAGGACAATTTATTCACATAGATATACTTTACCCCTAGTTGACTTTATTAATATAACACAGTATTACAGGCGAGTTAAGTGATAGAACTGACAGTGGCACATCGTAATAATACCCCTATAATGCCAACGCGACCGTCACATGCAGTGTAACCCTATTTGCATATCTTAGTTTAGACGAATACAGGGCGATTCATTCAGCAATTTAGCGTCTGTTTACCATAGTAGTCTCTAGAGGGTTAACCTTTTACTGAATAGAATAATCGTTGAACTTTTAATGAAAGGTCACGTAGAAACTATTTATACTTTAGGGTACATAGGCTCTTTAATGTAAAAACCTATAAAAAGTATACATTTTACAACTCCTAATAAAATAATAATAATAATGACTATTGTTGCTTTAGAACTAATAATATTTGCTAACTATTCAAGAGCCCCATTACACGTTAACTAATACGTGGGATAACAGGTTATTAGATTAATTTAGTTAGGTACAGAGACAAAGTATTGAAATTATTGAAGTTGGACAAAACAAACACAATTAGGTACATTTTTCAACAAGCACATTTGTAGCATTATGTAACATTCCAACTTTTTTGAACGTCTATATTTTATCATTATTATTTATTATTTATATGAGTCCTGTAATATTTTTCTCAAGGCACTGACTACACGTGCGTACATTAATTTGACCCCCATTAAAAATCATCACTCAGACGTACTGTAGCACGTAGCTGAATTGTTTTTTTTCTCAAACTGACTACGCTATTGGCCTTACTAGGCCTTCCAAGCTTCACTGGACTACTAGATGAATGGGTGGATCATTATTGGATGAACTATGTATATATTTCCTCTTATTTAATTTTATTTTCTGTAATTGTATTCCAACAATAAAGACTTTTCTTTTCTTTCTTCTTAATTATTCCTCCCAGTTGACACGGATCCGGCCGTGATTGTGGAAGCCCTCCACGTGAAGGGACACACGGCGGAGTACGTCCGGCGGATCCAAGGACGCGGAGGTAGACCGGGGTGCATTTACCACGCTGTCCTCCAACGCACGCCTGGGACTCATACCGGCCATTTACGAGAACACCTAGCTCGCGAATCTAACGGGAGTCACCATAGAAGCGTGGCGAGGCAAACGCCGGCTGGCACAATGCCACTGGTGCCAACAGTTCCGGCATGCCTCGCAAAACTGCCATCGACTGATCGCCTGCGTGCGGTACGGGGGGTCCCACCCCGCGCAGCACTGTGAAAGCCCCAGGGAGGAGCCAGCCACCTGCGCAAATTGCGGGGGTGCCTACCCCGCAAACAGCGTGACGCTTTGCCCCGTCTATAAACGAGAATTGAGGAACCGCCGTGCAGGAACCGTCGCCCGGACCGTTGATTCCGGGCGCAGAACGGAGACTCGCGCGGCCCCAATGATGGTCGAGGAGAAGGCCGCGGGTAGCCTTATGGCCCCCACGAACGATCCACCCCAACGAGGAGTAGCGGCGAAGAAGCCGAGGAAGAAGAAGGCCCCGCCAATGGAGAGATTCGAGCAAGGTGGAGAAACCACACATAAGTTCGCGGCTCTAATCAAAGAAGCCTCCAGCGAAGCCGGACTCACAGAAGCCGATGCAGAAAAGAAGTGCCTGGCGTTCCTGAGGAAGATGCTCACCTCCGGTGACGAGGAACGTCAGGCAGCAGCCCGGTCACGAAGGCCCACCAAATCACCATCCACTCACATCCAGCGCGAACTTCGCGACGCCGTGATTCCAGCTCAGAAGGAGCACAACAAAGACCGACCCGTTTTCACGGGCCGCGATTGACACCACTGAAGGAGGCAACAATACCTCGAATAGTTCCCTCGTCCCTCGCACAAGGGAAGACTCCGGTGGTGGTTCTTAATTATATTAGAAAAAAAATGCAGTTATCATAGTCTGATTTTATTTTAAAGATTAATTTTCATTACATTTAGATACATTAAAATACACTACATTTAAAATGTGGTACTTCTACATGTCGCAATACCCTTTCAATGGGACTGAGAAACTCTTGCAACTGGTCTTCATTACTCGAACAATTCTATAAAGTTCCTGATGGGATATTTTTAGAACCCCATTGTATTTAGTTCCCACGTTTGATGAGGATTCTTTGCTAACTACTAAAGCAAGTTCCTCCTTATTACAATATATACTAGTAATATCAATAAGAAAGTAAACCTGCCTGTCTTTTTGTTGCCTTCTCACAATTAAAACGTTGAACTTTTTGCAATGATGTTAACATAGAAAAAGCCCGCAACTTTAAGAAAAATACGTATTACTTTTCATACAAGATATAATGAAAAACACAGAAATGAATTTGTAAGGAAAGTCACTTGTATCATAAAATCAATTTGTTACCAAAAGCTATAAGAAAGACATAAGATGAAACTTGTAGTAGGTCTTTTGAGAAAGATGTATTAAGCTTGTGATGATAAAAGATAAATGCCTTAACCGTATTTTCATATAGCTACGAATGTATTAAATGACAAAATTGATAATTTATCTCCGTCTGTCACTTAATGGACCGGTCCAAGATTATTCGGATCCGATTTGTGGTTCTTACCCGCGTCCTACGGGTAATTCCTTATCTGACGGTCAAAGGGAACTTATTCGTACTAAGTCTGGGTTAATCTCATCACTGAGATAAACTTGTCTTTGTTCTAGACGAGGGCAGGGTCAAGGTATTAAGCATGTGACCTTTTGCGATCTTAAGGAATGGTTGACCGAAACAGTGCCTATTCATATAATATGTAGGTATCTATTATATATTATTTATAATGAGTAGATGATAAGCAGTAACATATTAATTAATTAGTAATCAGTTGCAGACATAACATTTTCAAAAGTTTATTTTCTGTATTTTAAAACTTCTTACTCTACCAGTTTTTCATGAATACAAATTCCTATGAGTTTTATTTGATTAACAGATTTGTTTTTTTATTTATTTTTATATTAATGGCACTCAAAATATTATATATACTTTTAATACGATTATTACTATATTTTGTAAATCTTACTTAACTTTTGACCATAATCTCAACAAATAATGAATGAACTATGTGACCTAAGATGATAAAGACACTGAAGCTAGGGGTCTGGTTGGTTCTCAAGTGCAGCTATTCAAAAAAACACACCTATCTGGGGACAAATTTTCAACTTGGGCAACTGATCATTATAAGAAGTCCTTAGAACCATGCTACGGTTTTTAATTTCACCAAAAGCTCCACATCTATTCAGAAGTTTTCGAGTGATGCACGCACAACGGCAAAACTTGGATATTTTATTCATAGAGGTATATTTTACCCTTAATTGGCTTTATTAATATAACACAATATACTAGGCGAGTTAAGTGAAGTAACTGACAATGGCACATCGTAATAATACCCCTATAATGCCAACGCGGTCGTCACATGCTGTGTAACTTCTAATCTTAGTTTAGACGGCTACATCGCGATTCATTCAGCAATTTAGCGTCTGTTTACCATTGTAGTCCCTAGAGGGTTATTAACCTTTTACTAATACTTTTACTTGTTGCAAAGATTTGAACTCACAAAACGACCGATATTGAACGACGATAATTACGACGGTAATTTTTATTTAAAATAACTTCAATTTGACAATCTATACGGAGGAGTATGTTTATTTACATCCAACTTAAAACCAAAATTAGATTCGAATTTCAAATTTTAAAAAAATAACCGTCGCCTGTCAAAATATTTAGTAGACCTTGGGTATCTCACATATTAGTTTTGGATACTTATAGTAAAGTACCTAGACGACCAAGCCTAGCTCGGTTCTTCAAAAGATATTTTTAAATAAAAATAAACTGGTAGGTTTGCCTCAAAAAATAAGCATTTTTTACCTAAAAAAAAAAAAATTTAAAATATATCTCTTTTGCTGTGGCTCGGATTCGAACTGAGGTTCGACGGATTTTCGAAGCAGCCGATTTGCATCTGAGCTATTTTTGTTTTGACAGCGGCGGTGAAATTTACCTTTATATTTTAGCTATATTTTTTCATTGCCTAAAAACTCAGTTATAAAAAGTTTTTATGAATGAAATCTAGCTAGATTAATTTATCGTCCCCAAAATCACTTACATACTAAGGAAATAGCTAACACCGTATCCGAGTTCCTATAACAATATAAAAATATACATGAATTGTTCGTTTAAAGATATTAGATATGCAAATAGAATTTGCAGTACAAATTAGTAAGCAAACCTAAGATCAGTCAGTATCACAAGCACACTGCGGTTACACAATAACTTTTGACCGCAGCTTCTTGCGTTTGACATTTGACATAGATACAATGCGCTGACAGGACTTCCTCGTGTAGTCGATAGTAGAGTAACATTTATACATTGTATACATTTGTAATTAAATAGAGCAGAAAGAACTAATAATGCTGACGGGCCTTTCACAGCCTATGGATTTTAAGACCTATAGTGGGAATAATTAAACGCGAATGAACCTGTGTAACATAGCCAAGTCATTAATTATTTCATAGCCATTATAATATCATGGATTTATTTTATTTAATTTCTTGCTATTTATTCATAAAATAGACTAAATCCTATATAGATAAATATAGAATAAATCAATTCTAAATTAATTCGAGCGAAGCCACAGTTCATGAGGTGATATAATAAAAATAAACTATGCATTTCAACTATAAAACAATGAGGACTGTTTTATATAGAATATTAAATTTACTATAACTTTGCTCTTTGCCTTTATTTGGTAAAATGAGTTATTCTCCTAATATTTTTAAAAGTATGAAAAAAAATGAAAACATACTTTTAGAGCTCATACAATTAACATGAATCGAGTTAGAGTAAAATTGTCATAGGGTCTTCTCAAGAGTGTTAAATATACCTACTACAAATAAACGTGCTTGTTACTATGATAACATAGAGTCCAGCAATGTTATAGAAATAAAAAATGATTTGAAATACATGCTTTTAAAATGGAAAAATTCAAAATCAACTCGAATTTTGAGGGTATTATTTGCTTGGCATCTAAAATGATATTATAGGGTGTCAGAGAACAAAAATAGTCTTTTTAAATGAAACATCCTAACTTATATACATGAATAAGATACCCTCCCGTTTTCTGTGGGAGCGTCCATATTACTAAGTTCACTCCCACTTTGTAATAACTAGTAACATATTCCTGTAAAACATTGGATGGGTCTTGCATGTCCCAAATGCATAGTTTTTAAAACAACACGACACATTACACAAAAATACATAGCGCAGTGCTGCGCAGCATCTGTATACGTTGTGCGGATTTACACGCAGTTTGTATGTGTTCTCAAATTTGTTTAGTTTCGCGCGATAAGTGCAAGAGAAAAAGAGAGAGAGAGAAAGAGAAATTTGTGGGCTTGCTATTTTGTTGCTGCTATTATGTTTTTTTAGTCAAAGGTCAAAGACGCATGTCCGTTGATGAATACATTATTAACTTCCGAGTAAATCTCATTGGTAGTCAAAATTATATGTGATATTGTTATGGTGAAATCTCTTAGTTGTGAAAAAACCTATTATAGTTCAAACTACTACCCTAAACTAGTTACAAGTATCATGCCAGCGATAAATATAATCTTAAAACTAAATAACTTCAGCCAGTTGCGTGTCTTTTTTCCGTATAAAGTCCATTTCTCTGTGTCGATAAAACCTCATACTTCGCAGTCAAGCTATCACCTCCTCATCTAGAAATGTTCAACATTTAATATTCAAAAAGTTGGCCGCTTTATACATAGATTAGTTACAACATCTGTAGTACCTAATATTATAAAGCGGTAAATTATGTAACTACATTCATAGGAGGTCGTTTCCAGAACTACTGATTTCATTCTCAAAACCCTTTCGTTAATAGGAACATCCTCCGTAAGTACTGTAAGCTACATTTAATTATCATTAATGTTATGTTATATTTACTATGTGCAAATTTTTGGATGGTTTCAAATAAACGATATATGTATTATTATCTATACTCTATACTAATAACACAATGCTGAAGAGTTTGTCTTTAACACGCTAATATCAGGAGCCACTGCTTGGATTTAAAAAGTTCTTCGTGTGTTAAATAGCTCATTTATCGAAGAAAGCTATATATTATATATCATTATAATAGTACCAATAGGGACGGAGCACCAGTGAAGAATGTTTCAGAATCGGGGTTTTTTCCTTTTAAGAGCTTGCGCTGCGTATTGTTAACGTTAGCATAAAGTAACTATTCCACAAGGATGAAGTTAGTTAGAAGCTAGTTTATTAGTAATTTTATACCACTAATAGTAAATTGTTAGTGTAATTGAATTAAATTACTGTATAACGGTTCATGACTCTTTTAATCGAGCATTTCATGAATATTTTATATTTGAACAACTTGTAACATGTGTCTGTTCCCACGAAATTGGTTATACACAAGTTTCACGTCACTCGTTCATTATTTATAAATTCATATTGAAAGGGTAAATTTTAATGTATCTGTTAACCACAGTGAATCGATACAGGTGCTAAAACAGTGGACAGTTTAATTGAAATTGTTCGTTAAATAGCGAGTACTTCTATGTAACAACTAGCTATTCTCGCCGCTCTACTTGCGTTTAGGATTATCTGTTGTAATTACTATTTAAGCAATTTATAACATGGAGCTTCACGAATCATTAAAGGTTAAGTTTCAGGAATTCAGTATCTTAAACCTCCATTCAATATATTCCTAATAATCTAATGTATATCAGCAAAAACTTAGATAAACTAGATTCAGTAAAATACCATCATAATTAAAATACTAGAAACAATGTCAAATTTGCTATCCCATTTTTTAGACTCAATAAGACTAGTAAGTCTCAAAACACATTAATAGGGTGGATCATAATGTGAACGATGGTGACGTCTGAAAATGGCATCCTTCTCTGTGTATCCGTGAAAAGCGAATGCAACTATTTATGTATATAACTATGTACATGTGGATTTCAACCTTTTTTTAACGTGAGGAAATGCATTATAGATACACCACCCTCCCAGAGGAGAGCGTGGGTTATGTCCGACTCGACTAAAACCCTATAACCCACCGCCTCCTCCTGCTGGTCCTCCGTTGACAAAGAGGGTTGCTTAGAAGGCTGCTTCTTCGCCGCCTTATTCTGCGAGATGACCTCCGCGCAAAAGGAGGCCTAAGTGTGTGCAGAGCGGTGTCCAGTTCAACGCTACACTCGTGGCATACGGCGGTTGGTTCCCTGCGTGCTATCCGATGCAGGTACCAACCGAAACACCCGTGCCCAGTCAGCACTTGCACTAGACGGAAGGACAAGGAATGTGAATTACAACCTAAAGATGGTCATAAAGGACCAAAATGAAACCACCTTAAAGGCAATAATATCATTAAAAAATGCTTCTAAAAACATTTAATGGTTAAATGGAATTACAAAAATAAACAAATAAATATATGAAATAATAAATAAATAAAACACCCAATAGTTGCTGACATATACAATTTTTGACGTACACGATAAATGAAATAAATGCAAAAAAGGCGCGGACCAAGACCAAGAGTCTGCAGAATACAAGAGAAAAAAAGAACTATGCACTTTCCAAAAAAATATGTTAGGTATATGCTGTATTATGTATAATGAAGAGAAAAAGAACATCGAGTTTCGTGTCGGTTCTTCTCAATGGCTGGGTTGTTGTTTTTTGAACCGTTCTTGTTTTGTAATTTTTACAATCATAAGTGTCTTTTCAGGACCTAAATAGAGTAAAGTATATTTGATTTTGATTTGTTGTAATGGATAGCTGAGTTGTAGAAAAATTATTATTATATAAACACTTGGCTTCATTTGCGTTGATCTAAATATGACTGATCCCTTAAGACCAGTACTTTTTTAATATAAAAGTACCCTGATGTTTTTTTTTTATGTAACCCTGACTTTGTATCCAAATTTCACGATGATCGTTTGAGGCGTAACAGACAAACAAACACACTGACATTCGTATTTATGATATTAATTAGATTCGATAGAGTTCAAAATATTATTTTGAGCTCTATCTTACCCTTATAAATAAAGTGATACATTTCTGCCGTTATATGTGCATTACGTAGACACTTGTAGAAGTTTCGGGCTAACTACTGTAGGAGCCTAGAATGACTTGGACAGCATAATAATAAGATTCAGGGTGCGAAAAATAGACTGTTCAATTTAAACTCCATACATCGTATTTATACACAAAAGAGACCGTTCAATTGTTCGAATCACATATTTTATTTACAATAAATTAAAACTTTCAGCCAGTCTCCAAAGAGGATGACTTACTCGGTAGCTACAAACTAATGGATAGATTTTCGATCGAAACGAAAATGAAATAAAATAATTAAAATATTTTCATTTAATATAAGGTTATTAAATATTTAAGAAACTAGGATTTTATAAGCACTACGCTTTCAGCGATGTGTGTTTTCTTACGTGGAGAAATGGATTAAGCGGTGTGATATTTATGTTTTGCCTCTGTACATATATTATTAGAATCATGAAAGTCGCAGACGATATCGGGAGTGTCAACTAGTTATCAATAATTTGATATTATACTGCAATAACATCAGATGTTTTGAAACATGTCATTAACACGTGTCACAACAAACGAAGAATGTCCAAGTACGTGAGAGGAATCCGTGAGTCGTGAACAATTTAGCGACGATTACCGCACCTACACCGCTGCAGACAACGAACCCGACGTGTTAATGCGAGAGCTAGGGGAGACCGGAAAAACATCATGCAAAAACTACAAATGAATTTCGAGTTAAAAACGGTTATCTACATCTTTCTCTTTTATTTCTCAATTGATTTAATTTATTATTTGTTTGTCTGATAGATATTGACGATATTTTGTGTTATTGGTAACCCCTCGGCTGTATTTTAAGACTCAAATCTCAAAATGGCGGATCAAGTTTTAAATACCTACTCGGTTTTTTTATGTTAATGTTACATTATGTCATTTGTATTTGTATTATTCAAGTTTTTCAAATGTGTTAATAAGTATGGAATCTTTTAAAAACTTATACTGTTCATAGCATGTTGACTAGTGCATCATAATGTCTACATTCGTTTGTATGGAGCTTAAACTCTTTATGGCTTTCGATACTCGAGCAGTTAAATCATTATAAATTTAAAGTATTCATTAGAATTCTTAATTCTCAATTTGTCAAGTATGAAATATATATTTTTTTGTAAATTTTTCTTTTTTTTTATTCGCTATCAAAAATAACCCCAAGTTTTCACCTTCCGAATTCCACACTCCCATTTTTTATTTGCGTTTTCAGTATTTTTATATGAACAATATCCAAATGATTCAACAGTAGTTTCGCTTTTCGATCAAAATGAAAACTATTGATAATGTTAAAAGATCGATAATTTCTTCCACATACGCCTAAGTCACTTATCAAACCAGGAAGGTGTGTGTTTGAGTGAGTCCCTGAATTATTTGGTTTTTCAATTGAAAGTCGCTGTAATCGGGTTCTAGATTTTTTTTTATATCTTTCAAGTTTGGAAATACAATTGGAACCGGTAGGTAACCAATTTCACGTAGACAAAGTTGTGCGGGTCAGCATTTGCTTATTTAGATGTATATATATTAAGATTTTAATGCTTATATAGATACAGTTTCTTTCACTTTAATCTTACTTGATTATAATTACAGAAAACCAGAAATTGCCTGCAAATCCTCTCCCTTTTTGTCACAAACGTCATACTCATATAATTGTATATACAATGTACTACATACAATTATGACAAATTTGGATAACATATCACATTAAACGTATTGAGTCGTTGGCTAACTAACGACTTCCCCAAGAAAATAAATATACCTACTTATCAAAAGCATACGCAACATTATGTGTATTTATTGAAAGACAATATATTATAAATAAATACAATATACACAGTAGAAGTACCTATATGAAATTTTTTTACCAAATACTTAAGCAAACATTTACGTGACAAAAGAAAATAAAAAATGTATTTTAGAACCACATAAAAACACTATTATGACGTGTTGCATGTTCGCGTTCCCATTCCTCTGTTGGAGTTAATTAGCCTAAGTAACAGGCTATAAAATAGTACGCCACAATTAAGAAAACACCTGACTTTCTTCGTTTTCAAGTACGCTATTATGAAGTGAAATCTTACTTTGTGAATATAATTTCGAATTCATAGCATTTCCGGTATAAAATGTTTTTTTTTTTATAAGAATATTTTTTTAGACTAGTGAATTTGTAAACCATTTAAAAATATTGTATTATATGTAAGCTACAAAAATTACTTATGAAGACGTAAAATACTACCACCGATTCGGTAAACATTCCATTTGTCAAGATGAACCAGCAAGAACACGTTTATCTATTTTGTATATTTTGAATTAAAATTATACAAGGCTTTGCTGACAGTCGTTTATTTTTTTACGTATTTGAAGAGACGTTATAGTTTCCGTATATCACTAACATTAATGTATTGATCTATCTTAAATTAACTCTCTAACAATAAAATATACTTGCCATAATGCTATCCGACACATCGGTAATGTATTTCGGGACTTTTGTAGAACCTAAAATATTATTATCCAAAAAAGTTTTATTGTTCATATTAAATCTAAAATGTAGAATGGCTGATTTGTAATTATTCTTAATATTAAAATTATATCTGTTCGCCACAAAATCAAGTTGATCTATATGAGATTAAATTACCAAGAATATATTCGGAAGGTAAAGTTAACATACTAAATTCCTAATAATTATTTTCAACTTTGACATCATTTAGGGCATCCCCTGCCTAGTAGTTTAAAGTTAATAGCCTCTTAGCATAATAATTGATGTATAACACGTGTATACTGACTCAAAGTTATTCGGATGTAATTTTGATAAATATATCGTGCGACTGACAAGTCCCTAAAGGAGGTCGTGCTTTCCTACATCCATTATTAGTCACGAACAAAACGCCTCCGTGAAAGTTCATCGTTATTATATTTTCTGATATATTTGACAAAATAGCAATTTTGTCTAATGACATTCGCAATTTTCTTGAGTACATATTTTTGCTTAACTAAATATTGACTTTCAATTTTAATGCACCACCCTTTAGTATTATTTGAATATATATAGTAGTGCCAATAATATAGTCAAATTGCATTGAATTGGTAAATATTTTTGGAAGTCGATGTTTTTTAAGATATTAATTTTCAATCGATTATTGCTGACATTTCAAATTTTTTGCTTCTGAGACATTTAATACAACTGGCAACGAAAATGAAGACAATATAATGTGTGAAACGTTTACATTAATACAAATTGTGTATTTTTAAAATCAACGATATTATAAGTAAAAAGATTTAGATACCTAGGTAAGCTGTTATCTACATGATATTTGGATAAAACAAATGGCCCGATAACGCACACATATGTAAAATAATATTGTAACGCCACACTGTCATAGATAAACTGTGGAAGTAAGATGCCATATTCTCCAAAAAGAAATAGTTGTATATTGTTTAGATACGTGCAGTTTTACGGAGCAGTCGTCAAAATTAGCTAGCTAGCCAGGGGGCCTACCCAAGTTGCTTATCGACAATCACTAACGCAAATAGATGATATGTATCTTCATCTTCATACATTCTATTTGCGTTAATGATTGTCGATTAACAACTTGGGTAGGACCCCAGGTTTTAACAAGGTGCTGTCGAAGCGCTTACGACGTATCAGCTTTTGATGTCAAATATATATAAATAATATATTAGGCGAGAGTAAACCTGATTGTTGATGTGGCGATACAGGCGTGCATTGAGCTCGCATACCTATAGTGTATACCACGTTGTTTACTATGTTACACAGGTTTTTTCCTAATAAAAAAAAAAAAAAATGAATATTTATGTCTTAAATAAACAGTAATTGTTCCTGTCATAGTCTGTTCTTTTATGCATATAACTTATACAAAACAATTTCGATGATTCACAAGGTGACAAGCTTTCCGTGGCGGCTCATTTTTTTTTTTGGTATAATTATAATATCATTGTTTAAAGTATGATTATTAAATCAATAAGCTCATAAATAACTCCAATTATATTTGTGTAATACAACTGCCTCGTCTTGTTGCGTCGTCAACCTATTCTCCTATTGTATCTCCCGTCAACTTGTCTCTTTTTATCACTTTAAATTATTTCTCTCATTTATATAGCTTATTCTCGCATTACGATCTCAGTGCCGCCGTATGTAAACGTCTGCCAGCATAATCAGCCAGTAAGAGACCCACTGCAGAGCCATAGGCCTCTTTCCGAAGGAAGGTATGGGTGTAATCACCACGCCAGCTCACGATGTATTGTGTTATGTATGTATGTATAAGCTGTGAGAAATCCACAGTTCAATATCTTTTCCACATACAGTAGTACTACAAAAACATTTCTCAGGTTCAGGTTTCCTCGCGATGATTTCCTTCACCGTCAGCCGATAGTTTTACCAATTTAAAAAATTACCCTAATTCGGATAAAAATCATTGGTACATACCGAGGTTCGAACCTGCGGACATCAAAATATTATTTCACCGGTTAAAACACTAGGCATACACTGAGTCAAAGCTATGTCAGTAGAAATTTTAGAATATATTTTTCAAGCATCTCGTAATCGTCATTTAATTGTCTAACAATGTCCAAAATGTATATACAACCGCGACTTATTTCACTTTAAGTACATAATAAAAGAGTCTTCTATAAGAAAACAAAGAAATTGAATATCTACAGATGTATCTGTCTGCTGTATTATAACATTTTAAAAATTAAATACTTTTAAATTTTAAACAATCTTAATGGTTTCTGCGAAGAATTAATGAACTTTTCATTAAATTTTTAAATTATTTTTAATGCTATTTTTCACACTTATAATAGAATTTTAACATGCTTTACTTGAAAGTAACAATACACTTAAACATTTAGAAATTCATTAACATTTCTAGTATTCAGCTTCATGGTTGTGAAAGATATCCTTTGGAAGCCATTGTTCAGGCATGTATTTGTGATGGCGTCTTCTTCGATATCTCTTACCCTTTCTCTCGGGTTTCGCCTCATTTTTATCTTCGTTGGTTTGCTCCTTTTTTGTTTCATGTGGGCAAGTCGTCTGGTTAGAAGGCGCTTCCTCCCTAGATTCTTTTAAGTAATAACTTTTTTTTGACATGTAATTTATGAATCTCATGAAATATAACAATAAAATCATAATCGTGCCGTAACAGATAAGTTTCTGTGTCCACATGTCCTCTTGTTGTTTTCTCACTAACATATTTATATATTTTTTATCATTTGCTTAATCCTAGCACTGTTTTAAATGTAACTAAAATTTAGATTATTTCTAATTGTCACATTGTTCTATTTTATTACTGACAATGTAAACGAAAAACAAATAAGGTTATATTTATATAGTCTATGTATACACGTATGGAAAAGTTAATATACGTGTTATTCTGTGGCCTCGTAGTAAATAGCTTTTTATCATTAAAATTTTCTTTTCAGTAACTATTAATGGAAATTAAAATATCCATATTAAATAAACTTACACACAAAATTTGTAGCAGGAATATTCCATAAAAAAAAAAAAATTGTCATAGGAGGCAAACGAAGAGGAGGGTCACCTGATGTTAAGTGATCACCACCGTCCATAAACACCAGTAACACCAGAGGAGTCGCTAATGCGTTGCCAGCCTGTGTTGGCTGGGAAGAGGGGAGAGGGAGGGAGATGGGCCTTCGGCGCTCTCACTGTTTGAACGAAATGCAACAATGCAAGCACTGTTACTTGACGTTGGTGTTTCTGTGGGTCCGGTGGTACTACCCCGGACCAGCTGACTCATTAATGCTGAAACCAGTTATAACCATAGTCCAGTGAAGTTGTTAAGACCTTGCTGGGTCAATAGCATAATCAGTTCGGGAAAAAATCTAGTTATAGCTTCAGCATGACTTTACCACCTAATTATGATTTATATAAAAATTTTGTAAGAAGAGAAAATATACCTACATTTATTTCTTAGTAATATAAATTAGGGCCCTTTTAAAAGTTAAAACAATTTTTATATCAGTACGAAAGCACGTCACGTAAGCTATATTTACATAATATCACTGAAAACTGTACAATTATGCCTTTTGACATAAATAAACATAATACTTTTTTAATACTTTAGCAGTACATTTTCATTTTGTTACCAAAACGTGAGCAGGAGAATTTACGTATGGTAAGACTTTCCAGACAAGCCTGGTTAGTTGCCATCCTCGAATTGAACATCTGTCGTCAAGAACCAGTAGTTTTATTTGAAAACCAACCCTTCTGAGTCCCGACTCTGTTTAACATTAAGAAAATTTGTGGTCACTTTTCCACTAGCATAAGCGCAGGCTTTTTGACGAATGCACATTCGTCCTTTTGAAAGAAGATGAGACAGTTGTCATACTTTAAAGCTTAAAAGTAAAAAAAAAAAACATAATTTGGTTCTTCTGGCACTAAATCATGAAAATAATATATTCTCTAATTATTTCTCCTTTAGAAATGTAATTTCTGTACGTAGTAGAGCCGAGCCACACTGAAGCTATCACTGGCTTCAACATGAATGGGTCGGTTCGTCTGGGGTAGTACCATCCTCTCGCAGAAAATCGACGTGAAGTGACAGTACTTGCTTTGTTGCGTTTTGTTCGGACAGTGAAAGCGCCGGAGGCCCACCACCCCTCAACATCCCCCTTTCCTAACACGGGCTAGCAACGCACTTGCGACTTCCCTAGTGTTGCAAGTGTTTATGTGTGTGTGTTAAGTGCAAGGTGATGATAACTTAACATTAGTTGACTCACCTGTTCGCTTGCATCATATTATATAAAAAATACATTTTAATTTTATTCAGTTAAATAATACAAACATGTGACCAAATAAACTCTTAAAAGATACGTAATATCCGTAATATCAAAAACCCTTCTCATATTAATCCGAAACTTCCAATTAAGACCAGCTTTACGTGAAACCTTTGTAATGACGTCTAATTGAATAAGATTGCCCTACAACATGTGTGGTTTTGGCGTCTTATTTCGTCTGTTTTACTATTCATTAATTACATGATGTTATATTGGAGTTTGTGGTATTATTATCTTACAAAACTAAATAAATGGTAGATAGTCCTCGTAAATCTTTTTGGCCGGTTTTAAGACATAATTACATTTAAAAACACGATATATATATATTTAAAATTATTTGTTATCATGTTTTATTACGAAATATTAGCAAGTGTAAAATGGACACATACTTAGACTGTAATTTAAGCTATTTATATATTTTTTTTCTCTAACTATCTACGCTATTGACCTAGCAAGATCTGAACAGCTTCACCGGACTACTGTTTATTTATTAATCTCTAGCTTTGAAACACTATGTGCCTTGCAAACAAAATTCAGATCTAATTATAAATTTGTTAAATGATCACCACCATCTATAGACACCAGCAACACCAGAGAAGTCGCAAGTACGTTGCTATTCTGTGTTAGGGGAAAGAGGGAAGGGGGAAGGGAAAGAGAGGGAAGAGAAAGGGAGGGAGATGGACCTCCGGCACTCTCACTCACCGAACGAAACACAACAATGCAAGCACTGTTACTTCACGTCAGTTTTCTATGAGAGGGTGGTACTACCCCTGACGAGCCGAACCATTCATGCTGAAACCAGTTATAGCTTCAGAGTGGCTCTACCACCTACAGAAAGTGGCGCTAAGGTTGACTTTAAGGATTTTTTTATTATACGCAGGACAATGTTTGGCGGGACCGCAAGTTTGTATTTTGAGCAAGTATGTTCAGAGAGATCAAAAAGTTTGGCGAAAACTATGTACGTACTTTTTAAATCAGTTTTGACATTATAATATATTTTTGTACATAATAGAGTTTGACCACAATCCTACCTGTTGTTAAATGATAATATGGTCTAAGATACTAAACACACTAAACATAAAGAAAGATTTGACACTCGAATGCAGCTGCTGAAATATATGTATAGGTATTTTGCAACAGATTTTCAACTAGTGCGCGATAGTAAATCAGGTGTGTATTGGAAATAACTCTGCCACCGTGTTCAGTCTAATGGAGATGTTATCCTTAATCGAAATTTATGGGTAATTACTAGAATTCAAAACTACATTTATCGATGCATGGTGCACATTGAGACATTATCGCTTGAGTTTTTACAGCCAGTTACTAAGTTTGTTGTTGTAGGTGGTAGAGCCCCGCTGAAGCTATTTTTGGTTTCAGCATGAATGGGTCGGCTCCTCCGGGGTAGTACCACCCCTCTCACCGATAACTGACGTGAAATAACAGTGCTTGCATTATTGTGTTTCGTTCGGTCGGTGAGAGAGCCGGAGGCCCACGTCCCTTCCTCTTTCCTGCTTTCTCTTTCCTTCCCCTCCCCCTTCTCTCATATACAGGCTGCCAACGCGCTTGCGACGTCCCTGACGTCGCTAGTGTCTATGGACGGTGGTGATTACTTGACATCACGTGACCCACCAGTTCGTTTGCCTCTTTTGTTATATAAAAAAAAAGTTATCTATGGTTATTACAAAAAAACTGATTATCATGAAATAAAACTACACTTTGGGATTCTCTTCAAATCTCGATTTACGAAAAGAAATATAATAATTCGCTCCATGCAATGATATTACATAGTTTTATTCATCATTGGTTCCATGTCATAAAATGTTAAACTGAGGAGTGACATCGTTTCCGACTGATACATTTTAAGTTTTGGTCTAAAATTATTAACGGCGCGTATGAATTTGTATTTAAAAAAACATTACATTTAGGTACTTCTTTTTATTTATGTGAATATGCCACTACATAATAAAAACAAAGTTCTCTGCCACGTCTGTCTGTTTGTTTATGGTAAACTCAAAAACTATCAAACAGATTTTCATGCTGTGTTCACCAGTAACTAAAGTGATTCATGGGGAAGGTTTAGTTAGCAATTTGTCAAAGGTTTCTTTTTATTATAAAAGCTGGACAACGTCCGCCGGGCCCGCTAGTTATCATGATCTTTAGCAAATAATTTTTAACTATGTTTGATACTAAATCTATTTTCTGAACGACTGCTATAGATCCAGTTTACGCTAAAAGTAAAGCAAATGTCAGAGAGTATAATTTAAAAATATGTAATTATTAATCAATGGTTCATATAAGCGAATAAATAGCAAGTTACTGACTCTTCTAAAATTTTAGGTTTGAAGTTTTAATCACAACGACTTTTGATATGAGTTGATGGGGATTACTATATTGGTAACATGGTAAGTCTAGAGGAGGAGTGGTTCTCAAGTACAGCTGACATAAAACAGTCACAGGTGCTTAAAGACTGATTTTGAACATGAAGGTAGCTAGCCAGATGTGACATTAGGAAAATGGTACTACCTTAAAATCTTGAAACCTTTGAATATAAATCATTCAATATGGATTTACAAGTTAAATCGTACTATTTAAGTATAGACATTAAACGTCCGTATGTGATATATGTTTTATTCATTTCACTCCTAGCCACTGCCTATTTCTTATTATAAATTGTTTATAATATCATCGATGGAGTATTATTTGATAATAATATAACATTTTTTGAAATATTATTGAACTATGGTATCAATATTATTTCAGCATATTTAAGCTGAAGATAATTCAAATATTATTATTATTACCCTTCTTTAATGGCAGATTAATAAATTATATTGACATACATGAATACGTACACGACCATACACAGATACAATTACTCTTTCATCTGTTTTAGATGCAACAGTAGCAAATTTGTTACATACTATTATTGTTACGGGTAGTTGACTTTGTTTTATGTTATTATTCTAGTTTTTTTCATTTGTATGTTATTTAATTTAGTTATGAATCAAATATAACTGATGTTTACTTTATTCATATAAAAATGTTTGGTATAGCTATATGATTTTTTTATTAATATATGTGTACTTAAATCATCGTTGGCGAATGTAACAATATGGTTTTTTATTTATTACAAATAGCTGAATGTCGAAGTGTTGATTTTCAATGGGAACCTAAATGATATACGGGCGTTCAGTTGGTCATATCTATGTAACAAAAAATTAAAAGAACAAATCTGTAAGTTAAAAACAATAATACAGACATACATAACACATCATTGATTATCACAATGTGATCATATATATTAATTTGATTATGGTTTGGAAGCAGACAGACTTGGTTTTAAATTTGTAGCGCCAGTACCTATATATATGTATAAATATATAGCCTGTCTGCATCCAAACCGTAATCAAATCAATATAAATTAAGAAGAACAAAAATATGCAAGCTGTAACACGAGTATTTCCACACATAATAACTCAAATAAATAGAGTTTAAAATAGATAGATGTGTTCAAACTTGAATGCCTTTCAGCGGTCGCCTTCATTTCTGTTTGCACTGTGCTTATAACTAGGTACAGTGCAGTTGTTTTGTGGTGTTACAAACAATCATTACCGATAAAGATTTGGTGTACCGAAAAAAGTTTCTCAATTCGCTTGTTCCTTATACCACACTACAAGTCTGATGAAAAATGTTGGTGGTCGGCCGAAAATGTCCGGCTAGGTAAGTGGCTGCAAATCGCTTCAACGCTAGCAGAGCACAATTGTTAGGGATTTAATGGGCGGATTCAGTGCGCTCGTACGATAGCGTTTAAGCGTTTAAAATGTAATCCGCACCAGTAGAATCGAAAAAATATCGTTTCTACATTTACTGTAGAATTTACTTGCAATTTTTTCATTTGTTTCGAGTATTTTATTCATAAAATTTCAGAAATAAAGTGTAAAACTTGGACAATGTGTAATTATTATCACTACAGAAAACATTTATTATGCTTTAATCTATACTAATATCATAAAGAGGTAAAGTTTGCGAGTTTGTGACGTTGTAGGGGCTCATATTTAAATCTAATAAACCGATTGTGAATTTTTACCAATAGCAAGCTACGTTATTTGTAACTGTCATAGGCTATTAACCCGAAAAATAAAAATACTTTTTTGTGGTAGCCGAATTTGCAACGCAAGTCGGAGAAAAAATAGTCGAACAAAAACGTTTCTTACAAACGGTACCTTAACGATGAGAGATATATGATTGAGTTCCAGAGAAAAGTTGTAGAGCTTGATAATGCCTATAAAAAATTTAAGTCACAAAAAGTAGTTTTTTATAAATGTTTACCGCTCAACGAAGTGGGCACGGTTCAACTAGTTACATCATAATTACATATTATAAAACAAAGTCATCTGCCGTGTCTGTCTGTCTGTTCGCAATAAACTCAAAAACTACTGAACGGATTTTCATGCGGTTTGCACCAGTAGATAAAGTGATTTATGATGGAGGTTTAGGTATATAATTTGTCAATATTTTTTATTATGATGGCAGGACAACGCCCGCCAAGCCCGCTGGTATTTTTATAAAATTTAATCTATGAAAATACAATTTACACTAAGCTTAATTAAATGTGTACCATACAATTTAACGATATTCAGTCGGATTATATATTTAAAAGTTTAAAAGGCTGAATAAAAAGAACACACTTTTATGGAATAAATATTTCAATTCAAGCCGCGTGTTGCAGTCATGTATCAACAGTGAAGCATTTATTCCGTCTCACTGAACTTGTTTACCACAGGCACGAGTGGCTATTTGGTTATGCATACCGTGGTGCGGTCAGCAAGACGCTGTGCCAAATGCATCTGCGTACTAACATTGTATCCTCAGCTAAGCTCGCCTAAAGTGAATTTCTTTGTGAATTCTGAAAAGAGATTTCAAAGAACGAAGTCTACTTTAGTATTACATTATATTATTACTATTACAGTGCATAGCTATCGTAGAAATTAATGTATCTTTAGATTATTCGTTTTTTATTTTTTAATCAACAAATTTATGTCTTGAGTTTATTCAGCGTTTTAAACGTCAAATAGTTAAAAACGATCTGGAAACAAGTTTTAAGCTTGAATAAACATATACCTAATCGAAATCTGTACAAAATGTGAACTTCGAATAAATAAATCTATACTAATATATAAAGCTAAAGAGTTTGTTTGTTTGTTTGTTTGGTTGAACGCGATAATCTCAAGAACTACAGATCTGATTTGAAAGTTTCTTTTAGTGTTAGATAGTTCATTTATCGAGGATGGCTATAGGCTACATATCATAACGTTTAAACCGATAGGAGCTGAGCACTAATAAAGAATGTCTCAAAATCGGGCTATTTTGGAAGCTTTCGATGCGTGTTAATGTTAGTACTATATGCATTGTCATGGTAACGCGATAACAATCTCTCGCAAATATTTTCATGGTTTATTTTGTGTTCCTATTAAAACAGTTAATTCTACGTTATTTTTGTTTCCAATTTTTAATTATACGTGGTACGTTCATATCGCAAACATTTCTAAAGTTTATTTTGTGTCGCTATTCAAAAAGTTTAGTAGTAATAATATTCATCCAATAAGATAGTCAAAGGAATTAATCCATACTGCCAATTCTGAAGTAGTTAATATAGGTAGTTTTTTTCTATATCCAAGATAATGTAAAGGTATAAGCGCCAAATCCTCTATGTAATATTTCGTAAATTTTTATCTTCTTAATGTTCAAGACAACAGAATTCATGCTTCGCGGTATTATTTATCTTTCATTTCATTTATGCCCAATAAACGAACCATATTACATAAAACTCTGCCAATTTAACACAATATACAGATAAGTAAGACAAGATTATGAATAAAATATAAAATCCACTACATGACAGACTAAAATCCCGCCAAAAACTTTATTCTACGTTAGTTTTGTACCCAATTTTTGATTTGTGATATATTACGTATAATAAAAGTAAAGTGAGTATATTTTATATTAATAATATCCGTGATGCTACAAATATCAACATTTTTTTTTAATTCTGTGGATATGTCTGTTTTTTTTATTTGTTACGGGTAATCTCCGAAACGGCTGGACCTATTTGAACGGTTTCTTTTCTTAGAAATGACTACGCTATTGATCTAGCAAGGTCTTAATAGCTTCACCGGACTACAAGTAATATTTGAACGGAAATTTTACGGACAAATAAGTAACTAATTAGCTGTTTTATTTTAAGCTAGCGGGTTCAGCAGACGTTGCCCGCCCTGATAATAAAACAAACTATACCTATACCTTGCCCAATAATCATTTTATATATTGGTGAAAACGGCATGAAGATGCGTTCTGTAGTTTTTGATCTTATCGCGAACAGACATATAGACAGACGTGGAACAGGACTTTTTCTTACACTATGTAGTGATAAGCTGTTATCCGTGCCTTCGTCCATGTGAAATTAATCAAAAATATGTTGTTCACTGTAAACATACACGAGCTGTACTGGACTCCAAGATTTTTTTATACCAAAAGGCAGCAAACTGGCTGACGGCCCACCTGATGGTAAGTGGTTACCGTCGCCTATGAACAACTGTAACACCAAGGGTATCGCTGTTGTAATTGAAAGTCATATGTTTATATGTGATTTAAATTATAGCAAGGTATGATAATAACTTAATTATATTGACGCTATGGACATATTATATCTATATAATAAAAGATTTAACACATATTGTTCGAAAATGTATAGCTTAATATTTTCATTACTTTCTTATATAGTGTAAGTGAGCACTGAGGGTGATATATATCAGTTTAAAGTTCCAGTTATGTGGCTGATGATAAATCTCTTCCCATTCGATTCACTATTGGTATTCACATATGTAATGTACAAGTACATGTTACCTGTTACAGTAGATGATGTGCGTGTGATACTTACAAATATTTTTGAAAGAGTATTATTGTAATTTACACTAGATATGTGATCAAAATTTTACATTTATTTAATAAATTAAAAAAAAAACGCGTGCGGAGCCGCGGGCAACAGCTAGTTAATGAAATAAATTATCTGAATAATATTTGTACATCGGCGAGTTTAATGTCGCAAGGTATATTCTTCCAGCAAACCATCGGTCTTGTGGAAAGAAGTTTTATCTGTATTAAATTAAAAAAACTTTAGTAGGTAAATTTACAAAATTACCGAAATACCAAAATTACCATTTACAAAATAGTTTAAAATTTATCATAACCATAATATATCATTTATGAATTAATTATGAAAAATTTAAAAAAAACGACGTTATAATGTGAATTTATTATTTTTGATACTATAAAATGCAATACGCTCGTCCGTTAAATTTTTAAGAAGTTACTTTACGATTAAAATTATGAATGTATTGAAATAATTTTGCTATATTTCTGTGAGTATACCTAAAAATTGTATTTGCTCAAAATAATAAATATTAGACCTTTCCTATTTTATCTGTAGGGTTAAGAGACGACCCTGATTTTAATAACATTAATAACAGTTATAATAATGATATGTCTTCCGTTTTGAAAGAATCCATCGTCACGAGCCCATATAAAGAGCTTTCAGTTAGTAAACACAGAATTCTGCAACATAAATTGTTGACGTAACATGAATTCTGTAACCGTTACATCTTTGATCAATAGTTAGTTAATTATCTTGTTACCAGTGATTTGATTAATTAATCTTGATGACAAGCGATACACTAGAGAGTTTGATAATATGGTATACAGAAACTACAAATGCATATTGGTTCAAGAAATTAATGATAATAATTCATTCAATAGTTTTCCTATAGTAATGATTGCTGGCACTTAATTATGCAGTTTTTTTTTTCTCGAATTGATTACGTTATTGGCCTAGCAAGGCCTTAACAGCTTCACCGGGCTACAATACGTATATAAAACAATAAGAATGGAGTGAAGGATACACGTTTAGTTTGGTGAAGTTTAAAGACCCGTCCAGGTCAACAGCGTAGTCAGTTCGAAAAAAAAAGTAATGATATACATATCTGTGTATGAAAACACATTTTGTAGTCCGGTGAAGCTGTTAAGACCTTGCTAGGTCAATAGCGTAGTCAGTTCGAAAAAAAAAAAAAAAACACATTTTGTCAAGATGCGTTAGAGTGGCACTACAGTAGCAACAGTGCTTATAATTATTCAATTATTTCAACTAATTTATAAAAATAAACACTAAAAAATCACTAAACATATTATTTAACGTTTAGAAAAATTTTATCACACTCCAAATTTTCTTACTGTGGTTATTTTAGGTTATATCAATTTGCCTTTGCAAGTGCCATATTGTGGATGATCTTGAAACTATTATTTAGTGCTTAGAGTAGGACTTTTTTTTAATGTCCATCATATGAGATAGTTGTCCTTAATTTTAAACTCTAGGCACTTCAGATAACAAGTACAGATTATGTCACCGTTCATGAAGCCAATAAACAACTGCAGTGTATATTGATTTGTTATCTTCTATGTAAAATCAAAACTAACGTTCTATTAATTTATAAATGTTATTCTATCCGATATTATATATATCAATGTGAGTTTGCTTATTTGTTACGCTTTAACTCGTTGATTACTCAACCAATAATGAAATTTTGAATAAAAACGCTGTTATGGTATGATATGCTAGTATTGCTATTACTATGTTAATATACATTGATACAGAATAAAACAAATAATATATACCCATAAAAAAGTATTTTGTTGCCGAAGTACACGTAAAATCTAAATAAACGCGAGCTTTACCATCTACAAAAGCTAGTTAAAAATAATTTAGTATTGATTAGAAGTAATTATGCAAAAAGGATATTGTTTCAATATTCTATATTGATTTTTGTTTTATTATTTTAGGAAAACTAAAATTGGATGTGGTCATTCACGCTTATTTATCTCTATAGTTCTGCCATATTTATAATTGTATTCATTTATTCTTCTATAGGTATATTTAACTAACCTGTGTCCGTGTGGAATAGTTACTTCGGGCGAACGCTAAGACGTAGTGGAAGTTCTCAAGTTCTTTTCTTGCTTCGTTAGTGTACCGCTCCTATAGGTCTTAGGGAGACTATATATAGCTTATAATCTTCCTCGATAAATGAGCTATATAACACTGAAAGAATTTTTCAAATCAGACTAGTAGTTCCAAAGATTACACCCTGCTACCTCACAAACTCACAAACTTTACCTCTTTATAATCATTAGTATAGAGTATAACTTAATGACCGTGACAATTTTTCTAGCGTCGTCTAATGTTACTAATTATGTGTTAAGAAATTATCGTTACACAATAACGTTAGGTGCAAGTTCAAACAACGCTTGCTTATTTCCTGTAATAAGCTCGAGTTTATATTGTTAGTGGTAAACTTTGAGGTATTATGTGCACGTCCAGTATAAACTTGACGACGCGACGGCTTGCACGTCACACATGGGCACTAAAAACTTTTAGCAGTATTGAGATTCAATAATTCTAAAATGTAATATGTTGTATTCCCATATAACTTATCTATTATCACAAAAGATTGGAACGTATGTAATTTATATTAGTAATAAATTAACTATTTATTATGACTAAATCAAATAATTTATACAAAAGAATATTGCAAACGTTGTTCTCCATTATTATTATTATTTTTGATTGATATATTTTTTGCCTTTGTTTATACGCTAATATAAGCGAGATATGATAATGTAACGAAATATTGAACTTTAATATATTGACTATTTTTTAAATTATTTTACCAAAAAGTAACTAAACTTTATCTGACCACCCACCGAAATATCAACATTCCATCGCTAAATTATCGCTTACTATTCTGCAAGCCTTTTACAAGGTGTATATTATTCATTGGATAATTTTGTATAGTGATCAATAAAATGAGAGACACTGTGTAGAATGTATCACTAAAGCAGTAGTGGTCTGTTTAGATACATACCAATGACATTATAAGTAAAAAGTTATCGGTACAGACACATTTCCACGTACGTAATTTCATAGAATACGACTTAATGCTAGTTAAAATAAGAGGAAATAGATTCTTTTTTTATTTTGACGGCGAATTTATGGAAATTGGTCATTAAATAATATTAAAGTGGGTGATACTTCGCACTTCTGCTTGGAATTAATTAGTCAATTTCACGTCTTACGGCAACAGAAAACATTGGTGAAACTACAACAAGAACTTACACGGCTTTTTTAATATGTACAAATAGTTTCTTTGATGACCACAATACTAAAATTCTTTTGGGTTGTGTTAAATTCAACATTCGTGCTTACATTGTCTCTGGGTGTGTTGTTTTGATCAACCATTTAAAGAACACATTACGTTACATATATATTATACGGACATATGTGATGCCACTTTGCAAATAGAATAAAAATACAAATACTTTTTATATGGTTATATTATATTTCAGGGCTTCAGGGTTCAGGGACCTAATAGTAACGACGATGTGATCTAAAAAATGTAGCATAAGTGAAACATCTATAGCTACTTGGCACCAGTTTGGTCATTCGAGAAAATACTTATCAATGGTGTATTCTATGATCAGACAATTTTTTGTATATATTTTTATTCTGCAGACTCTTGGTTAGTTTTAAAGTTATAATCCACAATATCCCGCGCCGGAGCGTCCGCGGCCCAATGGATGAACCTACTAACCACGTCGTCAGTCACGTCAGTATAGTAGACACAGATGTCGGTGTGCCTGGATATTGCTACTTTACACAATTGCAGACAAATTATATGTTGGCTTATTGTTCATCATTGTGATCGTTCGTATGTCCCTATTACAAAAGTTAGTCTAACTATCAAGTACGTCACTCCTGAACAACATTATTGAAGATCTTCCGACTATGCTCTCCAGGGGTATTTTCTAAATTATGCATAT
>JACEII010000018.1:5821734-5832616 GCA_014332785.1 Antheraea mylitta
TTCATTTTCTGTGCATTGAATTAAATTCTATTATTAGTATTTTATTGAGGAGAGCACAAATTTACACGAAGTTCATACCATTCAATGCATCGTTTCTATTTTTTTTTTGTTTATATTCTAATTATGCAATATGTACCATTTTGTTTTGTACGGTACAAAACAAAATGTCCTTCACGTTCTAATAGAATGTCCTATATTTTTAAAAATTAAAACTGAATTAGAATTGGAATTTGGAATCACAGTATGCAAAAATGAACTCGAAAATTTAATAAGTAGCAAAAACACTAGAGACAATTTTATAAAATTCTGCGTAAATATTATAGAAAAGTTAAAAAAATGTAACAAATAAATTAAGGCCAATAAGCTTTTGTATATATTTTATTAAGAACTTAGAAATGGTAGATAAAGTACTTGAGGTTTTTGTTTATTTATAAAAGAATTATTTTAAGTTTTATGTTAATCATGTGTAGTATTTGTTTTAATAATAAAAAAAAAGTACAAAAAATATATATATTGAAGATTAATAAGAATACCCATACATATGTACATACAAACATAAATAATCATTTCATTTTTACTATCTTCATTATTGTAATATAGTAATATGTCTAGTTATGTTTTTATAATAATGTGAACCTAAGGTCTCTTTCTTTTGTTAGAGGATTTCCTTGTTACCCAATAAATAAATAAAAAATATATATGTACCATTATTCCGTCGTGTTGATTCGAAAGATGATAATGTCACATATTTAACCCCTATGCTTTGTCAATCCAATTGACGATAACTAACTGTTGTTTACTAAAAATACAGTGGTAGTCCGGTGAAGCTGTTAAGACCTTGCCATATCAATGGCGTAGTCAGTACGAGAAAAAAAATACAACTATGACATATTTTTATTTAACAACCTGTATTTAAACTTTAAAAGACTATAAATAAGAACAATTTACCATTTACAAATGATTCTCTAGTAAACCTTTACAACATTTTTATTTCATTTTAATTCTTGACATCGGCCGCGACGTTAAAATATCTACAGAAAATGTTTAATAAAAAATAAAAAAATTTACACCTATTATGATCGAATTTCAACCACAACTTTATATAAAAAAAATCTTACAACTAATTATGTTCATTAATATAGCTCTAGTACCAGAGTATCTCAAAGTTTTCTTATGATAACTTCAACCTTATTATTTTATACAAATGTAATAATTATTCATAAAGAATGTAATCCCCTGCAAGCTATAATATCTACACTTTCATTGTTATCTATAGTTATCACACTATCTACATATACTAAAATCACATTACAATTTCGAAATCTAAACAGAGGTAACTACCAAAATCTTTTAACACAAGATGTTGCGGTCTTGTTTATTTTATTGCTTATATTCACAAAATGTATGAGATTATGATAGTAATTAGCTATATATTTTAATTGCCATTTAGCAAACTTCACCCGTAAGTATATTTACATTTCTAAATCATCAGTTTTTAATGTTTTCTAGTGGATTTTAATTATTAATATGAATAAGTGCTTCCAATTTATGGTTTAATTTGATTTCAAAAAGTACCCAATGTTCATCTATTTTGTACCCGCTTTTGCTTGCCACATCACTTAGTTTGTGTATATTTGTGCTATGCCATCCCTCAGGAATGGTCCATTTTTTGTATATAAACAATTTCATGAGGATCAGCTGAATTATTAAAAATAAAATAACAAACACACTTCTCACATTAGCATTTTAAATATGGGTTTTAGTATTCTTTGTGTATATAATTCTTCTATCCGTATGTATGTGACGACTGCACTCATCCTAAACGGCTGGACAGATTTTGATGTAATTATTTATGTGTATTCCAGAATGGTTTACATTCACTGTTGGACCCGAAAGAAGGCGCAGCGGTCTAGGATTTATTTTTAGCGGGAGAAAACAACGTCCGCCGTGCCCGATATTATATTATAATAGTTAGTTTGCTAAACCACTTATTGCTATATTTGTAACTTATTAATTAAATAATTGAATTACAATTTTTTTACTGTCAATAGTTTTGTGATTTTTGGTATTTAATTTTACGTAATAAATCCCGGTATTATAACATTAAAGGAATGAACTAACTGTATACATTTTTTTTTTCGAAATGACTACCCTATTGACCCAGCAAGGTCTTAACAGCTTCACCAGACTCTAACTGTATACATACCATTTAACTTCTATAATATTACTAACCCATGATATGTTTACTAAAGATTATAGTTAAAAACGATTTCCAAAATATTTCATCCATTTAAAATTTGATATTCAAGAAACAGATTTGGTGCAATATTAATTTTAAGTTTCATTGTTCCTGGAAGATATGAAAATACCAAATATCCTATCTTTCAGTGTATCAGTAGCCGATTATATTAATCCTTCTATGTCCTTAACCCAAGGCGTGACGAGTCGGCCTTCCACTGTCGGCTCCCGCCATAATTCACATTGTCCGATCATTAAACTTACGACTCATGTTCAAAAAGTGCACGATTTATCGTGTCTTTTTGCTGTTAGGAATATATGTTCTCGTAGTTTTTCAAGTTTGTGGCTTCACTTTCACACTGTCTCCTTCATTGTTCAGTACAGAGCAATATATACCGCTGTGAAGATAAATCGCTTTCCAATCAGCCTGTTCTTACCCTTACTGATATTAGAATCTGCAAACGATCCTTCAAAAACTACTGGTGTAACTTGATCAGGTACTGTAAAGTCATTATGCTGAGTTAATATAAAAAAGGTATACTTAAGAATTTTATTTCATCTTCGATAAAATATAGGTATATAAGTCAAGTTTTACAATTATGAAAAACAAGATATAAAACTGTATCAACACAGTACACATAACACCAAGTATGGAAACTCCCCTATAAACACGCTCGCACCGGCACACTCGCCCAAACATGCGCATCGACACGACCCCTAAGCGAACCTCGCAGTGCTGTCCATAGAATTCGATTCAAAACCTCTCGTCGATGCGCGTGTTTGTGTGAGTGTGCCGTTTTCGAGCGTTTGTTCGTAGTTTCCGTACTGTGTCTCATATTTATACTGTGATGTCGATTTTGCTATGATGTTATATTATGTATAGCACTAATACATTAGTGTTAAAATGATTAATAGAAATCAACAGTTTATAAGTTACGTAAATGAGCTTTATACTCAGATCGTTATTTTTAATACTTAATACTCTAGATCAAACTATATATTTAAAAATAAAACAAAAGCTTTGACTATAACCGTAATCAATAAAAAAACGATTTATAACCTATAAAAAGTTCGAGTACCTACTGAAAGATGCACCATGAAATGTTTTTTCTTTGATACTCAGTCAAGCAAATAATAAAATATACTACTATAACATAACTTAAATAACAGAAGAGAACAATTTGAAGACTACAATATTCTAAATATACGTACTAACATACACATTAAAAACATTAATTTATTTTAGGAAGTCGGATAAAAAAACCAGGCATGATAAGACTAAATGCTCACAAAACACAAGAAAGATATCAATTTTATTTTAATATATCAAGACGATCCGATCTATCGGATTATTGAACAATATGTTACCAATAATCTAGTCTCGTTAGGTGCGTCCACAGAGTATACAGTGATTGTCTCTTCTCAATGTATGCAGCCAAGGTTAATATCAGTATCTAATTATAGAAAATGTGATTGTTTTATGCAAAACCTACACGATCGAATAGTTTATCTCGTTATCCTTCCGAATTGATTATATGGTATTAAAATGCATTCTTTAGTTTTGAGATACATAAATATCTGCGAAAAAGGTACATTTTTTGAATAAAATTGTATTTCCCTTTAATAAGCAATAAAGAATAGGTCTCATAATTTTCAAATTGTTTTTAATTAAAGTCACGTAAATTCCGAATGTTCTAGAATAATATGTTGTAATTACTTAATTGCCCTAAGCCGAAGTTTGACCATTTAAACATCCTTGCGCTAGTAACCACTTCGATTGAATGCTTCTTGCGCAATCTACATAGCTCAGTGAAGCTGTTTCGGTAAATAGAGATAATGTGTTAAAAACTGCAATGCAGATTAAACTGAGGAAATACCTCCACCATGTGTATATATGTCGTAAAGCAGTAAAGATACTCACACTAGCAGTTCTAACTCAAACGACAGGACTACCAATATATTATAGAGCGACCTGAATATTGCAACTATTTTTGAGGATTTCTCTTATGCTATTTAGGTTTTAGAATTAAGACACTACATGGCGATAGAGTGAACTTGAGGGCTATAGCAAAAAAACCCTATTACCATTATATTTTAGCAAGTTTCCCTTTATCTAAAGATCCAGCTTATTAAACAGTCAGGACCTAAATCAATCAATATAGTGTCCGTACAAGCTGTCAATCAGCCCTCAATGTATCGAATCAATAATCAAGCGTTTATTAAATAACCAACTTTGTATATATTTTTGGGTAATGCCATTTATTTCTACCAAACTAAATCTTTGTTATTATAATCTGTTTCTAACATTAAGCCTGTCTAATTCTATGTAAATGTTCTAGCAAGGGATAAAACACATGAATATTCCATCGCGAAATCTCGTTAATTTCTAAATCCCACGCCGGACTTACGCATCAGATTTCACTTTAATTGTATTCATTTATGTTAGCTACGGGCTTGGATCAGATGTAACTCGTAATGCTGCCTATTTAACTTTCTCCTAACATATACTATCCGAGACTTATTTTTAACGTCAACAATGAATCTGCCATATCTTAGCATAGGATAGCTTATTGACTCAGTAAAATTAAAAATGGCATAAAAATGCCAGTGAAATATTCTTGGCGAGTTTAACTTAAAACTACTTTTTTTCAATATTTTTTTTAATAAATATAGTTTGTTTAATATTATTTACTTCTAAAAAGTCTATATGATGTATATGCAATGAAAACATAGTTCCATTAAGGTACATTTACTACAAAACATGGAATTTATTGGCGTAAGAGTATGAACACTCGATAGGGAATTGGTTGTAGATAGTTCTAGGCTAATTATTTTTTGGATTCGATTGATCTTCAATTTTTTTCGATATATTTAGTTAAATAATCTTTATTATTTTTTTATTCGATATTGAAATTCAGTAAAATTGACTATCATATAATAGAGAGTTTTAAACTATCTAAGGTAAAGTTATAGGTTCCCATATTATATGGGATGGGAGGTAGTGTATATTTTTTTTAATTTCACTATAGTTGTTCGAGACTCTTTTTTTATTTTATTACACGTACAGTAGGTATCGAAGGCTGATCCCCAAATAAGGACGGGCATTTTTATAATTATCATTGTTCAAATTCAATACTCTCTGTATGTATTACATTTATATTGTCGTGTTATCTGATATGATATAGTCTAAGTCATACTTGGTTATCAATCAAATGGCATTGAGCTGTCTACCTTTTGAAAAAATCTATACTAGCGTTTAAGACAATATACATGGGTATTTTTCGGAATTAAATGAGGAATTTTTATACAACAAAATCGTGATGTCTGGTGAATTTATTTATTTTGAACTTAATTTTAGTATGAATTTAACTACAATATTTAAATCTAAAATATTTATATAATTATGTCGAATTAAAGCATATTTAGACAACATTATGGGTAAAACCAAAGAACATTTAGCGTTAATCCTTTTAATATGTACTTATTAAGGGATATAAAAGATCGTAAAGGTTAATTATATACGGATAACGGTTACATTCATTACATTATTATTAGTTGTGGGTTTTAACATCTCCATATGATACAATTATAAACTATCTGAGCATAAATATAATATGTAGTTATACATTTTTTCTACAAATGACCAGTTTTTATAAGAGAAAACACGAATTATTTAACCAGCTCACAGCGTTTCGGAGATATTATATGGTTAGTTAAAATTTATTCTCCGCACTCAGATTCAAAAGGGAGAACATTTCTCAAACGTTGAGATTTCTTCAAGATACTGCCCTTCACCATCAGCCGATACTATGGCCAACTTTTAAAAGGTTTATTAAGCGGTGACATGGCAAGTTGATCATGGCATCACAATTGGGAACAAACAGTTGAAAACAACAATTTGTCTAAGCAATAGTTTTACCTACGCTACGTCCATGTTTGAAGACTAGCATGTGATGGGCCGTTTTAATATTTTTAATATCACTTTTTTCCAACATAGATCGAGCGCATTGTATCTGATGAAAGGCATAATATAAACAAAAAATGACGGCAAATACTATATGGTTTTCAATTCATCTACTGTCGTCGTGGCTCCAAGTCTATCCACAACTGAATATACGCTGGCTGATTACGAAACACTACAAACAAGAAGAGTCTGGTGCTTAATGGAAGTATTCCAGTCAAGTAAAGGCTACTTCACTACTTCACTTGATTAGGGGATATATTTCTGCTGACTCCGGACTGGACACATCTAGGTGTTCTACCATGGTGGGTTGGTACATGTTTACAGTATTCGCAATCCATTCTCACAGACTAACCAGGTCCTGGCGTCCGTGTATATGTAACTACTATATAAATAAAATGAGAAATGTCTGTCCCGTTTTGCGCACGTTTCTCCAAAACTACTTAACGGAAATGGATTAATTTTTTCTAAATTCACTTCTTTATCTAAAAAACATATCACGATATCTTTATTTCATATAACATTATTAAAGTTTTGAGAAACTTCAATTTTCGTAAGCACTACACAGAATGTTTTTAGCTATGTAAAGGTGGTGTAAAGTTTATCTTTATTCTCTGTGCATAAAGTATATTGTTATGATAAATTACACAGACGAAGTGATATGTGTCATCTACTAGGTACTACATATTTTACTTTATGTATGGTTTTTCAAATGTTGAGTTCAACTACCACCTAACGTTCATCTCTAAAACAATTACAATCTATTACGAGGCCAAATTCTGCAATTATGAACAGATTGGTTTACATTAGCGTCAGTTGCAATGAAGTGCATTTAATGTTATAAAAATAGTTTACGTTCTACAGAAATATAAAACTAGAAAATGAACGAGAATATTTAAGACATAAAATTTTAACGTCAATGTTTTTGTATTGAAAACGTTTACAGAAGGTACTTTACGTAATGTAAAAGCTGTAATGCAAAATGGAAAGATTCGAGCAACAAAGATGTATATTAAACAGTATTTGCGACTTGGTATGGAAAATTGCAAACTCATTCCCAGTACTCCTATATCTATTATTTATGTAAAAGTTTACATAAATAACAGTAAGTTAAAATATTACAACTAAAAATTATATTTCATATGTTTTTTTCTTTTTTTATGTCATAGGAGGCCAACAAACACCTGGTTTTAAGTGATCACCACCGTCCTTAGACACCAGCAACACCAGAGGAGTTGCAAGTGCGTTGCCAGCATTTGTTAGTGGGGAAGGAGGGAGGGGAAAGGGAAAAGAGAGGAGAAAAGGGAGAGGGAGGGAGGTGCTCCTCCGGCGGACCCACTGACCGAACGAAATACAACAATGCAAGCACTGTTACTTCACGTCGGTTTTCTGTGAGAGGGTGGTACTATCTCGGACGAGCCGACCCATTCAGGCTGAAACGTGGCTCTACCACCTTTTTTTTTATACGTGGGGAAATTCCTTATGTATATCCACCCTCCCGGGGGAGAGGGTGGGTTATGTCCGACTCGCACGGACTAAAACCCCACGGTGTACGTCTTCCGCTATGGTTGGGGCGGCACAAGATCTCTATAGACTTCATCATGCCGCCCCAGCGGTGTGGCCCAGCAGCAGAAGTGTTGCCGCAGGGCCTTCGTCTTGTACAAAATGTTTTTATATTATTATTTTATTTGTTAAATGTGACCATAAACTACCACAGATCGAAGGATGCGACCCTTTAAACATTCACCTGGTAACCTAAACAGTCTAACAAAATAAAGGATCGTAGGAAACACTCGCCGGTAATCATAATGCAGTAACGTTATTATGTAGCTTAGAAAAAATAATAAGCATTTTAGAAGAAGTAACATCATAAACTCACATCAGCTTGAGATTAATGAAATAAAGAACGTTAACAATAGATTTGTTTGTAAACGACATTAACAGACACCTATAATAGCCGTACGTATACATGAAATAACTAGTCATGATCCATAAGGTCACGGAATGAATGTATTTTCTATTACTGATTGCATACCGCTAAACAATTACTCTTTATTTATATGTAAATTACATAGACTATGAACTGTTGCGAAACAATTATACTTATTTTATTTGCTACGCACGTAATTAGCAACCTATTTGTTCATAATTAAATACCAATCTAATTTAAAATGTTTTTAATAGAGCTATGTATTGATATTGATTCATGTAATTTGATCTCATATCTTTTTCATACAAAAATAGTGAGGTTATCATTACAAGACATTGATTTTCATATGATAGATGGTATAGCCACGCTGAAGCTATATTGCTTTCTGGTTCTATAATATAACTGACGGCTCGCTCGGTGTACTACCACCCGACCCACAGAAAATCTGAGGTAACGGTACTCGCATTGTTGTGTTTCGTAAATAAAATCGGCTGAGTGTCTTAAGCGCTCGCCTTAGTAGTTCGGTGAAGCTGTTAAGACCTTGCCAAGTCAATAGCGTAGTCAGTTCGAAAAAAAAATGTTGTGTTTCGTTCGGCCAGTGAGAGCGCCGGAAGCCCATCTCCCCTTCTCCACCTACCTCTCCTCCCCCCTTTCCTTCACCCAAATACAGACTGACAACGCAATTGCGACTCGCTTGGTGTTGCTAATGTCTATGGACGACGGTGATCACTTAACATCAGGTGACCCACATGATATATAAAAAAATGATAGCGTGATCGTAATGGCAAGGCAATTCTTCATTACTCACACGGCGTCTAAAAAAGGTCACTTTAAAAATGCAAACATACCACTATATGGAGAAACTACTCATGCAATGTACCTACTAACCTTTTCAGGAGCATTAAATTATGTGGAGTAATGAAAAAAACCGTTCCAAGTAAGATATATATGTATTTTTTTCCTAATTGATATTGTTCTGCAGATTCTTGGTCCGCCCCTGTTTTTGCTTTCGCTTTATTTTTATTTTTTTATTTCATTATCTGCGTGAAAAATCGTGAATAAGATACATTTATACTACAGCATAGTACCATAAAAGGAACAGATATGTTGTTTACAAGTCCATAAGTATATTAGGCTGATGCATTTAATTATGCTCTAAAAACAATGATTATGTATACATACTCGTGTTATTATCTTCTACTGAACATTTTAAAATCGTTCTACTGCGAAATATTAGTGTCTATAAAAGTATGTCGACGGAACAGACGATAAACGTGCTTTTGATCATGTCTCTTTAATAAAAAGCTAACGTTCAAGCGTCAAAGACATCCTCGGCAGTAGGGAGTTATGGCTATTGTTAACAACATTGTACGACGTCGAGTCTTTTCTACCAAAGTAAAGCTTATGTTCCTTTGTTAAAATTTTCACGCGATTTATTGTTATTGTTAATGATAAAGTAGTTAACAACAAAATGTTGTAGAATCCAACAATGCAATTAAACACATTTTATATCCTTGACCATCTCAACAACAGTTTCTATATTATATTTTAATATTCATAATTTATGTTTGCTATCCTGTTCTTTTTTTTTCTATGTGGTAATTTTAGTTTTCATAATCATTTGAACTTTTTCGTTTATTCCTTTATATATAGTTTTTTAAATCCAATGTATCTAAATATTTAAACAATTATTTTTTTTTTTAATATTATGATTAGTGTAAGTTAAGTTTCTATGTGATAAAGCGTTTTAGGTCTTCAGTTTAGTTTACTTCTTTTTATTATCACTATTGAATTATTATTTTTGATTGTCGACTGTTGCTTTATCCATGTTTTTTTTTTTATATCAAAGGAGGCAAACGAACTGGTGGGTCACGTGATGTTAAGTGATCACCGCCGTCCATAGACACTAGCGACATCAGGGACGTCGCAAGTGCGTTGCCAGCCTGTATGTGGGAGAACGGGGAGAGGAAGGAAAGGAAAAGAAGGAAAAAGGAAGGGATGTGTAAATAAATAAATCAGTAAATCCAAATTTAAGTACAACATCCTTAGTATACATAAGTGTGTGTCCCTTTGATCGATATTCCTAGTACATTCTTCTCCTCTGAAGCTGGACTAGATCACTAGTAGAAAACAAAAATGTTTAAAGCAATTAGTTTTCAAATTAACCTAATACCAGAAGCTGAACTGTAGGATAATAATCGTACAATACAATAGTAATTAAGTTATTATTATTAATTTGTATCTCACGTTGGCGTTAAGTTTTACATTCTCGATTTGCCATATAAATCGGTAGTCATCTGCACTAGACTAGACTGGGCATTTGCACAATTAGTTTTTAAATTAACTTAACACAAGTAATATCAGAAGCTGAACTATAGTACAATACACTAAAATAGTAATTAAGATCGTATCATTAGTTTAAATCCCATGTAGGCGTTAAGTCTTACATTCGCGTTCCGCCACATAAATCGGAAGTAATATGCCCATTTACGGTTTTAAATTAATCTAACACAAGTAATATCAGAAGCTGAACTATAGTACAATACACTAAAATAGTAATTAAGATCGTATCATTAGTTTAAATCCCACGTAGGCATTAAGTCTTACATTCGCGTTTCACCACATAAATCGGAAGTAATATGCCCATTTACGGTTTTATATTAACCTAACACAAGTAATATCAGGAGCTGAACTATAGTATAATACACTACAATAGTAATTAAGTTCCTATCATTACTTTATATATCACGTTG
>JACEII010000018.1:5832626-5873802 GCA_014332785.1 Antheraea mylitta
AGATGCACATTTACTGTTTTAAATCAACCTAACACAAGTAATATCAGAAGCTGAACTAAATTACAATACACTACAATATCAATTAAGTTCCTATCGTTACTTTATATCTCACGATGGTGTTAAGTCTTACATTCTCGTTTCATCAGGATCCATATGCACATTTACTTTTTAAATTAATCTAAGACAAGTAATATTAGAAGATGAACTATAGTACAATACACTAAAATGGTAATTAAGTTCCTATCATTAGTTTATATCTCACGTTGGCGTTAAGTCTTACATTCTCGTTTCGCGACATAAATCGGGAGTCAGATGCAGGCGGTACGGCGCGGGTACGCCGGCTCATCTGTCACGAACTAGACAACTAATTTGTCTGCCATGTGAGCGATACTGAATTGCGACTACGAATTTTGAGAAGGAAATATATCTCGACGGATTTTAAACATGGTTTCCTGCCAAATCGTGCAGCACACATTTTCACGAGTAAACAACTTTCAATGTGGACCTTTTCACCTAAGTCGGTTCAACGAATTTTATGAAAATGCTCGCCTCTTAGTGGACAAATACAACTGGCAAACTTTATCATATTTACACACCATTTTATTTTTTGTGAAACTTCTTAAGCTTCAGCCCCGCTGAAGTTATTTTTGGTTTCAGCATGAATGGATCGGCTCCTCCGGGGTAGTACCACCCCTCTCACAGAAAGCCGACGTGAAATAACAGTGCTTGCATTGTTTTGTTTCGTTCGGTCAGTGAGAGAGCCGGAGGCCCACCTCCCTTCCTCTTTCCTTCTTTCCCTTTCCTTCCCCTCCACCTTCTCCCATATACAGGCTGGCAACGCACTTGCGACGTCCCTGATATCGCTAGTGTCTATGGACGGTGGTGATCACTTAACATCACGAGACCCACCAGTTCGTTTGCCTCCTATGATAAAAAAAAAGAAATTCGAGAGAGATTTTTTTTTAATTCAGTTCATAGATTTAATAATCAATGAATTGAATATTAATACTATATCCTTAACATTACCACATTTACGATATCTATAGTATTTTGAAAATTAAATACATTGTTTTATGTAAACCTACTAATAATTATATATTAATTCATACTAAGATATTCCTATTTGATATTTAAAATATACAAGTACAACGTAAAATATATTTCTTTTAAATTATATTGTCTTTTAAGGTGTTCTCAAGAACTTTATTCTTCACCTGCATTCCTTTATTGCTTAAATATAATAAAATTATAATGGTAGTTAAAATAGATTCAAAACCAAATATTGCAAAAAATAAATCACATATAAAACATCTCAGTATGATCACAAAGTAATTTGAAAGAGTAAGGTAAGCTTCAAACGGTTTTAAAAGTGACTCCACACAGAATAAAACAGTAAAACTGAAACAGTACTCCTTCATATATTGATTTGGTAGCTGCCGGCACTCCATTCCCGAATATAGAGGTTTGCAGCGCAACGTGCACTCCGCGCCATGCCCTCAAGTCAGATTCAGTTCGTCTTATAAAACTGAATGCTTATTTGACATTCATATGACGCAGACTTAAAGGTATTATTTGTGGCCGTATCTCTAATAACATATATAAGAATTTCAAATCAGATACAAGGAATACTAATTTGCCTAAATAAAATGTAAACAGGCGAAAGCAGTTAGCTTATATCTTTTTTTTTTATGTCAAAGTAGGCAAACCAACACGTGTGCCACCTGATGTTAAGTGATCATCACCGTCAATAAACACTAGCTACACCAGGGAAGTTGCAAGTGCGTTACCAGCCTGTTTATAGAAGAGGGGGAGGGAAAGTGAAGGAAAGGAAAGGAAAGGGGGCGGAGGAAGGGACGTAAGCCTCCACTGTTACTTCACGTCGGTTTTCTGTGAGAGGGTGGTACTACCCCGGGCGAGCCGACCCATTAATGTTGAAACCAGTAATAGCTTCAACATGGCTCTACCACCTACACCCAACTACAATAATTATTTACCTAACATAATCGTTACCTCATTTTTGTCACATAATTTGCGTACATATGTAGAAATGAATTTACCTTTACAATACTTGAACAGTTATTACAAAACAGGTTTATTGTTCAGACAGTTACTAGCCGATTACATTTCCATATTAAGGTTACTAACTCGAATACACAAATAGTTATAATAAATATACACGAACAATTTCTAGATCGTTACCTTCAAAACAAGTTCAAAATGTAGGTTTTACGCGAAAATTTTGCAACTGGTTCGAACTAGGCGAAAACTAATTGGCGGCACTGTAATTACAAATTGAGCCAAGTTATAATTGCCCGTTATGGTCGGGCATTACAACCGTCTGTTAAACAAAGGTTTAAAATATTCGAGGATTATCTCGAAAGCTAATTCAAAGACCCTGCGAAGTTGGAAGAGATCAGGTTCATCATACTTGTCAAAGAAGTTTTGGCCGTTGCGATAATTTCTCATAATTAATTCATCAAAATCTATCTTTTAGGATACGCCATTGTAAGCTTAATCAATTCAAAGGAATTTCCCAATATTCACGGCTGTTGTGACATATATAAGTTCTGAAAATAGAGAAGATGGTAATCAAAATGTTTCAGAATATAAACTCATTGCATGATTGATAATATTTCTAATTCTATTAATTTTTGGATCTACTAGTCATATTTAAAAAGCATTGTTACATCTAAAAACCTAGTACCTGGACTACCGAGCCTAGCTCAATTCTTTAAAAAGACAATTATTGTTTTAGATATTTTAGGCATGTTGAAAGTGTTACAAAAACTCTAATAATCATCATTGTTTTGGGTGCCAATTAGTTAAAAAGGCGTAATAATAAAATATTAGTAAAATATAATACATTTTTTAAAATATTTCTTTGAATTGCTTCACAAAATAAACATGTTCCCTAAAAAGAAAAGAAATTAAAAATAGAGACGGCTCGGTTTCGAACTAGGGTTAAATAAATTTTCAAAGCGCTTGATTTCAATCTGAGCTACTTTTGTTTTGACAGTGGCGGCGAAATTTACCTTTATATTCTAGCTATATCCTTTCATTGCTTGAAAACTCAAATAAAAATGTTTTCTATGAATGAAATCTGACTAAATCGATTTATCGTCCCCAAAACCACCTACAGACTAAGATTCACGGAAATCGCTGACGCCGTTTCCAATATTCCGAATATATACCTAAGTATATATAAATATACAAGAATTGCTCGTTTAATGGTATTAGATGGATTTATTGAGAAAATGATAACTTATAACTCTTACGACTACGATTCTTAGAAGTATTGCAAATATTATACAAGATATGGATAAGTGACAGTTAAGCAAAAAAGAAATAATAGTCCGATGGTACTTCGCGGTACAGCGCCAAATGTTGGGACCCGAGAGCAGATTGCTCGCTTGATGAAAACTGAGTATTACCGAGATGGGCTGAACTATGCCTATGTCAGTGAGGTCCTATACCACACAACTTATCACGTAGTCAGCTCTTTGTTTACCTTACGTGATCGTGTTGAGAGTAATTCGAACTTGTATAAATTGCTCGAAATCAATGTATCTGATAAAAAGTTTAGTTGCATTTTCATACTAAAATTAGAACCGGCTTAATTTGTCGTGAGTCGGGTGGACTTTGGTGTAGGCTAAGGTTTTTATTTTTTTACTAAACTGGTTTTAGAAGGGATTATCAACTGTGAACTTTTGGAATTTACAAAAAAGAGCCTATTATAAATTATATAAAAAATTATACATTTTGTTTAAAGACTGGTTGAAAATAGCAAAAATCTTAATATTAGGTCTTTATATATGAAATTGCCGTTTTGTATGAAAAAACTGAAATGATTTTTTTTCATGAATTTTTTATTTGTTTTTTTAATCGAAATAATCACCCATGCAATCAATGCATCTTTGTCAAAGCAGTGGCAGGTTTATTGATGCCCTTCTTAAAGAAATCAGCTGGACGGGAGGCAACAAATTCTTTAAAGGCATTTTGTACTGCCTCTCGGGTATAGATTTTTTTCCCCGCCAAGGATTTATCCAAATTCTGGAAAAAGTAGTAATCTGTAGGCGCAAGGTCTGGTGAGTAGGGCGGCTGACGGAGAACTTCCAACCCCAGTTCTTGCAACTTGGAGACTGTCTGCTGTGCAGTATGAGGTCGCGCGTTATCCTGCAGGAGCAGTGGAGACCAATACTGGTTGGAGATGTGCCAGCTTCTCCATCATTGTGTTCAGTTTTTCACAGTACACATCTGCAGTAATGCTCACCCCGTTTGGTAAGAAGCTGTAATGAATCACACCGGTGCTAGACCACCAAACAGTGACCATCATTTTTCTCGGGGTAAGTTTTCGTTTAGGGCATTGTTTAGGCGCTGAACCAGGATCCAACCAACTTGCTGAGCGCTTGCGGTTATCAAACAGAATCCATTTTTCATCGCAGGTAACAATGCGGTTCAAAATTCCTTTATTTGTTTGTCTGTTAAGCAGTATAAGGCAGGTCTCGACGCGTACTTCGCGCTGGTGACCATTGAGTTTGTGAGGCACCCATTTGTCAAGCTTTTTTACTTTGCCAATTTGACGCAAATGGACCAATATTGTTTTGACGCTAATTTCGAAACTACTACTGCTACTAATTCAACCGTAGATTGTGTATCATTAGCTTCCACAATCACCTTTCATTCGTCATTGTCGACCAAAGTCTTCGGACGACCGCGAGGTTCATCTTTAGGTCGAAATTCCGAGAACGGAAGCGAGCAAACCAATAACAGGTGGTGCGTTGGTTTGTAGTGTTACCTCCGTAAACGTCGTTCATGCCGCTTGTGCCACCTTGCTGCCACGACGATACTCATATTCCATAATTACTCGAATTTTTAACGTATCCATGATGACAAAAAAAATTGAATTGTGATGAAAATGTAACACTAATCAATAAACAAATGACTACTTTTGGAAAAAGAATTCCATGTTGTTAAAATAAGATTAATATGAAATTAGTATTCTGAACCAAACAAAAATTATTTTGATTTGAAATGGCCAGTACTGCAGAACGGCAATTTCATAGGTAAAGACCTATTTATTCTATGCATTCGTTTATAATATAGAACTCACAATATAAATTTTAATCATAAACATAGTATCCACTGGTTTGGTAGTACTAAGCAAAATCGAGACGACCGTGGTCGGTATTGCTGACCGATACGGGTGAATTTGCACACGAGGTTAATTTAAGCGAAATACGTGAATATTGCAAAATTTAATTTACGATGACATTACCCTCAAAACCTAATCTAATTTTATCAGATTAATAAACCTGGTTCTTAATATTCGTTCTCATTTAACGAATTACTATGTTAACGCCTGCTTGTTGACATTTTGTATCTTCGTAAGCTCTCATATATTTATTTATTTTCCTATATCTATACTAATATTATAAAGTGGTAAAGTTTGTGAGTTTCTGACTTTGTAGAGGATAATCTCAGGAACTACTGGTCCGAATTAAAGAATTGTTTCATTGTAATATAGCTCATTTATCAAGGAAGGTTTTAGGCTATATAAACATGCTAAGACCAATAGGAGAGGAGCACTAACGAAAAATGTTTCAAAATCATTTTTTCTTTCTCTTGATAGCTACCGCTGCATGTTAGTGTTGGCCCTAAGTAGCTATTCCACGCGGAAGAGATCGTGGGTAGAAACTAGTTATTTCTATTTGCATTCCTCTTTATCTGTTAAGTGGATAACTTTTTTTTTTCATTTTGGTATTCATGCCTTTAATAATATCTATATAAAAATATTGTATATTGTTTCTATGCAATTAATTCTAATTAAGATTATGAACTGCACAACAATCATTTTCATTAAAAGATCACACAACACATAAACAATACAGCTAGCCCGATGTAAGTGTCTAAAGTGTAACACAAAAATTACAATTACTCACCAAAAAAATCATGACGTTGCATTCTCTATATAGATTTATAAATCTTCAATTTTATAATAAATACCTTACTTAAGAACTTTTAAAAATTAATATTCATGAGCTTCTTCTATAAAAGGAGATGCGTCAATTCAGTATCTGTCTATATAAAACCAACAAATGTCATTGAACAATAAAATAGTAAACAAATGCATACCGCGGAAAGCTTTCAAACAATTTCGTACTCGATTCAATCCATTAGCAATCTAGCTAAATCTCGTGAATGGGTTTATTTATGGGGCTTTTAAAATATTCGTAGCCGAAAAGAACGTTTTAGAATAATTTATAGGCCTAGTTTTTTAATCTTTCTATTAATAAAACCTGCCGTTATTTATCTGGATAAACTAACAAATAGGCCGATTATTCTTCTTCAGTAACACAATCTTTACTATACATTTATGTATATTTATGCCTATTGAAGAATTGTTATAATTTAATTCTTCAAAGATCTTTGGATTAACAGAGATTTTTCATTTTAAATATTAAATGGGAATATTAAAAAAAATGAATTGTCAATAATTGTAGGTGGTAGAGCCACGCTGAAGCCGGTTTCAGTATGAAAGAGTCGGCTCGCCCGGGTAGTACCCCCCTTGCACGGAAAACTGACGTGAAGTAACAGTGCTTGCATTGTTGCGTTTCGTTCAGTCAGTGAGAGCGCCGGAAGACCATCTCTCCCTCCTTTCTCTCCTCTCCCCTTCCCTATCCCCCCAACACAAGCTGGCAACGTACTTGCAACTCCCCTGGTATTGCAAGTATCTATGGACGGTGGTGATCTCTTAACATCAGGTGATCCACCTGTTCTTTTGCCAGCTATAATGTAAGAAAAAAAAACAACTACATGAATATTCGTTTTTTTGTGTATTTTCATAACAAAGAATGATATATTTTCGCTTAAAAATAAAGAAAAGATAAAAAAAAATGTAAAAGTAACATATCCATATTTTATTGCATCCAGAAATTGGAATGGAAGTCACCATACGCTTGCATGTGCCAAGAGAAACGAGATTTAACGGCTATATCACAGATATATTCCACATCCACTAAGCTCCGACCGTAAAATGTACTGGCAACTAAATTTATAGTCCACGTGAAATATATTCTATAAAAAGAACCAAGAAAACTGCAAAATTGAAATAAATTTCATAAATGTATAGACAACTCCTTTTCCAAAGAGTTTATGGAGCAACGATTCTCTATCGCAAAGGGAAAATGTTTGAGAACTTAAACAATTTATAGACTGGAATTATAGGATTTAAATTGTATTTGTAAAAGGCCCGACGAACAAAGGAATCACTTCGGCGTAAGTAATGAAGTCTGACTGCATTAATAAACTCCACCAAGTTTTTTGGCAACAAACTTGTTTGTTGGAGCCATGGTTAAACCTTTAGTTCGAACCGATTGTCGTAGAACTGTATTCGTTGTAGAACAATTAAAGTGAAATTCTTGTATAAGGAATCTTTCCAATAATGCTTAAATAAATACCTGTTATTGGATATTTCCAAAAGAAATGGTATAGAAGTTATTAATCGTATAGATATTGTACAATTTTAAATAGCCGAGCTAATGTTTTTTTTTTTTTTTTTTTTTTTGTGACCGGGATCTTGTTGTCCCGGTCGGCGGCACACCTCTGACGTGGTGATCAGAGACCTTTTTGTTCCAATTTGTTTCCAATTACCTATTCCGGATTTCTAGTCAATTAATATTTTGTCAATTTCGAACATATATATGCATACATATATATCTACTAGCTGTTACCCGCGGCTTCGCGCGCGTTTTTTTTTAATATATTAAATAAATTTAAAATTGTGATTACACATCTAGTGTAAATTACAATAATACTATTTCAAAAATATTTGTATCACACGCACATCATCTACTGTAACAGGTAACGTGTACATTATGTATGTGAATACTAATAGTGTATCGAATGGGATAGGATTATGATCAGTCACATAACTGGAATTTTAAACTATATATCACCCTCAGTGCTCACACTATATAAGAAAATAATGAAAATATGAAGCTACACATTATCGAACAATATTAAATAAAACAGCTAATTAGTTACTTATTTGCCCGTAGAATTCCCGTTCAAATATTACTTGTAGTCCGGTGAAACTATTAAGCGTAGTCATTTCTAAGAAAAAAAACATTCAAATAGGTCCAGTCGTTTCGGAGATTACCCGGATCAAATAAAAAAACAGATATATCGACAGAGTTAAAAAAAAATTTGATGTTTGTAACATCACAGATTGTATTCACCAAAAATAATTTATTTTAATATAAATTACACTCACTTTACTTTTATAATACGTAATATATCACAAATAAAAAATTGGCAACAAAACTAATGTAGAATCGAGTTTTTTAAGAGTGTTTGGCGGGATTTCAGTCTGTCATGTACTGGATTTTATATTTTTTCCATAATATTGTGTTACATGATTCTATATCGTGTAGAAATTGGTTGCGTATTATATAATATCGTTCGTTTATTTTGCATAAGTGAAATGAATGAAAAATAAAACCACGAAGCATTAATTCTATGGTCTTGAAGATAAGAAGATAAAAAATTACGTTATATTATTTAGAGGATTCGGCGCTTATACCTTTACATTAACTTGGACATAGAAGAAAACTAACTATATTGACAACTTCAGAATTGGCTGTATGGATTAATTCCTTCGACTGTCTTATTGGACGAATATTATTACTACTAAACTTTCTGAATAACAACACAAAATAAACTTAAGAAATGTTTGCGATATAAACGTAACACGTACAATTAAAAATCGAAAAGAAAACTAACGTAGAATAAACTTTTTGAATAGGAATACAAAATAAACCATGAAAATATTATTGATAGAATGTTATCGCGTTACCATGGCAACGCATATAATTCTGACATTAACACGCAGCGGAAGCTTCCAAAATAGCCCGATTTTGAGACATTCTTAATTAGTGCTCAGCTCCTTTTGATTTTAAGGTGACGATATGTAGCCTATAGCCATCCTCGATAAATGAGCTATCTAACACTAAAAGAAACTTTTAAATCGGATCTGTAGTTCTTGAGATCATAGCGTTCAACCAAACAAACAAACAAACAAACAAACAAACAAACAAACAAACAAACAAACTCTTCAGCTTTATATATTAGTATAGATATGCTTTGCAAAAATTCTAACTGTTGTCTTTTGTCAGGTCTGTCTTCCTTCTAGTTACTTTCTTTACTATTAATTACTGCGCTCTTTTCTTGCTTCAGATTTGCCAACTGTGTGTCCCTTCTTATATTGCCTATTTGTCCTTCAATTTGGGTTTCGTTAACCATAGCAAACTTTTGTGATTTCTACTGTTTCTTATTTTTCTTTGATTCTATTTTAATCCTGTTTTGTACATTACTTTCATTACTTAATTTATTTATTATTTTAAATTGTTCGTTCATCCTGTCGTTTATCTATTTACTTATTGGTTGTTTAAACCTCTTTAATTTGCTAATTTTTGATTCTTGTTTTGCTTAATTATCTCAATTTTAATTCTGTTGTTTAGTTCCTTTGCCTTTTTTGCATTCTACATTAATTTATTATTGTTTTATGTTTCTGTTTCTATATATTACTCTTGTTTCTTTCTGTGTTATTTTAAATCCTGGTTTTAATTTTATTATTTTCTATTTAATTCTTACATTTATTTATTATTTTTAGATTTTAGTTTTGTTTAGTTAACCCAAATTAGATTCTGTTTCTTAGTTCCTTTACGTTCTTTACTTTGTATTTTATTTCATTATTATGTTATTTTTATATTTCTGTTTCTATATATTACTCTTATTTCTTTAAGTTCTGATTATTATTTTATTATTATTCTTAATTTATTAGTTTATTTCCTGTTCTATTATTTCATTGTTGTATTTGCAATTTACTATTCCTCTGCTATAATTTAAGTTATATTACTATATCTATTTATTATAGGAGATTTTTCTATTTGATCCCTGCAGTTATTGGTGATGCTCAAAATGCGGGAGATGTATTTATTGTCCTTTTGATCGACTTCCTAGTCGTGTTTCATTTCTCGGGTCTTATTAATTGTTCTTTTTTCGTCACGAAATGTCAGATACAATTACGAGGTTTGGTTGGAGCTAGGGTTCGATCATTAGGTTTTGTATTTTTCATCTCACCTAGCTTTATATTTTTGAGCCTCCTCCAACCTGCAGGTTTTATTTCTATTTTATTATGTTTCCGTGAAAAATGATTTTTTATTTTGTTTGATCTAATTTTATATTCTAATACTGCTATAAATTTGTCCGTAACTATTAACAGTATGCAATGTTGGAACGAGCTATTCTGTCCCATTTCGCTCTTGTTGGGCATTTATCAGCGAAGGCATTATGATTAGTGTCGGCTAAGTTTTCGGTAACACAATTAACACATCTCGGCGCTTTTTCCTCCAAACGACTCTCACATGCTCCCGAGTGGTGTTCTCCTCCGCAGTGACTGCAGACGGCTGTTGTTATTTGACATACTCTTCTTCCGTGACCATATTTGAAGCACCTTGTGCACTGTATCACGGGAGATCTGTCTGTCACCACCACTCTCTGTATATCAATATATATTTTGCCCGCCTCAGTCAATGCCTTCCATACCCCAGGAGAAACCCTCAGGACCACATGGCAGTTATGCGGGTTCCTGGCCCTACGTCTGTAAAGAACCTCAGCTCTATAGTCGTCCCTCTTTATTTCTTTTAGTACCTGTTTGTTTTGGCTTTCCATGAACTCTAGTATTTCTTCATTATTGTGTATTGTTAAAACATCTCTAATTTCTACCATCGGATCTCTATTTCTTAACTCTTCTATTTTTAAATTTGGACTCATTTCCTCTATGCGTTTTACTATTTTTTGTAGGGACTCCTTTTTGTTACAGCCGACTATTAATCTTTCATCCTTCGTCCTCCTCAGTCTATCGATTTTCAGGCCTGTAACTTTCGCATTGACCGCCTTACTTATCGACTCCGACACGTTCTCCTTGTTTCCTTTGTTTGATGTCACTATTATCGAGTACATTTTCTCTGGAGGATTCGCTACCCTTTCTCTCCTAATTTCTGTCCTCTCCTGTATATTGCACTTCATTCCGTCCTCTCTATTACCATTCCCTATCTCGTGACCTAGTTCCTGAAGTTTTTCCTTTGTCTCCTCTATTCCCTTATTTGCGTTTGTTGTTATCCTTTTAATCTCTTCCACTTCACTCACGTTTTTTAATAACACTTGTAGGGCCTCCAACACATCCGCCTGACTTTTTTCCTGATGGTCTTTCAACATCTGGAAATTTTCACTGATCCTGTCTGCATGCATTGTATGTAACTCGGCAAACTTATCCGCAAACATTTTCTGTTGTTGAGCTTTCTCCAGCTCAACAGCTGAGATCTGTTCTTTTAGGTTTAGTATTACTTCGTAAAGTTGTCCAAGGCTCTTTGTTACAGAATCTTTTATTGTGATTTTTAGGTTTCCCGAGTTCTCGAGCTGGGTTTTCGCGTCTTGATAGATCGCCGTGGCCACCGCTTTCAGATCAGTGGAGCTTCCCAGTGTGAGTTCTTTTTTCCCATCATCTACCTTTACTATCGATCCTTTTCTCTTCTGGGTTGTCGAAGCACTCATCTTGTGGTTTTATATATGATTGTGGGAGAAGATACTTTATACAGTTAGAATTTTTTATCCGAAATATATTTTACTAATTTTGAATTTTGTGCCGCCTGTCTTCAGGTTTTAAAATTATATTTTTAGATTTGTATAAGTTGTAAATATTTTTTAAATTTTTTTAAAATTGTATAAGTTGTAAATATTTTTAAAATCTGTATATATGTAAAATGAAATAATAAATTTTTAACACTCTTTTATTCTATGTCTAGTTAAAATCTGTATAAATAAAATTGGAATGATTGTTGCTCTTCGAGCTTTGGTTTCCTATAGAGCGTTTAGGAAGTTTTTCTAAACAAAAACTAAAAACTGCCCTATCTCATGTTACCGATGGTTGCCCACTCAGATGTTGTATTCCAATTATTTACAGATATGTCTTAGAAACTATGTAACTATGTAGTATATATAACTAGAGTGCTAAATGTATAACTACCAGGGTTGTAAAGGTTCCCTTCGTCCGTTATAATAGTCAGCTTATCCTATACAAAATTATCTTATTTTAGTTGTCGCTGTGTTGCCCTTTACGTTTCAACTATACCTTTGACAGTATTCGTCCCGTACGTTTAATTGTTCCTTAGAACCTCCTTTATACGAATTCTCTCCAAAAAACCCGAAAAGACCGAATTAAAAATTTTCGACTGTCAGAATCCACCTACCCCAGAGAGAAAAATGGGTGTGGTGGGCGGGCGAGAAAACGATTTTCTTGACGGAATTTCGTAGTTTTTTCGACGGATTCCTGTGGGGGACGTCTAGGACTATCCGCTCACGTGAAAACTCCGGGAAATTCGGAAGGAATTTTCCGGAAAACTGAAAAAAGTGTTAATTTTACTAGTTTTTTCTCTGTTGCAGATCCCGGGAGCGTCCCTCGACGGTGCCGACATGTGCGACGGGTAAGGGATGATGCCCCCGACCGGATGCGACGGGTGAGGGATGATGCCCCCGACCGGATGCAACGAGATATGGATTTCCAAATGGTAAGTTTAATTATAATTTTAATAAAATTTGAAAAATTTTGATTTTAATGAAATTTTGTGTTTTCAGGGTCCGGGCGCGTCTCTCAACTACTCCGACGGGTGCGGCAAGTGAGAGGTGGTGCTCCCGGTCTGATGCAGGCCGAAATAGACTTAAAATTTTACAAGATTTGACAAAAAACTAAAAATTTCGTCAAAAACTTCGATTTTTCAGCTTTTTTCAGGTTTTTACAAGTGTAAATTGTGAAATCAAAAAAGTTTCAGTCAAAATCGTGTAGCGCAGACCGAGACGAGTGCAACGGTGTGCGACACTTGTATATACCTATCGTTTTGATAGCTATAATTTTAAAATTGGGCAGCGACGCCGAGCTAATGTTATGTAATAAATAAAATGTTTATAAAATCACTAGCTGACCCATGCCCCTACGTTGGGCGGTAAACATTTTTATTTAACTAGGTTAGTACTGAGTGCTATGAATTTTAAAAAGTTTTTTTTTTTTTTTTTTCGAACTGACTACACTATTTACCTAGCAAGGTCTTAACAGCTTCACCGGACTACAAAATATTTTGATAAGAATTCATAATAGTTGTTGATAATATGACAAATAAACATCACTTAACGATTTCAAGTATTTTTTATTATAAAATAACTACTTTTTTGTTACTTAAATATAAAAGGTATACATATGCCGTCCTAGACTTGTTTGTAGGCATTATCAAGCTCTATAACTTTTCTCTAGAACTCAGTCATATATCTCTCATAATTATGGCAGCGTTCGTAAGAAACGTTTTCGTTCGACACTGTTAACAATTCTTCTTCTTCTTCTTCTTTAATTCATGAAGCTGTGTGTAAGTAACACACAACTCTGCCAATGTCATCTAGGTACAGTATGTGTGCTGTGTGTGGCAGCTAGTGTCATAAACGAAGGAGACCGATTAAAAATGTAATTTGAAGAACAAAATAACTAATCTGTATTCAACTGTTAACAATTTATACTTAAGGTTTACATTTTTAATTTTATAGGTTTGTTTATATTTTCTTCCAAGTCAGCCATGCCATATTGTACATTTATTTGTAGAGTATCATCATAGGTGATCGATTTACAAGCATTGTCTAGTTTGGGGCATCCATTAAGGAAAATTTTTCAGGAGTTACAAAAATAGTATGTGTTATTTGTAAAACTACAGTTACATTTTTTTAAATTTATTTTTACTTATACAACCAACTTTATTATTATAGCTTAAGTGTTTCTCGATAACAATCAAGTTCAACGTTTTACATTTACCAAACTACCCACGACGGCTCATTTTACTTTATAGGTGTTCAATTGTACATTAATTAACACTTGACTGCTTTTATGGATATTGTTCTTCGGCCAAATAATGTAATTTAGAAATAAAAAAACCATAGTAATATATTTAATGCTTGTACAATTAAAAACCCTTTTTATTGCCATTTTATATATTATTTTATACCGACCAAGTTAATGGTAAGACGATCCGTAACAATGAAACTTTTACAAACACCGTCTATACCTTTACGAGAAACATGAGTCTTTCAATGATTCTATAAACAAAATTAGTAGTAAAGTGTACTACATCAATGTTCATATGAATAAATTACTCTAGTATAAAAAAAACTTACTCTGTATCTTATAATCAATTATTATGGACTAGCTGACCCGTGCAACTTTGTCTGCGCCAAATCGATTATTACCGGTTTCAATTGTATTTTTAAACAGGAAAAATCTTAATAAACTTGATTGCAGCGATATTTACTGCTTCCAATTGTGAATCCAAACTATCCAGGGTCTGAAACTTACATCATTTGGTATCTGAGAAATATTTTTATAATAAGCCTAAAACCTGTTACATATTAGATACAGTTTCGTTTACACATATTTTTAACTTTGTCGAAATTTTATATGTGGTTGATAATTACGCATTCAAACGTCATGTAGCCGTAGCTCATTTATAATGCGTTGGACTTTATACTGATCGACCATAGACTGTGTGAAATATTTAATTAATATTTATGATGAGTAAATCTCAAATTTCTTTCATAAAGTTATTATTGTGTGTTCGAAATTATAGGATAAACAAATTGCCGGAAATATTTGAATAAGAAAGGGGCATTTTCGGGGGTACTAATGTGCGAGGCGGGAAACCCAGCCAGTGAGGATACCCTTAATATCTGTTTTATTTTTTCCGGATTTGTATGAACGGGGACAACAAACAGCGCACCCTCTATCCGTTTGTGGGGACGAGGCACGAAAAAACACGTTCACGCCCAATAACATTATTTTTACTCAGTTATTTTATGACTTTATTTGTCGACGTTATTCGACGGTTATATCCCCGATACGGAAGTTGTAATTTTAGTTTTACCGTTGTTATATCTTGAATATGTAATACATATAGATAATGTGATTGTCTGACGTATTAAAACATATTCTACATTTTTTTTTTATTTAAAATTACTATCAAATTATTAATTGCTTGTTAAACGTTTATTACATAGTACGTTCTGGTAGCTTTATTTAATAACTAGTACCGCTACTAAGTAAACATATCATAATCTTTAAATGTCATCCGTTAACACTTCTGTACTCAAAAATGACATTCCATTTGATGTTCTATGGCATACCATAGAATGAAGTACTAAGCAACCTTGTTATATTATTTGACGGGTCTACTTACTTTATGTTCTAGACTTATCAAATCATATATACCTTATGCTGTCTATGAAAGACGAAAATTTTAAAATTGTTACCACTAAATCTTTTTGAAGTTAAGTCAACACTGTTCCCTTATCGGCAGGATTACTATGATAAGTAACAAATTAAATTAATTATGGTTTAATAGAACAATTGGTTATGTTTAATTATTAACTAACCGGATGGTACAGAAATGTGATGCTATAATGTCGTAACGAACTTCCGTTGCATTGTCGTCCAGTTAGGTAATTGTCGGGCCTAAAGAAGTTTTTCTTCAAAAGTTAGAAAGTTTAATATTTATATTCATCATTAATTTCTAATCGATTTTAAAAACAGACTTAACTGATATAACAGAAAAAATAAAAACAGAATATGTCCTAAAGACACACAATAGGAGTGAATCTTTATTTAAATAAATTTAAAAATACACCGATCTATATCAGATTAATTATGCGTTGCTTTACTTCAGTGATCAGACAGAAATTGGTATTTTCAACACTCTTCCAGACATCCTGCTAACCCCCCCTACTTTTCGTCTCGCAACACGATCACGGATCAGTTTTTTGAAAACTCTCCCATATGAACTTTCACTTTATAAAACAACATAAGGAATTGGTTAAACTAGAAAATCGTCTTTTAATATGACAAGGGTCCTGGAGCCCAGTCACTGCTCCTGAGCTCTTAGTAATAATACTAGGTATTCCAGTATGTGCTACCAAACACAACCAGACTACACCAGAAATGAGTTCGGCGATACTAATTGCGCAACAACTCCTTACATAAACCCCAACACTTATACGATTACAATCATTTCTAAAACAAGTGTGTAGTCTACGACATTTGAATTTATTTCTAAACATACAGTAAAACCCTACATCCATCGCATCGTAACAAAACGAACCCGGTAAGCGATCCGAGGCCACAAGATATAACCGGATCGCTTACCACGTTTTCTTTCAATATTTCCCAATTTGATACGGTATTACGCTTCTCTCGGCGAGACAATGGAAAGTAATCGACAGTGACAGGGGAGGGGCTAAATTTCGTTAAAATAAAAGCGTACAGAGAGCGTAAGATATAGCGCCTACGTGGTCGCCGTGAGATCCCGACCGTTCCTACAATGGAGAATTGGAAAAAGCTTTTATAATCCGGCGCGTGACACACATGCTCAAGTGGCCATATCTTAGCGTACCTATTCACATGGCACGCCGCCGCATCGCATCGTACCGCGCCGGTCGCTCGAGCCATTCGTAATTCTTTTTTTCTAATGTTTTATTATCTAGATTTTCTTGAATTATTGTTCTTTTATGATATACTGATAAGCCCCGAGTTATTATACGGTATAATAATTCTTCTTATATACTACAAGCTTGAAAATAATACCAATATGATATTGAATCAGTCTGTGATAATAATATGTAAAAAGTTTATGATTATATTTTTACTAGCCCTTGCCCGCAACTTCGTCCGTGTATACTTACTTTGGGCTAACGCTCATACGTAGCGGACGCTCTCAAGAAGACATTACATTTTTCATTGGTGCTCGGCTTTTAATGATCTCTATATCTTTAATAGCGTGATGATATATAGCCTATAATCTTTCTCGATAAATGAGCTATATAACACTGAAAGAATTATTTAAATCGGAATAGTAGTTCCTGAGATTACCCCCTACAACATCACAAACTCACAAACTCAAGTTTGAAATTCAACATTTTCTTGTATTGTCTTTAGAACTGAACAAACAAGCAAAATTACAAAGGCGTAGGTCTAAAGAAACTGGTTGTAATTTAGCTTATAAAATTCGACCTAAACAAATTAAAAAAACATTACAAGTTAAATAAAAACTTTTAATAAAAACATCATACATTTTATTATAAACTAGCCTCAGCCCGCGACTTCATTCGCGTGGAATAGTTACTATGGGCTAACGCTAACACACAGCGGAAGCTCGCAAGAAGAAAAAAATTTTTAAACATTCATTGGTGCTCCGCTCCTATTGATCTTAGCGTGATGATATAGTCTATAACCATCCTCGATAAATGAGCTATATAACATCTATACTAATATTATAAAGCTGAAGAGTTTGTTTGTTTGTTTGGTTGAACGCGCTAATCTCAAGAACTACCGGTCCGATTTGAAAGATTCTTTTAGTGTTAGATAGCTCATTTATCGACGATGGCTATAGGCATATCATCACGTTAAAACCAATAGGAGCTGAGCACTAATGAAGAATGTCTCGAAATCGGGCTTTTTTGGCGTGTTAATGTCAGTATTATATGCGTTGCCATAGTAACGCGATAATATTCTATCGCAAATATTTTCATAGTTTATTTTGTGTTCCTGTTCAAAAAGTTTATTCTACGGAAGTTTTGTTTACAATTTTTAATTATACGTGTTACGTTTATATCGCAAACATTTCTAAAGTTTATATTGTGTTGCTATTCAAAAACTTTAATAGTAATAATATTTGTCCAATAAGACAGTCGAAGAAATTAACCCATACTGCCAATTCTGAATTTATCAATATAGGTAGTTTTCTTCTATGTCCAAATGAATGTAAAGGTATAAGCGCCAAATCCTCTACATAGTATTTCATAAATTTTAATCTTCTTAATTTTCAAGATCACTGAATTCTAGCTCCGTGGCATTATTTTTCATTCTTTTCACTTATGCACAATAAACGAAATATATTACATAAAACGTCGCCAATTTAACACAATATACAGACAAGTATCACAAGGTTATGAATAAAATATAAAATCCACTACATGACAGACTGAAATCCAAAAACTTTATTCTACGTTAGTTTTGTTCCAAGTTTTTGATTTGTGATATATTACGTATTATAAAAGTAAAGTCAGTGTATTTTATATTAAAATAAGTAGTTTTTGGTGATTAAGTATATTTGTGATGCTACAAATATCTACATTTTTTTTTAAATTCTGTCGATATGTCTGTTTTTTTATTTGTTTCGGGTAATTTCCGAAACGGCTGGACCTATTTCAAAAGTTTTTTTTTTCTTAGAAATGACTACGCTATTGTTTTAGGAAGGTCTTAACAGCTTCACCGGACAACAAATGATATTTGAACGGAAATTTTACGGGCAAATAAGTAACTAATTAGCTGTTTTATTTTAAGCTAGCGGGTTCAGCAGACGCTGCCCGCCCTGATAATAAGACAAACTATACTGAAGATGCGTTCTGTAGTTTTTGATCTCATCGCGAACAGACATATAGACAGACGTGGAACAGGAATTTGTTTTACACTATGTAGTGATGAACTGTTATCCGTGCATTCGTTTGTGTGAAATTAATCAAAAATATGTTGTTCACTTTAAACATGCGCGTGTGTCGTGCGCTGTACTGGACTCCAAGAATAAATATAATTGAAAGTCATATGTGTACATGTGATTTAAATTATAGCAAGGTATAATAATAACTAAATTATATCGACACTATGGGCATATTACATCTATATAATAAAAGATTTAACTCATATTGTTTGATAATGTTTATCTTAATGTTTTCATTACCTTCTTGTATAATGTAAGTGAACACTGAGGGTGATTGATATATAGCAGTTTAAAGATCCAGCTATGTGGCTGAAGATAAATACCATCCTATTCGATACACTATTAGTATTCACATATATAATTTACACGTTACCTGCTACAATAGATGATGTGCGTGTGATACTTACAAATATTTTTGAAAGAGAGAAATATTATTGTAATTTACACTAGATGTGTGATCACAATTTTAAATTCATTTAATATATTTAAAAAAACGCGTGCAAAGCCGCGGGTGACAGCTAGTTGAAGTATATAACATTGAAGTATTAGTATAGATTATGGAAAACCCAAATTACGAAATCGACTGAATGCAACATATATAAAAATGGCGAATCTGAAAGAATCATGATAGTATTCAATAGATAGAACAGAGCATCAGTGCCTCAAAGCATTATAGTTTTTCACGTTGTCACTACACAAGTCTACGGAAAGCCTACTTTTCACGGTACTCGAAACACGGAGTAATGGATAGCGTTACCGAAAGAATTTACGTGAAATAACTACATGATAAAATGTTTTCAAAATTTTACCCAAACATAAGCTCGCGTTTTCTTTGTATAACGGTTTACTGGATAAGTACCGAACGAAATTCTGTTTACTTTCCTATGTTTGTGTTTTCTATATTCGGTAATGTTATACCGAATTTGTTTACCGTATACAGGGTAAGTGGATACTCCATCGAGAAACAAAAACATTTTTCGCCCTATTTCAAATAAGGACGAAATATTATAATAACTAATGGACTTGTTTGAGTACGCTCCGAGGAAAAAATACAGCGTTTGTTTAGAGTTACCCTGTTTGTATCACGAAATATATTATAGGGGATAACTTAAATTATTCAAATTTATGTTTTTTTTTTATACTATTGGCGGCAAACGAACATGCGAGTCACCTGATGATAAGTGATCACACAAAACTAATGACCTATAACATAACTACCAAATAGATCTAATTAATGGTCGGCCAGTTATCGAAATTCGACCATATTTTAATATTATTGAGTTTTTTTTCTAAAAAACTGATATATATTGTATATTAGCATATGTAAAGTTAGAGAAGTATGACAAATAGAGACATAAAGAAAGGAAAAAAATTGAAAGAAGACGCTCATAATTGTTAATAAAAATAATTACATAGTTCCCATGGATTAAGCAACAACTAAAATAAACATTAAAAATACAGAAAACGGGAAGATTAAAAAGTTAACAAAAACACAAACAAATATTAATTTAGGGTAGCACAAAACGGTTACAAAAGTCAATGATGAGGGCTGCTAATTAATAATGATAAGAGTTATCATCAATAAAAGTTAATCATGTAAAAAAAATATATGAATCATAAACCTTCGGCTTCCTGTAATTGGAAAAAGAAAATGTACGATATAAAAAGAAATTCCCAACAAACTCCGATGTCCGATGGAATTTAAAAGCATACAAAAATGGCAATATCACATAACTGAAATACCTTACAGCTGTAATCCACACACAAAAGAGTAGCACAGTTATTTGATTGGAGCAAATAGCGGAATTTTAATATAAGCAACCGTTTCGGTGGCTTCGTATGAAACATTTACGTCATTATTAAGGCTCCACACAGCCTTATTATTAAACAAACGTAAACAATTCCACGTGTTTTACATAATCTCACCAAATTGGGTGGATACACTTCGCTGAGGTGCGTTACGTACGGAGAAATACTGAATTTGAAAACGTAATGTGCGTCTTAATAATATACATAATACAGTGCGGAGGTATTATCTGACATTTTGTTTTTCCATTCAGGAAAATTAGTACAGTAATATGCCTATAACATAATCTTTTTTATTCGAACGCGCAAAAGGAGGCTATTGCTTTTTGAATGTATGTTTGCATATCTATTTCATTCTCGTGCGATGTTTTTTTTTTTCAAACTGACTACGCTATTGACCCAGCAAGGTCATAACAGCTTCACAGATTACTATATTGTTGCGCGATGTTACTTAAATGGCTTAATAGATTTTAAGACATTAAAAGTTGTTAGATTCATCCTATATAAATATATCGTGTCTATACTTTTTTGAGTTTCGTGAAAAAAAATGTTGCAAGTTTTTTTTTCTAACTGACTACGTGTCTAGGAATAATCAATAGAGTACATTTACGTAAAGTACTGGATATTCACAATAAACAGTCAGCATATCGTAAGAAAAGCAAACCTAGTGTTTGTTTCATTAAAATCGGTCCACTCTATCATAAGTTATTGTAATTTTAATGACGACGCGGTGTAGGGGAGAGTGGGGTTATTGAGAGCGACGGGTAAATGGGAATAGTTAGATAAATAGTACATCTCGCCGTACTACACTGTCGCGAACCTATTCTACAGCTGAATGGAAAGCCATTCATTGCGTATGCGAAAGTAGGATTGAAAGGACGCACTAGTTTTGTCACTGTAAGTCGAACAATTATTTTTGTATTTTCGATATAATTTTTGTCATCAGTTATAACGCATGTAAGTATCATATTCTTGAGTTCAAAGGTATTATGTTTTTGCTCATATCATACATGCAGTATCTGTTTTCAAATGTAACATAGATTGAAGTTAATGAAAAATGCTTTTAAGAGTGGCGGCCATTTTTATGTATATTGACCGATTCGGGTAATTGGGAACGGCATTAGTTAGATAGTTTGGAACGTTCCCAATTACCCCTTACCCTCCTAATTACCCATAGAACTGCTGGTTGATTGTGTAAAAATATTTAAACTTTACAAATTATTTCAGATGCCTTGTAATTACGTAAGAAAGATCGATCAAACGTCTTTCTTAATTACCTCATACCATTCCCTTTTTCCCCACGGGATGATCTCAATTACCCCATAGGGTATCGGACAAACAGGAACGGCAATGTTTTTGTTTTCGTTTATATTTTTATTAAAACGAAAAATTTTAAATAACGTTTTATGACTACTAAGTACATAGATAACTAAAGTTCATGTAGCAATAAAATTTGATTTAATTTATAACCTTTTTCTATTATTTTTTAGCGTTTGAAGTTAAGTGTTCCCAATTCCCCCACTTTCCCCTAAGTACGGGAGAAAAGTAGATAGGTAAATGGATTTAATAAATTCAGATGACTTTATTAATCACTGTTTTTATATAAACTTCCACATAGACAAAGTCGCGGGTACAGCTAATAAATGAATATAATAAAACAGGATGATACATATGTTTGATACATACCAATAATTACTTACGTTAAAGAGCACACAGTTACTACGTTCGCCTGTATCTATCTGTATCTGTTCTTGTGTATTTTATATGTATATAAGGGGCCCCGCCATCGCTGTAATGCCCTAATAATGAAAATAATCCTTTTTTTATTTTATTATTAACATGGGGTAATCACTTATGAATATGCCACTCACTCTAGGGAGAGAGCGATTTGCGACACACACGGACTAAAACCCCCCGTTTACCGTCCGCCGCATGTCACGGGCGGCCAGGTACCAGTCTGGCTCTCTCTTGAGAAAATAAAAAGAATCCTAGAATTAGACCGCAACGGCACGTACTGGGTCCAATTGTGATTCTGAACCATTCTTCAATCCAATGGAGTACAAAACATGCTTGACTTTTTCCGACGTTTCCAACAATTATCGTTATCTTTCAACCAACTTCACAAAACCTTAACGAATCATATAAGTAAACCTTCCTCATGAATTATTTTATCTACATATGAAAACCGTATAATAATCTGTTCAGTAGTTTTTGACAGACATACAGACAAACGTGGCAGAGGACTTTACTTAATATTATATGGTGATATGTTGTACATCTGTAATTAATAATTGTATCCGTATATGTGTTACAGAGACGTATGTTTTTTATACTCTTCGATTAATATAACTAAGTATTTAAACAGTCGTAGATTTTGTTTTTCTTTGCTTTTTGTTTTATTCTATATTAAAATTCTTCTATGTAAAATTCACACAATATCATAAATGTATAAGTAACTCTATAAGTAGTGTATTTATTTTCTATTCATGACTAAACGTATTACCGAACACAATGAAATTCATACGGGTAGCCTGGAACTTGAAGAACGACATAGGCTACTTTTCAATTATACTAATATTACAAAGAAGCCTTAAAGAGGTCTAATCTCAGGAATTACTGATCCGATTTCAATAATTCTTTCAGTGTTATATAGCTCATTTGTTAATAATGGTTATATTATCAAGCTAAGGCTAATAGGAGCGGAGCACAGATGAAAAATGTTTCAAAATTGGAATGTTTTTTTTCCTTTAGAGAGCTTCTGCTGCGTGTTAGCGTTAGCCCAGAGTAATTATTACTACGCAGACGAAGTCGCAGGCAGGGGCTAGTTTTATATATACGCAGACGGAGTTACGAGAAAGGCTTAGTGTGAATGTATCTTACATTTAATCTACTATACTTTTAATACTATGTATATTGATATATTACAGTATAAATATTTGAATAAATTATATAATACTATATTTTTAATAATAGCGTACACTTCTTTACAAAGTCTATTTTAAGGTATTGCTTTTAAACAAGTCTTAGTTTTTTTTTCGATCTGACTACGCTAAAGACGCACCAAGGTCTTAACAGTTTCACCGGACTACTAAGGCGAGCGCATAAGGCACTCAGCCAATTTTATCTAACAACTAGCTCAAGGGTACACAGCACACCTGGGCTTGGGCTGTTGCCTGATACATGCGATACGCAACCTATCTTTTTTTTTTTAACGTGGGGAAATCCTTTATGGATACCCACCTTCCCGGGGGAGAGGGTGGGTTATGTCCGACTCTCACGGACTAAAACCCCACGGTGTACCGACAGACCGTAATTGTTGGGGCGGCAAGGGATCGTTGTCGCTAATCTACCTTGGAGAGCCGCCCCAACGGTCCGCCCGACGAAAGATGACCGCCGGGCTCCTACCTATAGAGAAGCAGACTGGGTACACACCAGCTGCCTCCCCTCGTTCGCCGGACCTGTGCAATGAGGAGATAGGCCCCCCGACCCATCCCCTCAGGTCCGACTATGGTGACAGGAGGAGTTGGGCAAAGCGAATTCGCGACCCTTTCTTTTTTTTTCAAAATGACTACGCTATTGACCCAGCCAGGTCTTAACAGCTTCACCGGACTACTAAGGCGAGCGCTTAAGGTACTCAGGCAATTTTATTTGACAACTAGCTCAAGAGTGCACGGTACACCTCGCCTTGGGCGGTTGCCTGAATCGTGCAATTCGTGACCTATGTTAGCTAACTTGGCTAACTATTCATATATGTATGAGTTGTTAAACGTTTATGTGTACCAAGCACACACACCTCAACAACTGCTGATGATACAGTGATCTACGCCTCTGGCTGGCGGCCGAGTACTCTTAGAGATCGCATCGAAGAAGCCGTTAGCACACTCGGTGACTGGTTTTTCGATGGCGTATAGGTGTTAACCCCGATAAGAGTGCCGCGATACTCTTCGATCCCAGATATCGCGCGAATAAACTAAAGCCCATAAGGCTATACGATTCCGAGATACCTTGGACCACCGAGGTCAAGTATCTCGGCGTCACTTTAGATCGACATTTAACGTTTGATTCTCACATCAAGAGAGTGCGAGACAAAGCCGCTATGGTCTTGGGTCGCCTCCATTATTTACTCTGTCAGAAGAGCAAACTGTCCCTCAGACATAAGCTCACATTGTATAAAGTCTGTATTCGTCCGGTAATGACGTATAGTTGTCCGGTTTTCGCCCACGCGAGGAATCTAGATACGCTTCAGGTTTTGCAGACCCGGGCTCTGCGTAAAATCACCGGTGCGCCTTGGTTCGTCCGGAGGGCGGATCTCCATAGGGACCTGGAGATGCCGTCCATCTGGGCGTATATTAAATCACTCACTACCAGCTATTTCGAGCGAGCCGCGATTCATCCCAGTCCGTTAGTGGTATCCGCCGCGAATTACGAACCCGTGCCCAACACTGGGCGTTATAAAAGACGTCCGCGACACATTTTTACCGACACTCCCGAAGATATCATGTCAGCGAGCGATCAGTACCAGCCTGTCCCTCGTAACAGAGCGTGCTCACGCCCACGCCCGCGTAACCACAGATCGCGCCGCCGCGGTTTGGGGGTTAACTTCGCTCCCGCATACCCGATTAGGCCTCCCACGGCAGCGGCTCAAGCCTAGGTTCGATCCCTCGGTAGGGAGCCTTTGAGTGCGTTGCTTGCGCGATACGGTGACACACCCATACATCACTGCTACAACACTACACTATCACCTCCACACACGTGCACGCCTACACGCTACACATCTTTGTGGAAGGGTTATTTTGTGAAAGATTTTTTCCCTTATCGAACTGAAAAACTCTCCAAATTTTTCCGATAAAAATATATGGAGGGGTTGTCGAGGCGGATATGCTGGTACTCATATGTGTCTCGACAGCTCAAACATATATGAATAGTTAGCTAGGTTAGCTAAGATAGGTCGCGATTTTGCATGCAACGGGCAACAGCCAAGCCGAGGTGTGCCGTGCACCCTTGAGCTGGTTGCCAATATAAAATCGGCTGAGTGCCTTAAGCGCTCGCCTTAGTAGTCCGGTGAAGCTGTTAAGACCTTGCTAGGTCAATAGCGTAGTCAGTTCGAGGAAAAAAAAAAACACCTCAACAAGTCCTCCATATATTTATTATCGGAAAATTGAGAGTTTTTCAGTTCGATAAGGAAAAAAAAAGTAAACCCTTCCACTTTCATGTGTAAGCGTGTAGCATGCACGTGTGTGGGGGTGATCGTGTAGTGTTGTAGCGGTGATGTAAGATTTTGTGTCACTATATCGCGCAAGTCCTAGTTGTAGGTAATATCACCAGTGGAAAACCAATGCGTTATGCACAGGTTCGAAACTCGGTATGTATCAACGAATTTTTGGGAATTATACGCAAATCTACTAAATTTAAATTGATAACTATCAGTTGATGGTGAAGCAAAACATTGTTCTGGACCTTTTTTTTTTCGAAGTGACTACGCTATTGAATAAGTAAGGTCTTAATAGCTTCACCGGACTATTGTCAGTGGACCTGAATCTCATAAATATTCTTATAATTGATACAGTGGTCAATATGTAGGAAAATATAGAATTGTGAATTTTTTAGGATTTAAAATCGATAATATGTCGTAGGCTCGTCGTAGGTTTGATTTTTTTATGCTTCGTAATTCTTATAAATGCAGATACATTTAAAAAATTCGGTACACAAAGAATAAGATAGTATCAGAAATGTCAGAGTAAAATATCAATGTAGGTATAAATCACACCAAAGGTAAGATATTATAAGTACAGCAAATTAAAACTTCACCTCACCACTTTGTATTTGAAATCTAAAACTTCTTCGCAATAATAATTAAGAAACCAAAATAATGATCATGTAATACGACTCTTTTAGAAAGTTAAGCAAATTTTAACCCTTGTTCAAAGTTATGTAAACTCAACGACAAAATATGTAGACATTTCAATTGGTATATTTATAGAACTACAGTCATTAAAACTTCGAGAATAGGACGGATTAGTTGGTGTATATAATGTGTGTTTGTTAACAAGTTTTTATAGAAACATCATAGACTGGGTTCAATATAAAACATGAGTTTCTAGAGTTAAACCTGAAGGATAGCCAACAAATATCGCGGCATATTTTCTCTTATGTGAAATTAAAGTAAGGGTAAAAGTAAACACTTTAGTTATTCATTATATACAATTTTTGTCTCTCCGTTCGTGTTAATATCAATATGATATTTATATTTTTTCTGGATGAAAGGTATTCTATGTCGTTTACTATAACTCTTGACAATGTGTATGCGAAATTTCTATGGTGGTTGATAGAACAACACGCAACCGTTGATGGAACAGCAAATTTGCGTATAAAACGATGAGGATGTTATATAGGGATATCAGAGATATTTTTACTACAATATCTCCAATTTTAATCCAAAAAACAATTTATATTTCAAAAATAATAAAGTAAATAATTTGTGATATTTACGTCATTATCACTAAAAGAGGTCACCTCTCAGCTCAAGCCTTTCAAATTTTACAAACTTTACAAAATTCGTAAATAATTTACTAGCTTTTAGTACACCGTAATACTGTCATCTCATGTTTTACGACGTCACCGCTTCTTAAGACTGATCTCGCTCAGGCCCAACGTTAAGCACATAAAGCCCTAAATTACTAAGGAGCCGATAAAGGTTTATGACCGGTCTAGTAGTTAACCCAGAATTTACAGTCAACAATATTCTAAGAAAACAGATGGTTTCGAGTAACCTAGGAAATTTCATGAAACATTAAACAATGCGACGTATGCTAAGCATAGGTAATCATTCCCAAGTCCCAAAGTAATAGAGCGTGTTCATTTATTTTATGCAAATCTGCTTCAATTTCTCTGCAAGCGTATGTTATTTATTTAATGTTTATTATCCTCTTAGTCAACACTAAACATTCTGCCACATTATTTAGTTACTCAAAGTAATCTATAATACTCTCACAAGAGATCTTTATGTACTTCCTGATAAAAGAGTAATCGAAATTAGTTTTTTCACTACAGAGTAAGTTGTACTCCAACAAACACATAAATATGTTATATAAGAATAATAAAGTAAAACAGAAGTTTGCATTTTTAAACATGCTAATAACCACATGAGCTTAACAAAGTTCCAAAATAATAGGTAAACACTTTCGGTGTTATTAAAAAATGTTAAATAGGTTTTGAACACTTTTATTAAAAAGGTTACGTTTTAAATGCACCGCGCTCGCTGAATATTCGCCATCTTGCTCTTTTGTCTCGCTTTCGTTAGGTTAGGTTAGACTTCCAAAAATGTATAACGCGAACTTGCCTCGGGCGAGCGCGATGCATTTAGGATAAAACCTTTTTAAAGCAAGTATTTAATACGTATTTAACTTTTTTGTAATAACACCGGAAGTGTTTATCTATGATTTTGGAATTTGTGGTTACAAAAAAGTTAAATACATATTGAATACTTGCTTTAAAAGGTTACATTTTAAATGCACCGTGCTCGCTGAATGTTCGCCATCTTGCTCTTTTGTCTCGCTTTGGTTAGATTAGGTTAGACTTGCTAGGATAGTATCGAAGGGGGGAAAGGGCTAGTTTAGGACAAGGGAGTCTCTAGGGGGACCATGGTGGGTGAGGAGTAAAACCTCGTTAAAAATCAACCGCGGGGACGGTGGCAGGGCAGCTTAGCTTCTCCGCTACTGGTCGAATCCAGGGGGGAAGGGTCGAGGGACCTGTACTCCCATTGCACAGGTTCGGCGGGCTGGGAGGCAGTCGGGCAACCGGGCTGCCTTAGCCGGGTGCGGCGTGGGAAACGCCTGCAACCGGGGGTGTCGCGGAGCTTGCCTACATGCTCCCTGGGACACTCCCATAGTGCGGTGTAGGTTGTCGTGGAGTTTTAGCCGGTTCGAGTCGCCATTTTCGGCCCCACTCCTGCGTGACTCGCACGTAGGGGTGGGCGGCTCAAGTCGGGCTCCCCTCCGGGAGCTTTGAAAGTCCATGAGGATTTTCTCTTCACCTTAAAAAAAAAGGTTAGACTTGCGAAGAAAGGATAATGTGAACTTGCCTCGGGCGAGCGCTGTGCATTTAGTAGGAAACCTTTTTAAAGCAAGTATTTAATACGTATTTAACTTTTTTGTAATAACATTGTTTAATTTTACCTATTAACTAGTGTTGTTTTTCTTCAATTTATTGTTTTTATCATACAAAGGAAGAGCAGGAACATGAAATGTTACTTGAAACTATTAATCGATCGATCGAATTACTAATAACTAATCAATCATCTAAATACTATGCACCTAAGTTAGTCAAACAAATTAAGTTATTTTTTTTTCAATATTTTTGTCAGCCATTTTGATAATATTATGTACAGAACATTACTATTAAAATAACATTATATATATATATATATATATATATATATATAATGTTATTTTATATGTATATTATATTAATTATATTATATTATATGTTATTTTATATATATAAGTAAAAGGTGTGTACACAGCCATGAAGATATTTACTATTTCATACCGTTATATACGACCATACCTCATTAATTATGAATGAAGATTAGAATAAAAAGATAAGATAATGAATAGTGGATAATTAGCTAATATGTAACTAAAACATAATATTAAATCATAATATAATGATATGCATATAGACAAAACATGCTAAATAAACGATATATAATTATGGTACAAGTTCCATAAGACTTATTAATTTTGTAGTGAAGATATAAATTCAGATAAAGTTTTTCTAAGTGTTAACAGCTGAGTCTGATAGTTTAATTTAAAATAAAGTACTTATGAGATATATACTTTAGTTGTAAACCAATATTATTTTCACAAAGAATTTCATGATGTATTCAAACTATATTAGAGTGCGGGTAATATTCATAAAGGAATTTAAAAGGCTAAATAGTACTATTAAAATAGCATATTGGTAGGTCGTAAAGCGAGGGCAAACCTGAAAAAGGAGTAAGTAAGAATAACATTAAATGTTAGAGCATTTATCAGTCTCGGGTATTCTAAATATGTTTAATGTATGGGTATCCCGTGGGACTCTACATTAGTCAAATTTACTAGTGTATATTTAAAGTGTCTGGTAAAAAGAATTGGTGAAATGTGTTTCATTCATTACTAGTTATTCGTTATTTTTGACATAATTGTAATAATCCGATATGGTCTAGTGGCTAGGATACCTGGCTCTCACCACATTTTGCTCGGCTTTGATTCCCGGTATCGGAAGTGTCTTTCGCGCTAATAAATTTGAGCCCATCAGGCTATACGGAATCGATATTTCTTGGATCGAAGAGGTCAAATATCTCGGTGTTACATTAGATAGACATTTAAAGTTCAGTTCACATATAGACATAGTGCGAAACAAAGCCGCTATGGTCTTGGGTCGCCTCCATCCGTTGCTTTGTCATAAGAGTAAGATGTCCCTCAGACACAAGCTCACTTTGTATAAGACGTGTATCTTTCCCGTGATGACATATAGCTGCCCCGTTTTTGCGCATATGTCCAAAGATAACTTTGATAAGCTGCAGGTTCTCCAAAATCGTGTTTTACGTAAAGTGACCGGTGCCCCGTGGTACATCCGGAGAGTCGATCTCCATAGAGACCTAGATATTCCTTCTATCTGGGCGTATGTAAAATCACTTCCGATTAGTTATTTTGAAAAGGCCGCAAATCATCCTAGTCCGTTAGTGGTATCCGCCGCAAACTATAAACCCGTACCTAACATTGCACATTATAAAAGACATCCGCGACACCTTTTTACCGACCCTCCTGATTCAATCACGTCAGCGAACGATCAGTATCAGCCTGTCCCTCGAAACAGAGCGTGTTTACGCCCACGCCCGTGTAACCACAGATCACGCCGCCGTGGTCTGGGGGTTAATTTCGCTCCCGCACACCCGATTAGGCCTCCCACGGCAGCGGCTCGAGCCTAGGTTCGATCCCCCGGTAGGGAGTCCTTGAGTGCGTTGCTTGCGCGATACGGTGACACACAAATATACATCACCGCTACAACACTACACGATCACCCCCACACATGTGCACGCCTACACGCTTACACATGAACGTGGAAGGGTTTACTTTTTTTCCCCTTATCGAACTGAAAAACTCTCAATTTTCCGATAATAAATATATGGGGGAGTTGTTGAAGCGTGTATGCTTGGTACACATATATGTTTCAACAACTCATACATACATGAATAGTTAGCAAGGTTAGCTAAGGGAAGATAAGATTGATCATCTTTTTTATTCAATAGAAAAATTATAAATCAACGTAATAATCATTTCCATTGACACTATACGTCTTATAAGAAGAGCACAAATTTTCTAGAGAAGACACTCTCTTTAGCACTTTTACTGGGGAACTCTAACACCCTACGTCGATATTGCAAAGCTCGTCAAATTGTCTGCCTGCGAAGTAATAAAATCTTTGTTGTAAAACTTGCGAAGAATACTTAAAGACCAAATTAGAACACATTTCAATTTTGCCCGCTCGTTACTGGCTATAAGGTTACATCGTAAAATACGAGTGGGTTCTAAACCTGAAGTTTTTTATTTTATGTCTGCTGGCGGTGTAAATTAAAAAAGGCTAGGCAAATATGGGTAAGGGTGAGCGGTATGCTAACTTCAGGGTTTTATTAGGACATTATCATTACATAGTATAAAACTAAGTCCCCTACCGCGTCTGTCTGTCTGTCTGTTCGCGATAAACTAAAAAACTACTGAACAGCTTTTCATGCGGTTTTCAAAGGTCAAAAATCAAAGGTGATTCATGACAAAGGCTTTTGTATATTATTTGTCAAGGTTGTTTTTATAATCAGAGCGGGACAACGTCTGCCAGGGCCGTCAGTATTTTATAAACATAAACTCAATAAACAGAAAACATAAACTCTATTGACAAAACTTATTTTAAAAGAATAGCATTAATATTTCAGATTAAATTTGAACCAATACATACAATATTATTACGTATTTGACATCATTTGAGCAATGGTAATTTATATGGGAATAAAAATAAATAAGGCTAGAAAAATTAATTGTGACTACTCATTTAACTATCCTAAAGTTATCACGTTATTGATAACATTTTATATTTACCTGATAGAAGGATTTCTTGTTCATATGTATACTTCTTAATTGTGTGAGTAACATACACGTAACTCCTGTAGAAGTAACTCCTGTGAATAAAAATGATAAGTTGGGAGGTTAGGCTTTAATTTTCACTAAGTAATTAGTATACTACGTACAATATTTCAAAATACTATAGTATTTTGAATACAATTTTAATTGACAATCAGAGTAAATATGTTTATTTTAAACTTACATTTGTGACACCTAAAACATAACAAAAATATTGTTTCAATAATTATATGTAATTTGAAGGTTCTTTGTTTTTTTTTTACTATTTTTTAAGAAAAACAGTGTATTCACTTCTCGACTATATGGAGCTGTTTCCTTGATTAAATTAGAGACACTGCTTGAAAAAAACTCACACATGTAGACAAAGAGCGCACGTTTGTGAAGGCTATGTAATTCTAAAAAGGACTAAAAGAAATGAATATTTCACTTTTTAAACAAACTCTGAATGTCATACTATCAGGGGTTTCATATACCACGGAACCCCAAAAATGTTTAAAACTTTCAAACACAACCCCATGAAAATATATTTCGTAATAGACACGTTTAAAAAATGTAGCGCACGTTTAGTGGGCAAGATAGTTGGAGAGAAATTTTCTTTTCAAGAGGGAAAATTTTCACTCTCGCTTCCTCATTAGTGCTCGGAAACCTTTTGAGCGAGCGCGCATCCCGCTTTGCCTCCGCAATTCATTCAACATTTACACACGTCTCGTATTTACTTACCTACACTTTTTTGTTTTGGTAAACGTAAAGATTACTTTGACAAGATTTAAAAGTAGATCATATTTTTTTTAATCTGTCATCGTTGACAGATTAAAAAATTTATTTTAGAAGGTGATAAGAATGTAAACAAATTATAGATATTATATTATTTAAATTGTTTCTTATATATTATGTAGGTGGTAGAGCCCCGCTGAAGCTATTTTTGGTTTCAGCATGAATGGGTATCGGCTCCTCCGGGGTAATACCACCCCTCTTACAGAAAGACGACGTGAAATAACAGTGCTTGCATTTTTGTGTTTCGTTCGGTCAGTGAGAGAGCCGGAGGCCCACTTCCCTTCCTCTTTCCTTCTTTTCCTTTCCTTCCCCTCCCCTTTCTCCCATATACAGGCTGGCAACGCACTTGCGACGTCCCTGATGTCGCTAGTGTCTATGGACGGTGGTGATCACTTAACATCGCATGACCCACCAGTTCGTTTGCCTCCTATGATATAATATATATATATATATATATTACAAAATAATAATAATGTAATCGTTATCTGCTTTACACGGAGTTTGAAATCGCCAATAGGTCGTAGGTTGAAGTAGTTACTATGCGCATACTTTCCTTCACGAGGATATCTATGACACCGCAGCGGGTCTCTCATGGGCTGATGTGGTGTTGTGATTAATAAGATAATTTAAAAAAAAACAATTATAAAGAAATATATCGTAATAATTACTGGCTTAGGTGTTTGTTACACAACGACATAAGGCTATACAAAATATGGTCAAAGGTGTTCTACTAATGTTTCAAAATTAGAACGTTTTCGAAATAAAAACAAATAAAACTTACAAATTGTCAGCCGAGCCCAGTATTTTGCCCACTACCAACCGCCAGTCATTAATAAATTGTGTTATGCCACCGACAACGTAATTATACGGTTACCAAATAAATTGCACCTGATCGACACTTGATAAAATATGGGAATAACATACCTTGGGCATTTGTAAAGAACATTTTTTTTATATTTGGCCCTTTGTAATTACATATATAAATAAATAAATAGTATAAAACCGACCTATTATCGAAATCTGTACATACGCTTTATTCTTTTAAACGACGCAACGAATTTTAATACGATTTTTACTATAATTTGAAGAATTTATTCCAGTTCATTTATATATAAAAACATTCGTATAATATTTATAGAAACAATGATTTATTTTATTTAAGCGATGAGAATTATACTGGTTATATTGCTAACGCTGGATACCTCTTACGATATAAATCAAGGTAATGTAGGAACTTATATAATTTAAAAAGGACTACATTTGCGAAACTATTTTAATCAATATATAAATTGACGAAGACAATTCAGCTTAGCACATTTTTTGATCTGTTTCTCAATCAACTTTATTATTTATCTGTTTAGTAGCCGTTGACGATATTTACCGTTATTATTAAAAAATGGAAACAGTTTTTTTTCGATGAGAAAGAGCCTTAAATTGTATGTCATAAATAACGATATTTACATCTACTAATAATCTACAGTATTTATGGTTGATAGACAACTATTACAACACGGGCCAGAATATATAACCTAGGCGATGGATTGTATATTTAAAAAGGTTGGAGCTATGCACCCTTTTAAAATGAATATCAAAAGTATTGCTTTATAAAAGAGATAAAGACCAACTTACCTGATACTCTCAAATCGCAAATATCGAAACAGCGATTATTGTGACGCGCCGTTATATATATAGTGCCAAACAGCTTATGTGTATAGTGTAAGTGGTAGAGCCACGCTGAAGCTAGGCGACGGTTTCAGCATGGATGGGTTGCCTCGCCCAATGTAGTACTACCCTCTCACAGAAAATCGACGTGAAATAACAGTGCTTCCTTGCATCGTTGCGTTTCGTTTGGTCCGTGAGAGTGCCGGAGGCCCACCACCCCTCCCCTCCTCTCTCCTTTCTTCCTCCCATACGCTCTCCTCTCCCTCCTCCCCTACTCTCTCCTTTCCCTCTTCTCCCTCCTTTCCCTCTTCTCCCTTACACACACAAACACGAGATGACAACGCGCTTGTGACTCCCTTGGTGTTGCTATTGTCTATGGACGGCGTTGATTACTTAACATCAAGTGACCCGCCTGTTCGTTTAAAAGCCCGAAAAGATATAATAACTATAGTGACATTAGCCAATCATTTAGGTATAATACCACAAGTGTATTCTATATCCTTATTTCTGAAATTTATTCCCTCGAATATAAAAAAATGGATAGTCCCATTCGCATTCCATTCCACAATCATTCCAAAAAGTGAGGTTGGAGCACCGATCTTCCACGTTCGACAAAAAATCGAGGCGCAGTAATGTGACGGTAAGAAAAACCAAGGCAGTACATCGGTAATATAGTTTACCATTAATATAAATGACGGTCATCTGTTGTCCTCACATAACATCCTGTTTACCTCGGCACTTACTTTTTTTCTTTCTCTGTTTAGACGTAGTTTTCCGCATTCAAACCAGTTTTACACTAGAGCTGGATGTTAGAGTAATTACAAAACTTATTAGGTATAACAACGTGGTTCGTATTTATTCTTACTAATATAAATACGAATGTAAGTTTGTTTGTTTATAGTACAGGGAGAAAGAGGATAAATGGCGGCAGATTGTAGGTGGTCGAGCCACGTTGACACTATTATTAGTTTCAGCATGAATGGGTCAGCTTGCCTGGGGTAGTACCACTCTCTCACAGAAAACCGACATGAAGTAACAGTGCTTGCATTGTTGCGTTTCGTTCGGTTAGTGAAAGCGCTGGTGGCCCATCTAGCACTTTCCCTTCCTCTCTTCCCTTACCTCCTTCCTCATCCCTCTAAACACAAGCTGGCAACGCACTTGTAACTCCTCTGGTGTTGCTAGTATCTATGGATGGTGGTGATCACTTCACATCAGGTGACCCGCCTGTCCGTTTGTCTGCTATATGACATTAAAAAAAAATAAAAAAAGTTAAAGAAGGAAGCCCTGGAGCGATGGGTGCATGACCTATCGTCCCGTTCCTGTGGGAGTGGTAGAGAGGGAATGGGTTCCCTGACGTTCCGACTAAAGCAAGAACTAATTGAACATGGTTGTTTCGGATGGTACCTGCACCAGATCGCCCATAGGGACCCGAGCGCAGCATGCCACGAGTGTGCTACGTGAGAGGTAATGATATAGTCACTATAAGATGTTGTTAGGCTAGCTAATTACGCAATAACTTAAGACAGAAGGTCCCTTAAGTTGAGACTTATTAAAATAACCGACTTGGCATTCCATAGATCTCTCAATTATTCATGGTAAAATAACTAAGTTGCAAGTCTGGTTTTTTTTACAAGTTTTGTTATTGATGGCATATTTTTTAAGACGCCACGGATGAATTTTCAATTATAAAAAAATCTATCGCTCCGGTCGACAATGACCACCGGGCCGTGGCGTCACAAGAGGAACCATAATAGGTCACATATGACCGTCAGCGGGTTTCTTCTCGCTGCCTCACCTATTTGTGAGGTGTGCGGGGGAACAGCATCAGGGCGAGCCCTCTGGCTGTGGCCTCACTCTCCCCCCGAATTAACGGGGGCGTCTTGTGTGCGGGGGTGGGTACCGTCTTGAAACGGCAGGCCCCCTTTGGTTTTGTTGCGTACTCTTGTCGTCTTGCTCTTCTGGCTTTCCCGGAGTGTCGCTATCTCGCTCTTACTTAGGTGCGGTGGGGTGGGGGCGTCTTAGTTCTCGTCCGATGGCCTGGAACATGCGTTTGGCCAGCTCCTCGCCCTTTGCCTTAATTTCTTCGGCTTCTTGAGGGGAGGCTGTCTCCAGCCTGGCTTCTCTTTCCGAGGCGGCGTGTAGGAGACTCGCAACCAGTTGGCCCATTCGCGTCTCTATGTCTATGGGCATTTCTCCCGTGATCATTTTCTTGATCACGCCCCTTTCTTCGGGGTTTAGGTTGTGGTCATTTGATTGGAGTGGGCGGTCTCTGGGTGGTTGTTGTTCCACTGTTTTGCGTGGGCGTCTCCTCTTCCTGGTCCGTCTATTGGCGGGTTGGGGGTTGCTGGCGGGTGCCATCGTACCCTCCCCCGCTTGCGTGGGCCTTCCGCTAGTCCGGGCCACTGTCCCGGCTCGGCTGTTCCTGAGCTCTCTCTTGAATACGGGGTATCTCCTATTGTTCGAGGTGTGGGCGCCCCCGCAGTTGGCGCAGGTCGCCGGCTCCTCTTTCGGGCGGTCACATTGACGGGCGGCATGTGGGCCGACGCATCGCACACAGGCGATCGGTCGGTGGCACTGTAGAGAGGAGTGCCTAAACTGCTGGCAGCGGAAGCACTGCGCTAGCCGGCGTTCTCCTCTCCAGGCTTCTATTGTGATGCCTGGCATACACAAAAGTGTTGAGACGTCGTAGATTGCGGGTATGAGCCCGGGCGTCCTCTTGAGCACGACGTAGTAGATGCACCCGGGTCTACCACGCCGGCCGTTGAATTCACGGGCGTAATCTGCCACGAAGCCCTCTTTCCGGAGAGCTCCGATGACGTCTTCGGAAGGTATTCCTTTAGGAAGGCCGCGTATTGCCACCTTCAGGCCTTGTTGAGTGGGCGGGGTGTAGGTGAACCAACTCGCCCCCTCTAATTTCTCCAGGAATTTCAGTGTGATGTGGTGCTCTTCTATATCTTCAGGTATAAACCGCACCCCGTTTCCGTAGGCGCGGACGTTGGGCCCGTGCCCCAACTGTTCCGCCAGTTGTGGGAGTAACCTAGCCCAGTCGTGGGAGGACTCAACCACAATCGGCGGGTAGCGCGGGCCTTTCGTGTCGGGAGAGGCAGGAGTATTGCGCGCGTCCGCGGCGGCAGCACTATCGCGCGAAGGCTGCAATTTAGGGTTCCGCGGGCAGTCGACCGACGTAGTACGCGGATCGCGCGCGGGCGGCGCTGCGATCGACGCGTAAGTAGGCTGCTCGCGGGCAACCTCTCGCGGCGGAGCGGGGGCGGGTGCGGGTGCGCGCACTACCGGCGCCGCTGGGGCTTCGGGTTTCTCGCGCGGTTGAGTCTGCGCGAGAGGTGTTGTGCAGGGCTTCTTTATCGGCGGTGGGGCTTCTGATGATGCAGGTGATGTCGTAGCGCGATCGGGCCCGGGCCCAGCTTCGGGTTCGCTGCGCTTGCGGCGCAGCGCTCGACCGAGCGGGCTAGTCGGCGCGTCGGAGTAAGCGGGCGGCGCGAGCTTGCCGCGGGCGGCGGTGGTGAGCGCGGCTGAATCGGCCGGGGAAGGAGGCTTTCCCTCGAAGGCGGCTTCCTGGACGCGCAGGAACAGCGCCATCCAGCGAAGCATCCCCTGCGACAGAGCCCCAGTTAAAATTAACTGGGCGAGAGTGAGGATATCACTCTCGTACGCTTCTGTCGCAGCGGACGCCCCGCCGGTCAGCGGCTGACGCGCATCCGGTGTCGGTGTTCGAGGAGCAGGCACGGAGCGGAGTCCAGTGGGCGTAGCAGGGGTCGATGAGGTAGAGGGGGCGGCGGGGTCCATGGGCTGGCCAGGGGTCATCGGGTGGCGGTCTGGTTGGCCCTGAAAAGGGCCTTTTGTGGATCGTCGGCTCGACGCAAGAGGCGGAGCGGACGAAGAGACGCTTGACTTGCGCATCGTCGCGTAGGTCGGAGCAGGCGGCGCTCGCGGACGACCTCGTACGCGCAGACGACGGAGCCGTCTACATATGACCGAGATGACTGTCAAAGTTTTAACGAGTACTTTCAGGTTATGAGCACATTATTGGACAGACAGTTAGACATTACATTCTATAGTATTAATAAGGGCACTAAGTTGTTATATTTGAAATTTATCTTTGTATGCACAAAATACAGTCCGGCATGATAGTGGCGACCGGCGATGGATAGTGTGTCAATCGGTGGTCGCTATTATTTTTGGATTGCACTGTGCTTACCATCAGGCATAGTGCAGTCATTTTGCCGTGCTACACACGTGCTTTTGCGGTAGGGGTGTCGAGTAACATCTTAAGACTTGAGACACCCAAGCCAACTTTACCTGCACGTGGTGCACCTTGCTGATCAACGAACGAGGCAATGGCGATAGCGGGGTGGTAGGGTTTTACAGCCCGACTGGGTCGCAACCACCATGTACATGGCGAAAAAGCCCGTTATAGTAACTCGCTTTTGCGTGTCCCGTTTCGGGATCAGCCTGTGCATATCCAGTACCGGGTGATTTTCGTCATTATGGCCGGCATGACAGCGGCGACCGACGATGGATGATCTGTCTCTCGGTGGTCGCCACTGTTTTTGAATTGTACTATGCTTACCATCAGGCATAGTGCAGTCACTTTGTCGTGCTTCAATAAAAAAGAAAAAAAGAAACAATAAAAAAATACACAAAATAATTTTTGAAATGCTACAAGTAAAGATGTTATCAGTATCTTTAGATTATCGTAAGTAAGTATCGTATCTGAATAATGTTTACTGAATTACAATTATCATGAAAATATGAAATCAAACATTATAGTAGCTATTTTTAAATGTTCTTGTTAAATTGATTAAAAATAACAACAAATAAATCGCGTTCTTTTGGTCATAAACTTTCCTGTTTCTTGTATATTGTATATTGTTTTTACGTCGGAACTCTCCAGCACATTATCTTAAGTGAGCTTCCAGAAGATAAATGATAACAGGTTCGTAAAACGAAGTTGACAGATGCCTTGAGCAACGAAGCTGTTGAAAGGTGTTATCAATTTATTTTTAATTTTGTTACACGCCAGTACTACGCAAATGTAATTAAACAAATTTTATATATTAGTATTAGTAGTCGAGATATAATTTAAAACTGACTATATTACATTTATGTGTAAATATTATTTAATCTGCAATATTGGATTTGTATGAGAATGAAACAAACTCTATAGAAAATATGCTTAATATTTAATAACTTTCTGAAAATGCTATTGACCTTTTAATAAATATCGTTGTTATACCGAAAATGTAGCCAATTATAATTTACCCTACTTGCAAGATCAAGGCCCATTATAATGCTAGAATTATAATAAATACAATGTAGGTAAACACAGAAAAAAAAAGGTAAAATCGTAATATATATTAATTTCATGTTTTTTATATATTATTTAATATCGTTTTAATTATTTAGGTCCTTATCGACAAACTTACTGCAATTATTTTTTTATATCATATAGGAGGCAAACGAACAGGCGGCTCACCTGATGTTAAGTGATCATCGCCGTCCATAGACACCAACAACACCAAAGGAGTTGCAAGTGCGTTGCCAGCCTGTGTTAAGAGGGATGGGGGAAAAGGAGAGAAGAGGAAAGTGGAAGAGAGAGAACAAGTGAGAAAAAGGGGAGGTAGGTCTCCGGTACTCTCACTGACCGAACGAAACGCAACAATGCAACCACTGTTACTTCACCTCGGTTTTCTGTGAGAGGGTGGTACTACCCGGACGAGCCGACCCATTCATGCTGAAACCAGTTATAGCTTCAACGTGGCTCTACCACCTACAAATGTTTTATTACAACAGAGTTACAATAAATAAACTAGATATAGTAAGTTCCTTTTATTATAATTATCTATAAGACATATACAAAACGCTAGTACAATTTATAATTATATAACAACTAAGAAAATTTTTAAAAAGGATTCAGTTTTAATACATTATTATAGAATAATATTAAACGAACAAAAATATTTGTAAAAAAAAAACTATTCAAAAAAGTATTATTGATAACAGTCGAATAAGTTATGCAGAACTAAATTATATCAAACAAATAGAGAAAAACAATACGTTTAAAAATTTGTACGTTGTGAATGTAAAATAAATTTGTAACAATTTTGTCGAAAACACATTTTACAATGGGAATGAATAGCTGAACCGTGCATTTCCAACAGGCCCTCGATTTATCTGTTCGGGAACAAGCCAATTACGTTTTTTCAACAAACACCTATTGGATTCATATACAACTCTGCCTCAACTGGTCAGTACTCAGTTATCGGTGTATGATATTTCAAATACTACCTTTTGCCACCGAATTCGTTCCTTTCAAAATGCTCTCAGTTATATTACATGGAAACTACGTGTTTTATCTGAATTTAATTGGGACGCTATTTACTTTATTTATGTAATTTTATTATTACGATTTATCACCAAAACCTCTTTACACAAAATAAGAAGTGTAGGATGAATAATACTTTGAAATTGTATTTTCTTGAAAATATACGGTCATCATTATGTCAAAATTGTCGACAATTAGCTCGGATAACAATAGACACTTAAATGTTTCTTATGTATATACATTATTAGTGTATATGTGGGAATGAATAAACATATACAAGATATCAGTTTGAATATTTTAATATTTTTGTCTACGTTTGATCCGCATAGTGCAGTGAAGGATGGCTCAAACGACTCGTATCCGTTTGTATTATATTTTCATTAAAAATAAATTAAAGTGAAAAGACGTGTTTTTGAAATGTCTGCGGTGTAGAAAGATTACTATTTAAAACCATAATTTGGAAACTGTGCAAAATCGAATTAAAGATTACTTCTCCGGATTCCATTGTATAATCAATCATTCTATATATATGCATTACTATGTTCATGTAGGAATGCTTTAAAATACATATTTCGTTCTCAAATATATTTATGTAATAGAAATATCACATATTAATTGAATATGAATAATTCATCAACTATTTGTTTTAGAATACAGTATTTTCAAGTTAGTTTCCAACACCCGACATACTTTGGTGGTAGACTTATAGTCATATGTAACCACGAGACGTCATTTATATCCATAAAAGGCGGATAAAATAAATATATGAGATATAAATA
>JACEII010000018.1:5874202-5984342 GCA_014332785.1 Antheraea mylitta
TTTATATCCATAAAAGGCGGATAAAATAAATATATGAGATATAAATAAACGTAGTTGGAAGATAAACAAAATCAATCAATAAAAATCATTACAATCACATTGAGAGACGATGGATGATCGCCTCAAAGCTGGCTAAACGATACAAATATACCATTCAGGAATAAGGAAACAACGGGGCGCTGAAACGCGTCCGGTTTCGACTGAGTAAATCCAATTTTATTACGCTAATAAAAGGCAATCCAATTAAAGCTGGAGATTTTTTACTGGCGATGCTCGGCGCTGGCGAGCGTAGGGTTCTCGAGTTGAGAGTTGCCGAGCGGCGTGCTACAGGTTTCAAATGTAACTGTTGCTGTAATGACGGAGGCTTTGAACTCTGTATTTCAGCCGAAGCCTATCTTCTGTTTTAAATTAATGATCTGTAAAAATAATCTCTTCGTTAAAATACTAAAAAATTTACTGAATAGGATTATAAATATTCGTGGCTGTGAAACGAGATCATCTTAATACTTTGGGATATTTTTTTCTTTATTTATAATGTACTAGCTGATAGCCGCGACTTCGTCTGAATTATTTATTATCTTTAGAACATTTTTATGTACATACGAAAAAACATAGGTATCACGCCGCTTGCCCCATCTCACTCCACAAGAAAACACGACTGTACGCCTTTTAATAACTTTATATTAAATGAAGTTATCGTGATAATCTTGAGTAAAGGCGAAGTGGTTAAGAAGTAAAACAAAAAAAAAACTATCCAGTAGTTTTTTTAAGTGTTATACACACAACGACAGTCATAAATCATTTTGGGGTGTAAGGGGTATCGAATAACATCATAAAACTTGAAACACCCAAGCCAACCGCACCTGCACGTGGTGCACCCTGCTGAATAACGAACGAGGCAATGGCGAAATCGGGTGGTAGGGCTTTACAGCCCGACTGGGTCGCAACCACCATGTATATGGCGAAACAGCCCGTAATAGTGACTCGCTTCTGCGCGTCGCGTTTCGAGATCAGCCTGTGCATATTCAACTTTTTGCAGGCCGGCATGATAGTGGCGACCGGTGATGGATAGTGTGTCACTCGGTGGTCGCTATTGTTTTCGGATTGTACTATGTTTACCACCAGTCATTTTGCCGTGCTACGACAAAAAAAAAACATTTTATCTACATGAGTATATTACATAATAAGAGGCTCGACACATCGCACCTGTATATTATTATAGAAGTTACTTACAGAGAACATAATATTTCACTGTAGATTACAATAAATATAGAACAAATAAACGTACATACATGAATTCAGAAAAGCAATATTACTAAAACAAGAATAACTATACAAAATCAATTTGAACATAAAATCAACATATAAACAGTTAAAAAGCTTTGAATATTTAAGTATACTCAAATTAAAGTGCATTTGAATACGTCAATATATCGACAGCTGACTCCATCAGTGTTTCTAAAACAGTTTAAAATAATCTCGTCGCCTCACAAGCTCATGCATATTTTAACTAGAAAATCGATCCGCATCTGAATTCCATCAGAGCTGTATCATTTATAAGAGGTATTATGCTGAAAATGCGATAATCTGTACAAATCATAACTTATTTACTGTTACTTATGACGATTACCATAAGCCGTGTAATATTATATACCCATAACAAAATATACATTTTTGAAAGTTGCTTGTGGGTTTAGGTTTTTCTTTTAAATCTAGAGTAATGAACCAATTAGAGTTATGTGAACTTAGAGTATTTGGACATTACATTATACACTAGTGGTGAAATTCTGACGGTAAGTACACATAGGTGTTTTAGTAGTTTCTTGTTTCCTATATACTGTTTGCTATCAAGTGGTAGAAATTTGACTACAGTAAGGGGTACAACATTTTTTTCATGTATTAATCTTATTCTTCCTTTAATATTTTTCCTAAATAATCAAGACAATATTAAATATCCAACACATAATGTAGATTTTAAACGTAAGGATCATTAAACATGACAAATAGAGACAAAGGTTTTAACTTATTTTAACTACAAGAAAACAGGGAGTGGTAAAGAAGCGTGATATAAATGAAACTTTTATATTACAGAGAAACATTTTAATTCAAAAATATACAGCAAAAAGTCAACGTCACCCAGTATTCCCAGTTCGCAGGTGGTCACCCATCTGAATACTTACCACGCCCGATTTTGCTTAACTTTGGTGATCGGACGAGAACCGTTCTTGTCAATACTACCGAAGAAAGTGTTTACCACCCCACTTTTCGTCATACAAACAAAATACCGATTATAATTTAAAGTCTTCCAATGAAGTTTTACTTTAAAAAAATAAAGATAATCGATTGATTAACAGAGGAGAAAATCAAACTGAATTATCTTATTTTCACTAGTTTTAATACACACGATATAGACGATAGATGATTTTTACATACTTTAAGCATAAAATCTACACTTATATCACTAAATGCAACTTAATATCTTGTCATTTGAATGTCTTAAAAACTTTAAAAAAGAACAATAAATCTCCTGCTATATAACTTAATTATTAGTTGATCATAATAACCTAGCTTTGTAAGACTTAGTCAGTAATTCGGTAATCTTCGTCAAACAAGCAGAGAATTATTTAAAGTGCTGGAGAAAATTGCCTTCAAACGTAATTTTATCGTATAATAGCTACCAAAACTGTATATTTTACCGCTTACGATGAAGCTACTGTAGACTGTTAAATTTATTTCATCTTAACTATGTAATTCATTTAATAAGCCCCACTAGTATGAAGATCAATACTATACTTTGCGCACCTATGAGTGTCAAAATTACTCTATGTTTAATACGTATAATCTATACTAATATTATAAAGAAGTAAAGTTTATGAGTTTGTAACGTGGTAGAGGCTAATCTCAGTAACTACTTATCCGATTTGAACATTTCTTTCAGTGTTATACAGCTCATTTATCGAGGATGGTTATAGGCTATATACCATCACGCTAAGACCAATAGGAGCGGAGCACCGATGAAGAAGATTTCAAAATCGAAGTTTTTTTTTCCTCTTGAGAGCTTTCACTGCGTGTTAGCGTAAGCCCAAAGTAACTACTCCAGCAAACGAAGTCGCGGGCAGGGGCTAGTATCATATAGAAATCCTTGATTACGACCTGTATCCAATCAAAGAAGAAACTCGTTTGATCTTTTACTGTAGGAAATGAAATGGATTAACCGATTAAGATTGCAATGATATATTGAAAATATATATCGACAATAATTAATGATATTCATGGAGTTTTTGGCGGGATCTTGGAATGCCATGTCTTTATATTTTCCTTATCCATATTTACTTATCCACAATCTTGTGTTATTTGGCTCTATATTGTGTAATGTTGGTGGTGCTTTACGTAATATAACTTGGTTATTATGCACAAGTGAAGTGGATCAGAAATAATAGCACATAGAAGGGATTCTGATTTGCCACAAAGACTCCCAGGAGAGTTCTAACAAGATGGCCACCACCTATCACTCAGAAAGTTGTTTTTTCTTGGCTGTGTAAAAGTGTTAATCTTTCGAACTAAAAATCTGATTTGTAATGTTATCCACGTATGTTATTGAATAAGGTTATGGAACGTGTGGTACAGGCTATAACGATCTTTAAGAGAGAAACAATTTACTATACAAATTGTAGGTGAAGTAGGCGATTATCAAGAGCAAAGCAATAGTACAGACAAATAGTGCAGTTAGGTATGAAGTATTGGGGGCCGAGGTCGTGTTAGCCAATTGATGAGAATTTAACATCTAGGAAAGGTCTTGTTATGAATGCTTACTTTACCTAGGTACTAAGTACATAACAAACATGCTGTATACGTAATTTATTTATTTTTTCCTAATTTGACAGTCATTAAATATAAAAACCGGTTTGTACAATTCGCCTACAATAAATTTAATCTAAAGTAATTAAAGACCGTGTAATTAACAATATTGTAAAAAAGCCAGGAAATCTGAAACTTTAACGATATTTTATAGCTGTTTAAGGAGTCGAGTAAACTTCGAGATAACGTATAATAATGAAGTTCATAGTCTCAACTAGCGAAATAACCACGATAATCAAGTGACAATAATTAAGAACAGTCAAACTTTCTCGACAATTTTCTTCCGTGTTGCGGCAAACTTTAAAATTGCTTTACCTTGCTTAACGCCGGTGCCGGTTAGCGCTGAAAAGATTCAACGTGCTTCATTAAAACTGGAGTTAAGGGCTTCGACAATGGAACTGAAGGCGAGGCCTCGGATGCAATTAGTGAGTCCAAACCTCTCACCACGAGCGCTTTCATCTGTTCCTTCCGTATAATGCGCTGCGGTTGTTTCATTTTATTCATTCAAGTGATTTCCACGTCTATTGTTAACGCGTCCATAAAAACATATATAAATTTTGTTCATTTCATGAAGTTTATTCCAATGAACAAATACATTTCCATAACACTTTGCATCGTTTAATCGAAGACAATACAAAAAATGTGACTTAGGGACTACATTTAAATTACTTGCTAGCCCGATGGTACATTAACGTATTAAGCATTTTATCCTGATTGTTACTTTTGTAGTTAAATTTTTGTTACTCGTTTCATTACTAAAATCAGTAATGTTAAGTTTATAGCCACATTATCTTATCCAAACCATTATCAGTCGTTAAATATTAATTATATTTTGTAGGTAGCGTATGGTTGAAAGTTAACATGACAATTTCGAGATGGTAGGATACGGTAGTTTTGTCCAAGTAGTTGTTAATAGTAGTAGTCGGTAGCAAGTGTCCTATATAGGGCCTCCCAACGTTAAGGCGATCAACCAATATTTATCAGTGACTATTTTTAGTGTTCGATCCCAATCTTACCAGATGTCAAATGATGTTATAATTTATGATGTTAACACGCTAAATATAGTAGGAGGAACTGACTCCAAAATGCAGCTGTTGGAACACACTTATAGGTGCTTGGGCACTGATTTATAACTCAATGGTAGTAGGTTAGAAAAAGCCTTACCACCATTTTTATAGGTTTGTTATATCTGAGATTAAGTTACAGGCCAGTGCGGAGTGACAGCGGCGATAGATTATAGATTTTTCGGTACTCTATCTTAATTTCTATTCCACTGTACTTACCACGAACTACACTGCAGTCACTTTATCGTCCAATAAAAATAAACTTGGGGTGTAAGGGGTGTCGAATAACATCATAAGACTTGAGACACCCAAGCCAACCTCACCTGCACGTGGTGCACCCTGCTGATCAACGAACGAGGCAATGGTGAAAGCGGGGTGGTAAGGTTTTACAGCCCGACTGGGTCGCAACCACCATGTGTTCAAGCATTACAAACTTTTTTGTATTGTATAACTATTAATATATTTTCTTTTAATTATTTTTTTTTTAAATTTGACGTTGTCATGTGTATTGTCTGAAATATATATAATATTACCATGTAAAAGACCTGATTTTCTTTCTATTTTCCATTGGAATCCGAAGATCCTAAAAATCTATACATGGTCCTAATCGTACCGGATAATAAAAGTAATGAAATTAATTGATATAATTATCAAGTAAAGGATCGTCAAGAAATTCGCGGATTCAGTCGAGACTCAAAATGTCCGAGGAAAAAGAGTTAATCAAAAAACGAAGCAGCTACAAAGGGCGCTTGACTTCATTTTTAAATTATTTAAATACAATTAGCGAGAAGCCGCTTACATCGGCAGACGCAAGGGAGTTGCAAATTCGGCTTGGTAAGATTATTTCCTTGTATGAACAATACGATGAAGTACAATTACGATTGGAGTGTGTAGTAGATAATGTCGAAAGCCAATATGCTGATCGAACAGCGTTCGAATCGAATTACTATGCGTTATTGGCTAGAGCTCAGGGTCTACTAGATGATTTCAACAGAACTAACGGGGCACCTGATGATAATGATGCTACTCCTATAAGTAGTAATCGTAAGCTCGTTAAGTTACCTACTATACAACTACCTAATTTTAATGGTTCTTACAATAAATGGTTAGAATTTCATGACACTTTTAATAGTCTAATCAACTCCAACAATGACATTGATGATATAAATAAGTTTCATTATCTACGAGCCTCCTTAGAGGGCTCTGCTGCGTTTGTTATACAGTCAATTGAATTTTCTGCTAAAAATTACCAGTTGGCATGGAACCTTTTGTGTGAAAGATTCAATAATAAACGTATATTAATTCAAAATCATGTCAATGCTTTATTTAATCTTGAAACTATTACTAAAGAATCCTCAGCGATTTTAAAACGTTTCATTGATGAAATAAATAAAAATTTGAAAGCATTAGAATCACTGGGAGAACCGGTTAATCAGTGGGACACCCTCGTAATACACATTATTACCCACAAACTAGACCACAAAACCTACTATCATTGGGAAGAGTATAAAGGTAATCTAAAAACAGATTGTTCAGTAAAGCTAGATGACTTTTTTGTATTCATGCGTAACCGTGCTGATTTAATTGAAACTTTAGAAATGTCTCGTAACAATCGATCAGTCACACCACAAAAGTTAAATACTAAGTTTAAGGCAATGGTTTCATTACAAAATCCAAATGATCATATGGATTCTTCTCTAAAGGATTGTCCTAAGTGCAAAGGCGATCATACATTAATTAATTGTTCACATTTTCTCGCCTTGAGTAATGAAGATCGATTAAAGTTATTGCCCAAATATAAAGTTTGCTTTAATTGCTTTAAGTCAAGTCACTTTGCTAACCATTGTAAAATGTCAGGTTGCAAAATATGCAAACGTAAACATAATACGCTCATTCACGTAGATGGGCATAGAAATGACAAGAATAAATGTCATGAAAATAATAATGGTAACAAAAATATTATGCAACAACCATCGCCTTCGACTACTAGTACAGTTACAAATAAGGATGTTGCTTTATCAGCAATTAATGTTTCATCATCCAAAAGTAATTATGATATTTTATTATCAACCGCATTAGTTAAAGTACACGATAATAATAATCGCGAATATATTGTTCGCGCCGTGTTAGACTGCGGTAGTACGGCATGTCTCATGACTGACAGTTTATGTCAAAAATTAAATATAGACACTAGACGAGTGGATAATTCAATTACGGGTATAAATAATGTTACCGCTCATATACAAAAACAATGCTATATCAGCATAAGTTCTTTAGATAATAATTATACTTTTCACCTTAATTGTTTCTTGTTGCCCACAATTACAGATTCTCTGCCGAATCGTCATATTAACATATCCAATCTTCATATTCCTTCAAATATCTGCTTAGCCGATCCTACTTTTTATAAACCAACTCAGGTAGATCTCTTAATAGGTGCAGATTTATTCTGGGATATATTGGGTTCGCAAATGACCAAATTAGGCACTGGGAAACCAGTACTTTGCGAAACTAAATTGGGATGGATTATCTCTGGTCCAGTCACCGTCAGTAGGTTTACATCAAATATAAGATGTAATTTAGCCAAATTTAAAGCTACGGATATTGATGACGTCAATGACCTTCACAGTGAATTAGCTCGATTTTGGCAACTGGAGGAAATCAATACTAAAGTGTCATATTATTCACCGGAAGAAAAACTGTGTGAAGAACATTTCCTTAATAATACACGCCGTCTTGAAGATGGGCGTTTTTGTGTTCGAATACCTTTAAACCAAAACCCTGAAGTTTTAGGCGAATCCTATCGTCGAGCCACACAGAGTTTCTTGTCTTTAGAACGCAGATTAAAAACGGGAAGTAGTGAATTTAGTAAGTTATATTACGAATTTATGTCAGAGTATCAATCATTGGGCCATATGTCTGAATGCACAGTATCAGACATAAATAAAAGTGCTTATTTTATTCCTCACCACGGAGTAATTCGAGAAAGTAGTAATACCACTAAACTTCGTGTAGTGTATAACGCTAGTTGCCCTACCTCATCAGGTATTTCGTTTAATCAAATCCAGATGGTAGGACCATCAATCCAAGATGATCTTTTGTCAATATTAATTCGTTTTAGGCAACATAAGTATATTTTATCAGCAGACATCGAGAAGATGTATAGACAAATACTTGTTAATCCTCTTGATAGACATTTGCAACAAATTCTTTGGCGTAATGATACATGTGAACCTATTAAAACTTATCAACTAAACACTGTTACTTATGGTACAGCTAGTGCTTCTTTTCTTGCCATACGATGCCTCATGCAATTAGGTATTGAATCTAAAAATGATAAGGTCGCTGAAACCATAAAGCACGACTTTTATGTTGATGATCTACTAACAGGTGGTGATAACGCCGATGAGTTAAAAATTTTATTTAAAGAATTAACCGATACCCTTGGATCAGCTTGTATGACATTAAGAAAATGGAAGTCAAATAATGCTGAATTAATTCCAAAGATTACTGAACCAACTTCTGTAAACATTGGATCTAATGAGTCTAGTAGGTTGTTAGGCCTAGGTTGGTGTTCAGAGACAGATGAAATATATTTTCCAATATCATCTTTAATTCCTCACGGTAATACGAAGCGTGATATATTGTCTGTAATTTGTCGAATATTTGACCCTTTAGGCTTACTTTCTCCTGTTATAATCACTATGAAAATGTTAATGCAGAATCTGTGGTTACATAAATTGTCTTGGGATGATAAGTTGACACCAGACATCATTAAACCATGGAGTATAATTATTAAAGATTTACCACTTTTAAATAGAATTCGCATACCTCGTATAATTATATGTAACTTATACAAGAGATTAGAATTACATATCTTTACAGACGCATCTGAACGAGCATACGGCGCTTGTGTCTATGTGCGTAGCAGTAACATTAGGGATGAGGTTTTAATTCGTCTATTAACGGCTAAAGGTCGTGTAGCACCAATTAAATCCATGACAATTCCCAGATTAGAATTGTGTGGTGCATTGGCTGGTGCCCGTTTATATGAAAAGGTAATCAATTCACTGCGTACTAAAATCGATCAGGTTTATTTTTGGACCGATTCGACTATAGTTCTAGGATGGTTACAAATGTTGCCTTCTAAACTACAACCTTTTGTTCGTAATCGTATTACCGATATAATAGAAAAGACTACTGGTATTCGTTGGAGACATGTACCAACGGATAAAAATCCAGCAGATTTAATATCTCGAGGCATTGATATTAATAAACTACAAGATATGGATTTATGGTGGTCTGGTCCAAAATTTTTAAAGCAACATGAGTCAAAGTGGCCTTGTCAGATCAAACATGTTGGTAATTTACCGGAGATAAAATCAGAAATTATATTGAACGTTGTTGTTACTCATCCCAATGATAATGGTCTAATAAATTTTAATCGATTCTCTAATTACCTGCGTTTAGTACGTTCCATAGCTTACGTTTTACGTTTTATTAAGTACAGCAGAAAATGTATTACTGCGACAAAATATTTAGCAGAAGGAGATTTAAAAGACGCATTAAATGTAATAATTTCACATTGTCAAGATGAATCATTTCCAGAGTACAAGTTACTCTTGATTAAAAAACCTTTACCTAAAAGAAGCTCACTCCTAAAATTTAATGTTTTTCTGGATGAAAAAAATGTAATGCGCATTGGCGGTCGTATTGATAATTCGAATTTTGATTATAATAAAAAACATCCTATATTAATACAGTCCACTCATATTTTTACAAAATTATTATTTGATTTTGAACATAAAAGGTTGATGCATGCTGGTCCCCTTTTATTACTAGCGTCTATAAAAGAAACATATTGGCCTATAGGGGGTCGCAACTTAGCAAAAACGTGCTATCACAAATGTGTGCGTTGTGCTCGATTCAGAGCTAGGAACGTTGTTCCTATAATGGGGAATTTGCCACAACAACGTTTACTCTCAGGAAGCTACCCATTCGAAAATGTTGGTGTAGATTATGCTGGACCTATTTTAAGTGCTAGTCGTCAGGGTCGTGGTTGTAAGTTACTTAAAGTCTATATCGCAATTTTTATATGCTTTACTACTAAGGCTATACATTTAGAGTTGGTAGGTGATTTAACGAGCAACAGTTATATTTTAGCTCTACGCAGGTTTACCTCAAGAAGGGGCAAACCTAATAATATTTACTCTGACAATGGTACTTCATTTGTTGGGGCATGCAAGGAAATATCAAAATTCTTGAAAACTAATTGCAACTCCATAAGTGAATGTGCCGCTAATGACAGTATTAATTTTCACTTCATACCGGCGTATACTCCTCATTTTGGAGGTCTCTGGGAGGCAGGCGTTAAGTCAACAAAATATCATTTGCAACGAGTGTTGGGAAATTGTAATTTAACTTACGAAGACCTTAATACTGTATTGGTGCAAATTGAGGCAGTTTTAAATTCTCGACCACTCACTCCGCTCTCATCAGATCCTGCAGATTATACACCATTAACACCAGGTCATTTTCTAATCGGGCGACCACTCACGTCTTTACCCCATCAAGATTACCATTATTCTAAGAATATTCTGACTCGATACCAGCGCATTGAACAACTTCGTCAGCAGTTTTGGTCACGGTGGTCAAAGGAATTTATTGCCGAGTTACAGCAAAGAACGAAGTGGCGTACTTGTAAAGATACTTTGGAACTAAACACACTGGTAATCGTAAAGGAAAATCATCTTCCACCCTTAAAATGGAAGCTGGGAAGGATCGTTGCAGTACATCCTGGACCTGATGGCGTAGTCCGTGTGGCAGATATTAAAACATCAACTGGAGTTATACGAAGAGCTTTTAATAATATTTGCCCATTACCTATATCAACAGCAGAGTTTGGTTGAAGACATAGCCTTCAACGCCCGGGGGCATGTTCAAGCATTACAAACTTTTTTGTATTGTATAACTATTAATATATTTTCTTTTAATTATTTTTTTTTTTTTAAATTTGACGTTGTCATGTGTATTGTCTGAAATATATATAATATTACCATGTAAAAGACCTGATTTTCTTTCTATTTTCCATTGGAATCCGAAGATCCTAAAAATCTATACACCATGCATATGGCGAAAAAGCCCGTAATAGTGATTCGCTTCTACGGGTCGCGTTTCGGGATCAGCCTGTGCATATCCAGCTTATTACAGGCCGGCATGATAGTGGCGACCGGCGATGGACAGTGTGTCAATCGGTGGTCGCTATTATTTTTGGATTGTACTGTGCTTACCATCAGGCGTAGTGCAGTCACTTTGCCGTGCTACAATAAAAAAATAAAAAAAAAGTACAAATATAATAACTGAAACATTTCCCCGATGTAAATGCAAATAAAACTGAATGATTTAAATAACGGCTGCTGATTCGCCGAATCATTCGTATTCAAGCTGGAGTAATTTTCAGAGCTACGAGAGCAGATTTACAACAGATAACGAGTGCATGATTAATATTGAGGCACATACTGCAAGCGTTGTGATTAACGATGGCCAATCAACAAGCGACGATGAAGATTTATTCGGGTCACATTTTCATCGGACTCGAGTGTCAGCACATCCAAATAACAATGTGCAATTAAAAGATTTATTAAAAAGTATGGTAAAATGATAAAAAATAAGGATTTAATTTTTTATATCATGGGAAGCAAACGAACAGATGGGTCACCTGATGTTAAGTGATCACCACCATCCATAGACACTTGCAACACCAAAGGAATCAAAAGTGCGTTGCCAACCTGTGTTAGGGCGGGGGAGAGGAAGGGATGGGGGAAGGAGGAAGGGGAAGGGGAGTCTCCGTCGCTCTCAATGACCAGACGAAACACAACAATGCAAACTCTGTTACTTCCCGTCGGTTTTCTATGAGAGGGTGGTACAACCCCGGACGAGCCGACCTATTCATGCTGAAACCAGTAATAGCTTCAGCTTGGCTCTACCACCTTGAATTCTACTGGATGAAAACAGAATTAAAAAATATATATCTTATCTGAAATGCCTATTACTATGTGTGTTGAAAACATTATATATAAATCATAATAAATTACAAGATTAGGTGTGAAATGAAAAAAAAAAAACTCGGCGCAAGTACAGTTAATAAACAATTTTAGTTTTGTAGTTAAATACTTGCGTAATTGTAATTGTTAGATATGCCCATAGATAAATTAAATGCCGTTAGTGTTGATAGATAGTATTTTTTTTTGTGCAGAAAAAAATTAAGTAGACTCACTGAAACACTATTATAATACATTCATAATTACACCTTAATAAATAGGCTTTGGTTGTGGTTTCGCTCGCGTTAATAGACTTGATATACCTATCAAAAATAGTACATTTTTCGGATTTACGCAATGCAAAGTAGAAAGACGGAAAACATTGGCTGGAAGACGATTCAATTGCTTGACAATACGGCAAAGACAATATGTCGTAAAATTTTCAATTTATGCCCAGATGGTTGTTGTTCCCATCTTCATCGTTTTAAATTTAATTATGGAAAGGGTGGAAAGGATTAAATTGAATACCAGCCGTGATATAAACAGTTACCTATTTGTATGGTAAGAATTACATTTATAATGATTATTTATATAAATTAACAACTTATAAAACGACACACCTCGGCATGGGTTGTTACCTGATACATGTGATTCGCGACCTATCTGAGCTTTTTTTTAACGTGGCAAAATCCCTTATACTCCATCCTCTCGGGAGAATGGGTGGATTATGTCCGACACGCACGGACTAAAACCCCAAGGTGTACGTCTTCCGCTATAGTTGGGGCGGCACGCCTATCTGAGACTAACTATTCATGAGTGGCTGAAACATATATGTGTCCCAAGCATTTCATACCTCAACAACTCCTATATTTATTTCGTATTGGATAATTTTCCAAACTATTTCAGTTCGATAAGGAAAAAGATAAAACCCTTTCTCTTTCATTTGTAAGAGTGTATGCGTGCACGTGTCAGGAGGAATGTTGTCGCAGTGATGTAAGATTTTGTGTCAGTGTATCGCGCGAGCAGCGCACTCAAGGGCTCCACGCCGAGGGAACGGGCTTAGGCTTGAGCCGCTGCCGAGGGGGACCTAATCTAAAATACTTAACTTAAATTAATAACTCAAGTATGACGCTTAATATATGAATATCTAACGAGGAATACTTACATAAGAGTTCTTTTGATAAACATTATTATTTTATAAACTGTATTTTTGTTGCAATTAGAATTCAATGTATCTGTTTTGACGAGCCATAAAACAAACATTTAATGAGCATACTTAAATAAATCTCTTTTGCGCTACAGTAATATTGAAAAACAGTAATTTTAATTTAAAATTTATTGTAATGACCCCGTCAGTACATTATTAATGGTCCATAGTAAGGCAATTCACTAAAATAAATTGTTGACAACGATCGTAAACTACATTAAGATCATATTATATCATAGTAGCTGGGTTTGCGACTCCGTAAATGTCTTATTCTTATTTACACATTATTATTTATAATTTTAATATTGTATCAATTTTAAAATGATATATATTCTGTGTATAGGAAATTTCATTTAAATAAATAGACAATAAATAAAAAAGAAATCATATTTCAACTTTCTAAAATACTTTTTTTAATATTCTGTCAATTTCAAAAAGACTAGCCTCTGCCCGCGACTTCGTTCGCGTGGACATAGTTAATTTGGGCTAACTAATATGCAGCGAATGCTCTCAAGAGGAAAAAACACCCCGATTTTTAAACATTCTTCATTGTTGCTCCGCTCCTATTGGTCTTAGCGTGATATACAGCCTATAACCATCCTCGATAAATGAGCTATTAATTATTCAAATCGGACCAGTAGTTCCTGAGATTACCCCCTACAGCGACACAATTCACAACGTCACAAACTCACAAACTTTACCTCTTTATAATATTACTATAGATATAGATAAGCTATATAACGATGAAAGAATTTTTCAAATCGAACCAGTAGTTCCTGAGATTACCCCCTACAACGTCACAAACTTACCAACTCACAAACTTTACCTCTTTATAATATTAGTATATACTTTATTATATACTATATTATATATTATATCATATACTTCTTAGGTATAGAAATAATTAAAATCGCTTGAGAGTACTTCTTCAGTTTCTATCATAAAAGTAGTATTGACAATTGTTATTAACCCTTTAATTGAGGAAGGACATTACTTCCTGTATTCAAAATCTCATAAAAATAGGTTCAATAGTTTTTAAAGTTAAATCCAGACATACGTGTAGACAGAATTGGAGTTTCTAATGTACTCACTTTCAATACTTTATTGTAAGCTGTACGTTTCTTATAAAACTATAGTATATAAAATATAATGCCACAGATGAAATATGAATGATCTACTGCATGTGACATTCGAAATAAACTACGCGAAACTTATTATAGACTTCAAATTCAAGTGAATCGTTGTATGTATTGATTTATTTATGATTTACTAGCCTCTGCCCGCGACTTCGTTCGCGTGGAATAGATACACTAACACGCAGAAGTTCTCAAAAAGAAAAACATCCCGATTTTGAAACATTGTTCATCTGTGCTCCGCTCCTAATGGTTTTAGCGTGATGATATATAACCTATAACCATTCTGGATGAATGAGCTATATAACACTGAAATAATTATTCAAATCGGACTAGGAGTTCCTGAGATTACCCACTACAGCGTCACAACATCACAACGTCACAAACTCACAAACATTACCTCTTTATAATATTAGTATAGATTATAATTAAATGTAGGTGGTACAGCAACGCTGAAGCTTGCTTTAGCATGAACGAATCGGCTCTCGCGGGGTAGTATCACCCTCTTACAGAAAACCGAGGTGAAGTAACAGTGCTTGCATTGTTGCTTTTCGTTCGGTCAGTGAGAGCGGCGGAGGCTCACATATCCTTGCCTTCCCCCTCTCCTCTTCCCTTTCTCTCCCCTTTCCCCCAACACAGGCTGGCAACGTACTTGCAAGTGTCTATAGACGGTGGAGGGCACTTAAAATCAGGTGATCCACCTGTTTGTTTGCCTCCTAATATTAATGGAAAAAGTAAGTAACCAAAAATTAACTTAATTAATCATATTTGTTTTATGACCTTAAAATATAACATATTACCTGTATTAGTTTTTGCGGTCTACTCCGGCAATGATTTGCATAAATTGACCACATTAACAAACAACTAATAATTTGCTTCACCTAAATGAGCATTGTTAGTGCCTTGAGACTCGTTTCGAAAATAAATATATTTATTAGCAAAGGGAAAAAAAATATCAATTGAACCTTAGAACTAATTTAATACACATAATTGTTTAAAATGCGGCGAATATCTATACTTAATATTAAAAAGAGGTCAAGTTTGTGAGTTTGTGATGTTGTGACGTTGTGGGGGGTAATCTCAGGAACTACTGGTCCGATTTGAAAAATTCTTTCAATGTTATATAGCTCATTTATCGAGGATGGTTATAGGCTATATCAAAACGCTTAAACATTAAGGAGCGGAGCACTAATGAAGAATGTTTAAAAACCGTTTTTTTTTTCCTCTTGAGAGATTTCGCTGCGTGTTAGTTAGCATAGTAAATATTCCACGCGAATGAAGTTGCGGGCAAAAGCTAGTTTAAATTATAAAATGAATTACTATATTAAAGTAATCAACCTACACATCATAACTGATTTATATTTTTCAATCAAATTAAAGAAAACTATGATTCGAATAGAAATTGAAATTCATAGAAATTGACAAACCTACAACATACGAAATCATTATACAACAAACAAAGGTTTCGGTTTCTTTAAACAAAAAGCGAAGCAAACATTCTTCGAACATACGAAGTACGTATCGCGTACAGCCTTTAATATAACAGTTCAAGCGGAAAATCCGATATCTTGAGCCGGAACATTGATGAGCGTTTAAATATTCATGAAGGCGTCACGCGCGCACTTCGCTTCCAGTATCCACACTACAAAATGACGGCTGTCACCGATCAAACTCCTCTAGATGTGCCATAGTTTATTTTTTCTATGATATAGCTTTAATTATCGCATTAATGTTTATTGGATGTATAAGATGTAAAATTAATATATACATTTGTGATAACGATGTTTTATTTGGTATTGATTAATATATTGTAAGTCATTTTTAGTCTGTTCACACTCACTATGCACGCTCACAATGATTTAAACATAAAAGATACGGCTTATGGTAATGTTATTTTTTTTCTTGTAAATCATAGTAATTACCTGCTATATTATATTAACAAATAAATATCATACAATAAGAATGAAAGTCTAACTTTTTAGTGTCTGTACTTTTTAGATTTTAGTGAAAAAACTGTTACAGGTTTATTAGAATAAATAACAAAATAAATTCAATCATTTTTAGAAATATGTGTCTGTTCTATGAACACGCATCACTGCCAGTACTGTTTTCACGATGAAATCTCACCAATCATAAAACATATCCTCGAGTAACATTCAGTCTTGGTTTCATTAAAATCGATTCACTCTATCAAAAGTAATTGTAATTTTAATAACGACACAACTTAAGTACGAGATACAAATAGATAGGTAAATGGACTTATGCACCCGATTAGGCCTCCCACGGCAGCGGCTCAAGCCTAGGTTCGATCCCTCGGTAGGGAGCCCTTGAGTGCGTTGCTTGCGCGATACGGTGATACACAAATATACATCACCGCTACAACACTACACGATCACCCCCACACACGTGCACGCCTACACGCTTACACATGAAACTGGAAGGATTTACTTTTTTTTCCCTTATCGAACTGAAACACTCAATTTTCCGATAATAAATATATGGAGTTGTTGAGGCGTGTATGCTTGGTACACATATACGTTTCAACAACTCATATATATATGAATAGTTACATAGGTTAGCTAAGATAGGTCGCGATTTTGCATGCAACAGGCAACAGCCAAGCCGAGGTGTACCGTGCACTCTTGAGCTGGTTGCCAAAATAAAATCGGCTGAGTGCCTTAAGCGCTCGCCTTAGCAGTCCGGTGAAGCTATTAAGACCTAGCTGGGTCAATAGCGTAGTCATTTCAAAAAAAAAAGGTAAATGGACTTAATACATTCAGGTGATTCTATTTGTCACGGTTTTTTACATTACATTCTACGCGAACGGAATCGCGGGTTCCGCTAGTTTTATAAAGATAATTTTGGAACGTAATATACATGTAGTTTATTTATATTTATTTATTTTAATTTAACCCGTATGTAATTTCATACATTAAAATCGGTCCAAAGAAAGATGCGCTTATAATTAAAGAAAACAACTAATGAATATTGAGCTGCTTTCGAGCTATAAGTACACTAAAAGGGAGTCAGGAAGAGATACATACAGCATCCATAATAAGTAAGAATGCTAGTAAAAAAATGAAACACTCAAAAATTTTCCATTTTTTCATAAATACAAGTACAGGTGTTTCCGCTAAAAATACTTCTTTTTCTTCAATTACATACAAATTAACTATATGCTAATATTACCGATGTATCATTTACAAATAAAGATTAATAGAATAATAATACAAAGGTCATCGGCTTATTACCAAGTATGTCTGATGCCAGACGATCCTTGATATAGAATGGAATACGATTCTCTCAATATAACACGAACACTGCATTTGCGCACGGATATATATTTATTGGTATACTTTAGCATTATCTGCACCATCGTATGTTAGTTCTATTTATTATCTCGAATATATAATATAAAACATAATATTTATTCGTCTGCTGAGGGTTCTCTTAGTTTTTCTAAATTACGTAACGGATTTGAACGTGGTTTTACTATCATTTGAAGAATTCCTTTACATTATATCAACAGAAATGATTACACTTTATAATCAAGTCGTTAAAAAATGGGGTGTATCATAAAGACACACGATAGAAGTGAAACTTTGGCATTACTGGGAAATAATTTAAATATTCATCAAGCACTTTTTAATAGCATGGATTATGTTCAGTGATCAATACGATATCTGAGCACAGTACACGCAACTACGGAAAGGGAGAAAGAAAGCAAGAAAAGCGTATGTCTCACTGTTCTCTAATATCAGATTTCACACGTGAAACTTCTACTAATATATCCGACACAGTGATTGCCCCTACTACTTTTCCACGAACAAAAAGGTTGCGGATCGAAATTTCAATACATACCCATAAGAAGTTTTACTTTAAAAACATTCTCCGGGTTTTTGCGTAGCTAACGCTAGCTAAACTTTATGAAATATATGAGTATATTAAGGCATAGAATTGTATAGTTTAAAGGGGTCGAGAGAAAAGTACGTGATTTTCTTAATTTATTAAAGCAGGACAACGCCTACCAGGACCGCTAGTGTATGCATCACATTTTAGTCCGGTGAAGCTGTTAAGACCTTGCTAAGTCAATAGCGTAGTCAGATCGAAAAAAAAGTATGCATCACATTGGTTGTTCACGTTGATATATTTTAAAGATGAAGTTTGTTCCATCTATCTATTATGATAATTTCCCAAATTAATTATAAGATAAATTTTATAATCAAGTTAATTACTTTTTAAATAATAACAATTTTAACATAAATTAATTTTCAAAAGATTTATACTTATAGTCGTGATATTGCTGTGTAGTAGTTATATTTAAAGCATAAGATACTTATATATTAAAAAAAAAAACTTGAGAGGTGTCAAGGGACACCCGGATAGAACGAAGTTCCTTTCGATTAATTAGTGAAGGAATTGTAATAAAATTTTATTTTTTTAAGTTATAATAATATTTTTTTTATTATTAACAAATATAATGTTATATAAACTTAATCAGTAGGCTCAACTTTCGTAATAATTGGCTTGTGGTAACTGAAGTAGGAAACATATGTTTGGGATCATTATTATTATTATTTTTTATTATTTACAAAAAATCTTTATACACTCAACAAAAATAATCGTCGCGACACCACACTGTTCAATGCGAAATAGAAATGAAAATATCTGGCTTGCTTTCTATAAGAGAGAGAGAGACAGACAGAGAAACATGCGACGCCGCACAGCTTACAATAGCTTAATATAGCAAAAAGTGTCGTGACAACTTTTCGTAAGAATTTTTTCCGTCTAGTCCCCTTTCACAACGCGCGATAAGGAACTTCGTTCCAAAAACACAACAAAGCCGTGGTGGTTGAATAGTTTGACCAGTAGAATGTCCGTTGTCCGGAGATTCAAACCTCGGCATGCACCAACGAATTTTTCGAAATCTGCATACAATTACTAATTATTTTTTTTCGACCTGACTACTCTATTAACCAATTCGAAAAAAAAAAATGTAACACTACTAATTGGTAACACTAGTGGCTGATGGTAAAGGAAAGAAGCCTGAATCTGAGAAATATTCTTGTAGTAACATCCTATGTGAAAAAATATAGAACTATGGATTCCTAATAGCTTGAAATCGCCAATACTTCGTGGGCCGGCGTGGTGATTATACGTTCACCTTCTTTCAGGAAGAGGCATATGGCTATACAGTAGCTCCCTTACAACTAACTCACTCCAACGTAATTATATGTACTTATGGACTATATGAGACAACATATCGACTCTTGTGTATTTAATATAACCAAACATTTATGTTATTGACAATTTATTCACAGTGAATTTTTTCCACGTTAATCAATTTTACGTAAAAGTCAATTAACCGCATGGATGTTTTAGAAAGTTGATGTGTAAGTGTGTTAAAAGTCACAAAAATGTCACTCGGAAAGGTCATTATATTTTAAAATTTATAAAAACGAGTAAAATAATTTATCGTTTTAATCAAAAACGGAAATCAGAAACTTAACAATAACGATTATCAAAGAACGAATTTGCATAAAAAATAGCAATTTGCATATAAATTCACAATTTTTTGCATGTAAACGTAAAGATTATGTAATATACTAAAATAAATAAAATTGAATGGTTTTGTTGTATTCTGAACATATTTTATCGAGAGTTTTATAGATAGACTACCTTCCAGTCACAGCTTCACTCGCGATAATGTAGACTTGATCCTTTGAGAAATTTAGAATTTAGATTTTTTTTCTCTACTTTAATACAACACGTATATTAATTTACACGATTATAAGTGTACAGACTACGTCAAAGAATTAAATTAAATTTAAATAATTGAATGCGACCTTAAAACGTAAATTTCCTTAGGTTCCCGTTTTTTTACAAAGGAGTTTATATTCATGTGAATGATGTCATAAAGTGCCGTCAATTGTGTGTATAAATATTTATATAATCCTTATTGGTAGTAATTATATAGGTATAAATACAATCAAATATGTTAAAATACGCTGTTATTTCCCATTTACAACTAATATTAATTATATGTGACGACTATTTTTTAAATAATTTGCATAACACACATAATAACAATCACGACATGATTATTAATTTACAGAAAAAAAAACATATAACGCTAAATCAAATAGCTCGTCTATTCTTACTATAAAAATAGTCAAAGCCACTCATCGATCCCACACACAAATTCTTTGTTGACATAACAATAAGGCACGAATGTATTGAACTTTTGATAATGGAATCGTTCTATTGTTGTCAACATGAGGGTTATACCCCAGATTTAGAGGTCATATAAGGTTACTGGGGAATCTGTCGATCGTATATGATAAATATAGAATACGCTTTAGTGTATATCTGTTTCTGACGACACTAGTTAGATAACGATTTAAGCGTAACATATTTTATATTTAACAGTTATATTTTTGTATGTAGCTGTTACAAGTCGTTACCTGTTTATGCCGTTGCCAATGTATCATGCGTTTCTAATTTATATTTCGGTATGTAATACAAGGGTATTTACGTATATGTTAATATGAATAAGCAGTGATATGAAAACGAATGCCAACTAAAAACGTCTAATTTACGTATTTATAATCAAAAGAATTTCAATTTCATCACTAAATTTTATTTCTATCTATCATATGAATGATGTAACTTTGTAAGATCAATTATTTTGTGGACTTCTTACTTTACTCTGAAACTTTACACTTTTGTTTTTGACGCATTTGGTTATACTTTTTAGAGGCAAAACTTCGTAGTTGAAGTAAAACTAATACGAAATTATAGGAGATATTATGATGATATTAAAGTTGAATTAGAATACAGTTTAGGCCATAACATTTTTTGATAATAACAGATACAACACTTTCTTTTCTAATGCCATCGAATCATATATGAACAAACAGTGGAGAACGATTAATAACATTTCCATCCTCGCTTTCACAGCCAGTTATCTTTATTTTTCAGTAGGTATTGACGAGCTTTATTGTTATTAATAAAATATTAGAAAAAGGTTTTTTCTCTATGGTCGAAGTTTGACCATTGGACGAGCACTCGTTTATTTAAATGGGTAATAATTGAAATTAATCAAAAGTATTAATGGTGGGTAGCATTCGACGCACCACTCTGCTAGAATAAATAAACTCGCCTTCCTGGAAGTTTCTCGCGAAAGGCGTCGAACAGTTGACTTTCAGTTTCGTCAAAAAGGCCACTGCACTTAGGCACATCGACCACAAGATTCCAACTTCTAACTCAAATGACAACATACAGCCCTTAACAAGAGCATCAACTTGTGAGTCTTGATTAACTCCACCGAGATAGTACGTGTGTAAGCATTCATTGAAGTAACTGGAATACGGGTTGATGCCAATATATTGAGGTATGAGGTGTAAGAAACTTCCAACGTTTCAGCCTATCAACTATCAACCTTTCATGCATTCTTTATTTCGCACTTGATTCGCGTGTACAGCTATTTGCCTTTTTTTTACTTCGTCCATCTCTTTAATGTTTATCAAAGTTTTTTATTTTTCTCATTCCGGTGAAGTATCCGTTTTCTATTTTATTTTTAATCAAAAATAGTGCCTTACAAAATGTGTCATTATATTATTCGATCTTGGAAATTAATGCTCATCACACACTTAATTTTCAGTTCAAGAATAGAAACCCATGGGAATGTAATTTCTTGATATACACATATATACAACCCAGACTTACTATTTTAGATCTATATTAAGTACACTTGAACAGTTTTTGCACTTCTATAAGGACAATATATATTCAAAACTAAAAGTGTACCCATTTATTTCACGCTGAGTTGAACATTTTGAGAACTATTCAAGGTCGAATTCTAATATAACTAATGAACGGTAAATTACTGACAAATTATGTACAATTTACTTATAGTTGACAATAAAGTTTAGAAAATTTAATCACCTCCGGATCACAGAAACTTATCTTAACAACAAAAATATATTTCTAATAAATTCGGCTAGCATAATAATTAAGTAACAGGCGCTCCAAGGTTGTACAGGTTTTAGTGTATACCCTAATAGCGGCCAATGATTTCGCAACACCCAGTTTGTTCCAGTTTAAAATGCCTAAAGTCAAAGAACAAATTATTTAGGGCCAGTGTGTCATACTGTCATATTATTGAAGTACACGGGCGTTAAAGGAATTTTACCCTGAACCGGTCAGATACAATTCATTAGATAATATCTAAGCTTAATGTACTTTAACATATGTATCTAATTTGTTATTTATTTAGTACCAAACTTAGTTTTAAACAATTCCTAACAGTCATATAATGTCCAAACAGCTTCCTACGTCTAACAAAAAAATACTTTTATTTGTAGCAATCAGAGTGACGACACTGTATCTGATGGTAAGAAATCAAAATTAAAAATACTCAGTTTAGGCCCTAATAAGGCACTTATGAACGTCAAAACTTTCACGGGAAATAAACTCAATTGGGTACATTTTTTTAACATATATTTCCAATAGGTACATCATACAATATTTTTAGTGGATGCACAGAGTGGATTCATTTCCAGACATCGCTATCGTTTATATACTGATACACTCTATAATATCCTTTTAACAATAAAACCCCCTTGACGTGGCCGTTAAAGTTATAGTCCGGCAAATCGGTTACATGCTTTAGGACTTTATTGTAGAACCTAACTCTACTACCTAAAAAACGATTACTGGTTTTCTTAAGTCTGAAACATGGGATGACCAGTTTATTACAGTTTCTGGTATTTAGATTATGCAATTATTAAGTATAATGTAATTCAAAAACACCGCTATGGCCAAAAGATTTAGACGTCACTGTCAAGCATCTGTAAGCATATCTACAGCTTGAATATACGCTAGTAGATTCCCGAATGCGACAAAATAAAAGAGCGTCACTACGCAGAATTTAACACTAAAAGCACGATCGTGCCGATCCAGTTGTGTATGATGCTTGCAACCCCATATTCTACATTACTATGAATTCAAATGCTTCATTTTAGAAAATACTTGAACGCAATCAAGAGTCAATATAAAATCAAAATTGGAATTGAAACATTAAATTTGATGTGAACTACAAATATCTATGTATTATTTCGACGGCTCCAAGCTTTCGCAATACAACTAAGGTGCAGGTGCCAACAAGAACGTACAAAATGCAGTCAAACAACTAAATTATTTTACATCAAACCAGATATTGTTTAAATAAATTCCAGTAAATAACTGCTACCGTCAATAACCATAGCAAAATTATAACTCCTAATTTTTCTTCCACAATAATTCACTGGACTGACATTATAAATCAATCGCCTTTAGATAGACGTAAAAGCAAAATTTCGACACAAGCCATTAATTACTCAAATTAATTGTCAATATCAACCAAGCGTAATGTTTCTGATCGTTTCCGATCTATCTAGATGGATAATATTTAAATAGAGTAGGAAATCCTGTCGTACCAAGTGCCTTTCCAAATAGCGATGATAATTGTCTTGCGAAACTCTGGGAGTTGCCCGACCGTCGAGGTTATTGTCGACGGAAAATGCACAGTGCCCAAAGATTTATTAAATATTTGAGATTCAAAGAATTGCAGAAACAGTTGTATTGACATAAAAGGGAATCGCGTTAAGTACGCTCCGAGTATTCCAAGGTCCATGGCACGTTCTAAAAACTATGAATTCGGTAATAACTATATTTACACAGATTATATAATAATCATATTTGTAGCGAGGAGAAATACGTTTTTGGGTTATAAAATAAATCATTTCAGAAACCTGTCATTTATATAGTTAATTAATTGGGAAGGCTCATTTAGAAATCATCGTAGGTCTAATGAAATTTGCTGCCCAAGTTCTATAATTTAAGTCATTATATAACACGGAGCTTCAACAAGAAATTTTATTAGCCCTACGATGATTTTTAGATGAGTCTTCTCAATCAATTAACTATTGAACGATAGGTTTCTGAAATGATTTATTGTGTATAGCGATGATATAATCACATAAATCTTGCTTGCTAATTTATATATATATATCCTTTTATCATTATATATATATATAATAAATATATTATATATATATAACAAAGTGAATGATAAAAGGACATGGTCTTTCAGTAACCCGAAAATATCCAGTTTTTACCTAATAATATGTGGCAGTTACTTATGTATTTTAGTTTCCCATTCAATTCCAAAGGCTTTCATCGGACAACTCATGGACAAATAAATGTCTGGCAATCACATGCGTGATGAAAAATGTATCTCTCATTCTTCTATGAATTCGCAACAACCCACTATTTCTGGCTATCTGTCTGTACGGATCTGTTAATTTTCATTCGGCAACCCAAAAAACTTAATTCACACTTGATATAACACCCTTTTCTTTCCATGTTTGTTACTTTTTATATACTGTTCTTTACTATCGTCCTTAAACGTGGGAAATGAATAGTAACATTCATAGATAATGGTTATTATTGCTACAATAACATAACGTAATTTATAACCATTTGATATAAACTGTTTCATATGATAGTGCAAAGCTAGTTTGATGAAGATAATTACCAGGTAGTCTATTCTATTCTATTTAGTATATTTACCAAGTTGTCTGAAATCATCGGGGCACGTAGCATTATTTGTTTGATTTTAACAAGAAACGTCAGAAAAAAATCGTTTAAATCTATGAAACTAACTAGTTAATTATTTATTGCTTCCAGAGCGACGAACAATATAAAACTGAATTACGCAGAAGTAAAATAAAACCGCTTCTATGTTTATCTTTGTATACGTCTTCTAGAAAAGTTAATAATTTCAAAATGTCGGTATAAAGGTATGAACTTTCTGTAAACTAATTAGTAATTTAAATAAAAGCTAAGAAACCTTGTTATTTTAGCTCGCTGTTGCGAAAGTTTCCGGGTGTTTAAATTTCCAAAGCGAGTGTTATATTATATTCAAGTTAATAATTAAAACGTAAATAATTCAGTATAAACTGGTGAACTTGATTTCGATAAATTTGTGTGTTTTGATAAATCACCTAAGTTTTTTTAAAACGAAACGTACAATGACAAGTGACATGAAGTTGCACTCGTACGTACATCACGAACAAGACTTGAAATACTCGCACACGTTAAATTGTCAAACGGAATTAAACTCTAATAAATTTAAATAATCTTATGGAAATAATCCACATTAATTAGAAGCGTGTTATCGCAGATGCCACTACAAATTTCTATATTATATTTGCCAATAGATGGCGTTGTAGCGATTCAACATTTATGCCATTGTACCGACCGCCATGATGATTATGATGGTATTGTAGGTATGGTATGGTATTGTGTAGGTAGGTAGATTGTAGGTAATCATCTACCATCAGATGAACCATCGGCCTATTTGCTGTCCTTTAGCATAAAAAAATTGATTGGTAGGCAGATCACAAAAATAAACGCGTGCCGAGCCCCGAACGGAACTAGTATAATTTATTGTGATAAAGGAAAAACTTTAAAATAATGATTAATTGCTGGTAGTATTGACGTTCAAAATTTACCTAAGCTATACTCAAAAATGTCCTAAATATTGCTAAAAAGTTGAAATCTTTAAGTATCCTTCCGAGGAACATATAAGAAAACTTCAAAAGTAATAAATCGATTGTTACAAGAAATCTTTTATATTTCTCAGTCATAATTAGCTTTTAATATGCTTATAGATTTTGCAAATGCTCCCTCCGTCGAGAGTGAAAATATCACATTGAAAATTAAAAAGTTGTAGTCTGGAAGCAAGAATGAGCAAAGCTCCTCGAAGTTTCACAACATTCTTTCTTCAAAAGTTGTTTCGCAAGTATCCGAAAAGACGTCTACTGAAACCTCGGGAGAGCAATTAATGAGAAAATAATAATGATCACTTTGTACAGTATCTCAAATATCTATACATTTTTTTTAAATGTCATAAAATAATTATTCAGTGAGGTAATTCAGTTATCCTGACTTACTTACTATTTCTTACTAGTATTACGAATACTAAGGTGTGTTTATCTACACTTTCATACCTTAATTACTTAACCGAGCATTTTTTTTACATTATAGGTGGCAAACGAACGGGCGGGTCACCTGATTGTAAATAATCACCACAGTCCATAGATACTAGCAACACCAGGAGAGTCGCGAGTGTGTTATCAGCCTGAGTTTGGAGGATGGGGGAGAGGAGCGTGGAGGGGCAAGTGGGGGAGGCGAAGAGGGGGAAAGAGAGAGGTGGTCCTTCAGCACTCTCACTGACACAGTACGAAAGTCAACAATGGAAGCACTCTTACTTTGAAACCAGTAACAGCTTCACCATGGTTCTACTACGCACAAACTTTTACACACACATTTTTCATAGGTATAGAAAAAAGACTATAAGGTACGACCCACTTTTGGGTATTAAACGCTTAAATTGGTTAGCATGCTCGGAAATCGCGATTGTTGACGTAGATTCAAGTCCTTGCAAAGGAGCTCGTGATTCCAGTAAAGGATAATGTTATTTGGACAGGGTGTGTTCTAAATTCGCCGGATTAGTTACAACCGTCAAGTAAAAAATATGTAGACAAGCACCTATAGGTGTGTTCCTGTAGAAGCGCTTCAAAAACAATAGTCCTATAGGTCTGGCGTATATTACTGAAGACAGTAAGAAGAAGACATGGTAATTTAACATGCGATGACATTATGGTCAAACTCAGACCTATAAAGCACAAAAATACACACCAACCCACGATATTCAGTTCATGTCTTACCGCGGGGGTCTGATATTCCAAAAGATTTTTTTCCTTGTTAAGAAAAAAAAAGCAAGGATATTATATTAGTAGGTGGTAGAGCCTCGCTGAACCTATTATTGGTTTCAGCATGAATGGATCCGCTCACCCGTGGCAGTACCTCTTACAGAAACAACGACGTGAAATAACAGTGCTTGCACTGGTGCGTTTCTTACGAGTAGTGAGAGCGCCGGAGGCTCCCCCCTCACACCCGACACAGGTTGGCAATGCACCTGCGACTTCCCTTGCGTTGCTAGTGTCTATGAACGACGGGATCACTTACCATCAGGCGACCCGCCAGTTCGTTTGCCTCCTATGCTATAAAATATAAATATATAATATACATTATATATATAGAAGTTTTGGAACGTCTAAAAATACATTAATTATTTTCCCATCCCGATAACATTGTAAGCGACGATGTTCCTGATGACATTCAAATTAGTTAATGTCTCCGAATTTCAAAAACTTTCTTTATATATCGAATCAATGTCGCATTAATCCAACAATTCGTCTACCACGACTTTGACAGTTTTAAGCTACGGTTAATTTGAAATTCAATAACTGTGAGACATTGTTCAGTTGTTATTATTATATACATTAACATTAACACAAAATACAATTGTAGTAGATTGTAGTAGAATTGTTTACATTTCTGTGAGGAGGATGGCTAATTTTTTTTCGAATGTATGTGTGTCTATTTCTATAGCATGCTTTGTTCTTTAATTGCCTAATAATGGATTTCAACTTATGTTATTTATCTTAATTGTCTAAGTGACATTAACTACATAAATAAGTCGAGTCAGTCATACGGTCTGCCGATAGAAATGAAGATTCAAAACAATGGAATAACTGTGTCATTTTTTGAATTGGTAAATATAGTCTGAATTATTTAAATTACACGATTTGTAAATTGAAATTACTAACAAGATATAGTTCTTAAATCTATTGGCAGCGCGAGCAATAAATATACACATTTTATGTAATTTATTAATAAATCAAATATATTATAGGTTGTACAAGCTAAGTAAAAAAATTCAATATTACATGTATACAGGCCGCTATACTACGCATCGCTAGTCTAACATAAAAGTAGTACGTCCCGAACATGTTGAGGTCATCGGTGACGCGAACACATAAGTTTAACCCTACCTAAAATCGCTAAACGCGATTAAACAATTATTTCCTCTTCAATAATTAAATACGTCTGTGAATAAAAAAGAAATTTAATAATATCGGATTTACCTTTATTAATAAATCTACTTATTTCATAAAATACGTAAGACGCTGGTCACTCTAATTTTCTTCTATAACTAAGAATAACTCACTCAAACTAACATCTAAAACTTTTTAGATTGTATCTATTACTAAACAACACAAGAACAACAACAGTCAATAAGTTCGGATGAAACGGTAAGATTGTTTTATCGTGTATATTTTCATGAGAATTGCGAACTGTTTCATTTAACTTAACGTATGTCCAGTCATGTCATGTCAACTGAAGTTTACACGTTTGGTTTTTCTTTAGTTCTGTGTTTATTTTGTTTTCTCCTGCCGTCTGTTTTTAATATATTGATATATAGTTGAAGAATGCTTTAATCTATTCTTATTTCATTCAGTTTTGTGTTTAGTGTTTTTTTTTAGATTAGTTTTAACACATATTTTTTAGATTTTTAAAATATTCATAATTTGTTTTATTGTAATCCAACAAAGTGACTATACTCTACATGTAACTAAGCACAACGCTATCTAAAGACTGTTTAAAATCTCTTCTTTGGTTTGAAGAACCCGCTGTAGTGGAATATAGGAAACACAATGGCTGAGAGATGGTTCCACAACTTCAGAGTGCGACAAAGATATGGCTTCTCAAACTTTCTTGTTCATACTGAGAAGAGCTACCGTATGTGCCTGCGACACCCAGTGCGCTGGACATCTCTCGAAAACACTCGAACATTTTTTTTTTTTATTGTAGCACGATAAAGTGACTGCACTATACCTGATGGTAAGCATAGTACAATCCAAAAACAGTGGCGACAGATCATCCATCGTCGGTCGCCGCTGTCATGCCGGCCATAATGACGAAAGTCACCTGGTACTGGATATGCACAGGCTGATCCCGAAACGCGACGCGCAAAAGCGAGTCACTATGACGGGCTTTTTCGCCATGTACATGGTGGTTGCGACCCAGTCGGGCTGTAAAACCCTACCACCCCGCTATCGCCATTGCCGTGTTCGTTGATCAGCAGGGTGCACCACGTGCAGGTGAGGTTGGCTTGGGTGTCTCAAGTCTTAAGATGTTACTCGACACCCCTTACACCCCATATACATTTATATTCACACGTTAAATTTACAATAAACTATTATTACTATTATACCCGCATATCTGCGTTATTTTTTCATCGTAACAATATATTTTAAATAGAAGAAAACATTAAAAAAAACGAAAGCAAGAATATATTTTACTTAACAAATTTCTTTGTCTACAAGTATGTTTTTTTTTCCTAAAACATCTATATTTTTTTCTTAAATGTAGATGTGATTTTTTAAACAAAATTACTATAAAAAAATACTATAGAAATGATTGAATCTGATTAAATGGTGCATGGATAACGTGAGAACTCTATAATTTTATTTATATAGATTTTGTGATTCATAATATCAACCTGTAAGTATCACAAATATAAACCACTTATTAATTAATTTAACATTTTTCGTTAGTTAACTCATGTACTTTATACAATTTATTTAAGATTATTAAAACCACGACCGTATCTCAAATATATTTATATAAACAACTGTTGTTAATATAAAAATAAAGTATGTTTCTTTTTTGGCTTCAAACATATCAATATCCGAATGAATTATTTATTGAGGGCCCTTATCAAGTTTATTATAACGTATTATATTCTTGTCAATATGTACTATTGTGCCCTAAAAATGGTTTGTGTGACCGGATTTGAAGGTTGACAAAAAATTGACTTCATAATAGATTGCACAAACAATTTTTAGATCAATGAGAACATTATTTTAAAGGCAGGTGTCAAGTTTTTACCAAACTGCATAATATTTATTGGTATTTATTTTAGGTGATTAATTATTTACAATATTACTGTATAAGGCGTAACATTATTCGCAGATAGATTTTGAATCGAACTGAATAAAAAAAAAATCGCATGAGAAATAATTGAAATCTTTTGTGTACGCACTAAAAACGAATAAATAAGTCCGATGTTGAGTTGTCTTTAAACAAATGACTATACACCGTGACTATTTATTAGTCCGGTGATGCTGTGAAGGCCTAGTAAGACCTTATTATAGCGTGGTCGGTTCAAGGGAAAAAAAACGGTGACTATTTAAAGAGTGATAACCTTCGATCGTGTGATAGTTCATGGTACCACATTTAACATATAGAATAATAGTATCAAAATAAGTATTCACAAATAATAAAGATAACCTAAGTTAAAGTTTGTTCTAAGACTTTCAAAAGTATAAGTACACATTTAAATAAACCTAGGTTGAATGACCGGTGACAAAACCTGCGCGCGGCATCACGGAGTTCATAATCTTCGATGGTAAAACGGATAATAAGCCCTTTTATTTGTTCAGACTTTGAAAAATAATCCTTTGTTAGTTGGTTGGCTTTTACTACACTTTACTTACTACTTTTACTACACTCGGGTGTAGTATTATTGACATTGGTCATTGAACTGTGCTTTAACATAAAAGCGTAGAGGATTGAGAATAATTTTTGTATTTTCTAGATAATTAGGTCAAATATTAAGCATCTATTATTTTAATTAATTTAGAATGAGTATCAAGTACTGAGTATCCTGAAAAAATATTGCTAACGAGTAACCAATCACCCAGTATAGTTATTATTCAACTTAAAGTGAAGAGTAAACAATTAAAGTCGCGAACAAAATTCTTATACTATCCTTTCTTCCTTAGTATTGACATGTGAAAGCAAGTTTTTTTTTTTTTTTCGAAGTGGCTACGCTATTGACACAGCAAGGTCTTAACAGATTCACCGGACTACTAAGGCGAGCGCTTAAGGCACTCAGCCGATTTTATTTTGGCAACAAGCTCAAGGGTGCACGGCTCACCTCGGCTTGGCTGTTGCCTGTAGCTATCTTAGCTAACCTAGCTAACCATTCATATATGTATGAGTTGTTGAAACGTATATGTGTACCAAGCATACACGCCTCAACAACTCCTCCATATATTTATTATCGTAAAATTGAGAGTTTTTCAGTTCGATAAGGGAAAAAAAAGTAAACCCTTCCACTTTCATGTGTAAGCGTGTAGGCGTGCACGTGTGTGGGGGTGATCGTGTAGTGTTGTAGCGGTGATGTATATTTGTGTGTCACCGTATCGCGCAAGCAACGTACTCAAGGGCTCCCTACCGAGAGATCGAACCTAGGCTTGAGCCGCTGCCGTGGGAGGCCTAATCGGCAAATTGGCCTAATCAGCAAGTGTGTTTTGATTGTTTGTTACGCTTATACGCCAAAAGTACTCAATCGATCATCGTAAAATTGCATACACGTTATCAGTAATGAAGAAAAGGAGATAGGGACATATTTTATCAGGAACAAAAAACTGTTCCTGAAAAATAGACTAAAAACTTCGTTAACGCTAGTGAAGCCGCGGACTAAACCTAATCTATATAAATTAATCACAAAGTATGTTGCTAAGCGTTAAACTCGAAGACGGCTGCTCCAATTCTTGTAATTTTTAGTTTGATTTATTCCTTAAACTCTGAGGAAGTTTTTTATGGAGACAAAAATTGGAAAAATTACACCAGAAAACCTACAGACCAGTTTTCTTTTTCTGTAATTGTAAACGCAACTTTAAATTGCTATTTTTAGCAACTTGAGCGCATCCGTGATTATGATGCATTTTTTTTCATTTTTGAGTTGACGCATGTAATTTGCCATTGTACTGCAGTTTATTAAAAAAATCGCTTTCTCAGTCTGTATATCGGAAAAGCGACCAATTTCTATAAGGTAGCACAGCAAAATCTTCCATATGTTGTTGGTATGCATCTACAAAAAAGATAGGCAAAAAAAAAACCAACATATTAATGCGAAACAAAGGTCGCGGAGGCAACTAGTTGCCTAGTTGCGTTTAGCGTTTCTAGAAACATTTTTTTTTTTTTCGATCTGACTACGCTATTGACCTAGCAAAGTCTTAACAGCTTCACCGGACTACCAACGCGAGCGCTTGCGGCACTCAGCTGACTTTGCTTGACAATTAGCTCAAGGGTGCACGGCACACATCGGCTTGGGCTGTTGCCTGATAAGTGCAATGCGTGACCTATCTTTTTTTTTTTTTTTTTTACGTGGGTAAATCCCTTATGGATACCCACTCTCCCTGGGGAGAGAGTGGGTTATGTCCGACTCGCACGGACTAAAACCCCACGGTGCACGTCTTCCGCTACTGTTGGGGCGGCACGAGATCTCTATAGACTTCATCGTGCCGCCCCAGCGGTGTGACCCAGCGGCAGAAGTGCCGCCACCGGGCCTCGTCTTGTAAGGAGACAGCCGGGTACACACCGGCCGTCTCCTTCTCGTCTACCGGACCTGTGCAATGGGAAGGTGGGGCCCCAGCCCCACCCGTCCCTAGGTCCGGCTACGGTGGCGGGAGGAGGCGGTCAAACTGCCGCCTCCTCCTGCCTGTCCTCCTTTGGCGGAGACGGCCGCTTAACGGATCATTCTCGCGGGCCCTCTCCGCCGCCTCCTTCTGCGAGACGACTTCCTCGCAGAAGGAGGCTACTGCGTTCTAGACATCCTCGCTACCGAGCATGGCCGCGACCACGCTCGGCAGCGAGAGGTTCCCTCCTACCGCCGCAGCCAGAATGCGGCGCTTCTCCTCCCATGCAGCACACTCAGACAATGTGTGCTGCGCGGTGTCCGAGTCAACGCCGCACTCGTGTCATACGGCGGTCGGCTCCCTGCGCACTATTCGGTGCAGGTACCAACCGAAGCACCAGTGCCCGGTCAGCACCTGCACCAGACGGAACGTCAGGGAGCCCCATCTTCGACTGCACCAATCCAGCAGGACCGGGTGGACGGCCTCGATTGTATATTTACCGTACTGCGCGTCCGCCAGGTCTTGTTTCCACCTCTCCATCATTACACACCTCTCTGCCTTCCTCCTCTCCTCTATTTCCCTGGGAGCCGGAGGCTCCCCTGACCGCTTTTTGGCCGCCGTATATTCGTAAACGGCGGCCAGCACTCGCGCCTCCAGCTCCCAGGGAAGGGAGCCAGCCAGCACCATGGCTGCCGCCGAGGACACCGTACGGTACCCTCTTATCGCCCTCAATGCCACGGTGCGCTGCGCATTTCGCAACGCACGGATATTGGTGGCGCTGAGGGCGTCCACCCACAACGGTGCCCCGTAGGAGGCCATGGACCGAATGACCCCCATGTAGAGGCGGCGGCAGGCGGCACCCGCCCCCCCCGTGTTGGGGAGGAGTCGTCCAAGGGCCCCTGCCGCTCCGACTATCCGCGGTCCGAGCCCCTTAAAGTGGGGCTCGAACCGCCAGCGTCCGTCCAAGGTGAGGCCCAGGTATTTCATATGGGTCCCCACCCTGACACGGACGCTCTCCACACAGATGTGGGCCCCCGGAGGTAGCCCCCGCCGAGGCCCATGAAACATAAGGGCCTCGGTCTTATTGAGGGCCACCTCGAGGCCTAGCCTTTGAATGCGCCCGACCACGAGAGTGACGGCCTCCGTAGCCAGGCGCAACAGATCGTTCAGATCTCCTCCCCGGGCTACGACTAGGGTGTCGTTCGCGTAACATATGAGGCGCGCTCCAGAAGGGAGCGCGCCGCGGAGCACCCAGTCGTAGCCCATGTTCCACAGGAGTGGCCCTAACGATCCTTTCGAGCGCCTTCCCGGTGTCGTCCAGCAATACGAGGGGCCGATACGCGGACGCGCAGTCCGGAGGGCGGCCTTCCTTCGCCATTAGGCAAAGCTGCCCCGTCTTCCAGGGCCTCGGGAACTGCCCGACCGCAAGACAACGGTCAAACAGCTCCCGAAGCCACCCCCCTAGATGGTCCAGCGCAATGGCTAGCACTCGGCCCGGGACCGAAACAGTGAAGATTGCTCCCCACCTACTGCACCGGCCAGAGAATTATCCAAGAAGACGGATCGGCCGGGTGGCTCATGTAGCCACTCAGGTCTGCACGGCGGCAGAAGAACCTGAAGACCTCCAACCGCTGCCATGAACCTTAAATCTGGCAGCAGGCGGCCAAAAGGCCCTTTTCAGGACCAAAGTACGACGACCCAGCACCCGAATTCGGACACCGCACCAACCTCACAGATGACCCCAGCAACGCCTACCGGACAGCACGTCGAGCGTCGCCCACAGCCCGCTTCCCCAGATGCCGAAGCGACTCCTACGCCTTCGCAAGCGCCTACGCCCATTATTACAACGAGCCAACCAACCGCCCACGCATCGAGCGCTACGCCAGCGGAAGGGAGGCGCGAACAAGTAGATGACTACGAGAATGACCTCATGGTGATAGCCCGCCTCCTGGAAAATAACATCTTATCAGACAAGATGGTTCGATGGTGCGCCCTCGCACTAAGGATCCAAGAGGCAGAAATCGAAAACAAACCACTCTCTAAGGAAGATCTGAAGTCCCTACAACGTGCCGCAAATGGTGTGTTAGACCCGCCAGAGGTCCAACAACACGCCCACTCAAGCAGCCCACTCGGCAGATCCGTAAGACGCCTCAGGGAAGAAGAGGAAGACTTCAAGGTCACCCGCTGACCCAGTTCCCACGACGAGAACACCTGTTGGATTAACAGGTGCGACCTCCAAAACATCGCAGTCAATAACACCTGTTACATCAGCAGGCACGACATTGACCCAGAGACCCGCTCACATAAACCAAACAACGGCATCGAGCGCAAACTACGGCGCTAGTGTGCTGCCCAATCAGGGGGCCTCATGCCGGTATAGCCGGCCGAGTACATACGCACTAGCGACCTCTGCAGCCAAATCGAGAGAAACTCGTAAAGTTACCGTATGAGAGCCACCCGCGGACCAATCATAGAGCGCCACCGACGAGAACGCCGCGGCGCACGGTACAGCTTCTATCGCGCAGAGGCTAACGGAACCCCAAAAGAAAGAGAGAACAAGATATCCACCTCTCATCGTCGAAACATTCCCTAACTGGGCGAAACATTTCGAAGAAATATCAAAAATATTAGGAAAGTCACCAAACGCAAGACCTTATGGCGCGGGGGTGCGCTTCCTGCCAGATGACCATGACGAGTATCGTACAGTACAAAAATACTTGTATGACTTGGAAAATATAGAAGACATCTCCTGGTTTTCATACTCGTTACCAGAGGAAGAGAACTTGAAGATCGCCATAAAAGGTCTCCCAACAACGACCGATACAGAAGATATCCTCAGAGCACTGGAAGAGAAAGGCTTCGAACCAGAAGTGGTCAGAAACATCCGGGCGCGCGGCGACCGCCCGGGGAGCATTTTCTACGTAGCTCTCAGAAAAATACCAAATCTCATACCTGAAATCTATAACGTCACAGAAATAATGAGGATGACTGGCATCAAGATTGAGGCCTGGCGGGGCAAATCAGGCCCCGCTCAGTGCCATAGATGCCAAACATTCCGACATAGTTCTCACCATTGCCACAGGAAACAGGCATGTGTCAGATGCGGCGGGCCGCACTTTACGGCCAATTGCGACCGGCCTAAAGAAGCACCAGCGACATGTATTAATTGTGAGGGGCCCCACCAGGCCAACCACTCACAATGCCCCGTACGCAAGAGAGAGGCACAGAACAAGCAAGCCGGGACTCTGACCACCACGGGTCGCAAGGGACAACTCATCACCCAGCAGAATACAGTACCAGAGACAGCATCGGCATCCCTAATGGCCCCGGCAAACAAGCTGGTGGCACGTGGGGAGAAACCGGGGCCCTCTAGGAAAAAGAAAAAGACATCCGCCCAAAAAAGGACAAAACATCGAGAAAATCCTGTCGAAAAAATAACAACCCTTATAGAAGAAGTCAAGAAGTGCCTCCTATCAATACAAGAGATAGAGGGCGCGCCTAAAGAAGCACTCAGAGGCCTTCTGAAGTTAGTACCCAAATAATGGATAGTATGGCCCTCAGAACCATCCATTGGAACGCCCAAAAGAGGAAAAAGAAAACTCCTAAGACAGCCGACATCGCGTCATACCAGAATCGATGCCAGAGCTTCAGAAATCCAAAATACCAAGACATACCAATCTTCTGGCACGCTTCCTCGTCCGCCCGTTAGAGCTGGACATAGGCAGTCGTGCCAACGAAAGCGAAAAGTCAGGAAGCTATAGTCGACTGACATTAAAAACCGACGCGCCCGAAATAGATCGAGCGCCGAAACAATAGCCACCGAAAAGGGCAAAGCCCTGAAACGGTTTCCCCGCACCGTCGCATAAGGAGGCGGCGTGAGAAGATATTGAGAGAGAAAATATATGTGTACCAAGCATACATATCTCAAGAACTTTTATATATAATTCGTATCGAATAATTTTCTAAACTATTTCAGTTCGATAAGGGAAAAAATACATAAAAACCTTCCACTTTCATGTGTAAGCGCGTATGCGTGCACATGTGTAGAGGTGACATGTGTAATGTTGTCGCAGTGATGTAAGATTTTGTATCACTGTATCGCGCGAGCAGCGCACTCAAGGACTCCACGCCGAGTAAACGGCCGTAGGCTTGAGCTACTGCCGAGGGGGGCCTAATCTGGTAGAAACATATAATGCCAATGTAATTTCAAAGATAATAGTAACCTGAAATTGTCAGCTTTTTTAATAATTCATAGGTTTCAAGAGTTTGACCACAATCTCACTAATGATGGATATGTTAAATTCAGAGAAGGACTGGCTCTCAAATGTTACCTTCAGAAACACACCCATAGGGGCTTGGCGACAGATTCTCGACTTGTAATGGTAGCTAAGCGCGTTCCACCATACAATCAAAGCTTTTATATTCGGTATTTTATCGACACAGCATCGAATTTCTCGCTATTATTTCAACTTATTCTATTCCAACATAGGGCTAGATATCAAAACTAAGTTTTCTTAGAAGCGCGGCTACCTCCTCAGTTCATACATGACTCGTTGAGAACTGTGCATAGTTTACTAGAGACCAGTGAGAGGTAAATAATACAAGACTCTTGAATAAGGAAACTATTTTCACTGAGTAGTTTGTACCATCCCCAACTCTTGATCAAATATATGATGAAGCTGAATGTGCGCGAATAAATGACAGTAGAAATATAGGTGGTACAACCACGCTGAAGATATTACTGTTTTCAGCATGAATGGGTCGATTCGTCCGGGATAGTACCACCCTTTCACAAAAAACCGACGTGAATTAACAATGCTTGCATTGTTGCGTTTCGTCCGGTCAGTGAGAGCGCCGGAGATCCACCTCCTCTCCCCTTGCCCGTTTCTCCTTCCCTTCCTATTGCCTCTTCCCACAAACATAGGCTAGCAACGCATTTGCATATACTAGATAGATATCGATTACATTTTTTACACTTCTCACGCTTTATCTTTTTCTAGGCACATTATCACAATTGCTTCATCTAATAAAGAGTTATTAATGTTTTAAACAAACTACGATCTCCAAAAGCACTAAGTTCAGCAATATGTATGTTTATTTGTATTAAGATTTTATTACAGAAGTGGGGCAAGCGGTGTAATATTTGTTATTTCTGTACATAAAGTACATTGTAAAAATAATAAATACCGCAGGCAAAGTTATGAATAGTCTTTTGTGTTTTAATCCCTAGCATTCGCTAACACAAAATCGGAGTAATTAAGATTGAACAAAAGGAAATACACCTAACAAAAGTACATCGGGTATTCGCCAAGGTAAATGAAACCTGTGCAATACAAAACTTTAGCCATCGTTACAAATATATCGCAAAAGCATCTAACTTTAATGCAAGCCATTCAGAAACTAACGTCTGAACTGGGTTGATACTAAACTTAATAAGCAATGGCACAGTATACTAACGTTAGATAGTAGTGTAACATGGGGAAGAAAGTAATTGGAAACATTTTGTGGAATCATGTCATAATCTCTAGTTAATGTATGTTAAATATTAAAGTAGTTTGATAGGAAATTAATAAAATTCAAAATAATAGCAATAATATTTTGTAATATATTACAAATGTATAATGACTGACATATTAGTAGATATATGTCGATCCAATACAAAGTGTGTACCTCTGACTATGGTTCGGAATGTTCTGATGTATTTTCAGAGTATATTTTTAAATCAATTAAACTTTTTGTTAAAAATGTATCTAAAATTATGTTATTGGAAATTTAAATGTCGAATATTTATGGATCAACAACATTTTATTATATAACTACAATTGATAGCAAAGTAACAAATGTTAAAGTTATGCATTGACCTACTGTTTTTTACAATATTGTAACATCAGGTATACGATCAGTAATAAGCAAGACTTCATAGCGATTGTACACGGTGTACTGTAGTAGACCGGCTTCTCTTGATTAATCCTAGAGATTACAATAACTGAAGTACCAATTTAGCGTACTAACATAGTATTGGGTGTAACAAATTTTATACGTACTGCAGTTGTTTGCTTGCTTACTACAAATACGTTCTTTTAGGGGTATAATATAGAAACAATTAACACAGAAGTTCCATTTTTAAGAAGTAATTGGTTATCTTTTTTTATATATAAGAGTCTCATGAGAAAACGTAGGGTCACTTAGAGGGTAATAAAGAAGACTTTTGCAGCATAATCCGGTGCGAAATAGAGACACAAAGAACAACCTGATAGGTAGGTAGGTTTTGTAGGTGGTAGAGCTACGCTGAAGCTATTACTGGTTTCAGCATGAATGGTTCGGCTCGTGACCCACATGTTCGTTTGCCTCTTATGACATAAAAAAAACAAAGTCATAATACTCAGAATTGCTAGATTTATTTGACGGTGGATAGGGAAGATTGTTTGTAAAGTGGATATCCCTTGAAAATAAAATGTTTTCGAATAGCGATCGTGTACTAGAAGACACAGCGTGAACCGTCACAAACCGGAGCGATGACCTGGTGAAGGATACAGGATTCGGTGCGAGCTGCATAAGACCGGTCTTAGTACCCATGTTGGAGGAAGTTGTAGGGGAGAGTAGGGTAATTGAGAACAGCGGGTAATTAGGAACAGTTAGATGAATAGTACATTTCCTCGTACTACACTGTCGCGAACCTATTCTACGGATGAATGTAAAGCCATTCATTGCATATGTGAAAGTGGGATTCAAAGAACGCACTAGTGTTGTAACGGTAAATCGAACAATTAGTTTTGTATTTTTGATATAATTTTTGTCATCAGTTATAATACATGTAGGTATCATATCTTTGAGTTCAAAGGTATTGTGTTTTTGCTCATATCATACACACAGTATCTGTTTTCAAATGTAACATAGATTGAAGGTATTAAAAAATGCTTTTAAGATTGGCGGCAATTTTTATGTATATTGACTGATTCGGGTAATTGAGAACGGCATTAGATAGGTAGCTTGGAACGTTCCCAGTTATCCCTTACCCTCCTAATTACCCATAGTACTGCTGGTTGATTGTGTAAAAATATTTATACTTTACAAATTATTTCAGATGCCTCGTAATTTCGTAAGAAAGATCGATCAAACGTCTTTCTTAATTATCTCATACCATTTCCATTTCCCTCTCAATTGATCTTGATCTCAATTACCTCATAGGGTATCGGGTAAACAGGAACGGCAATGTTTTTTGTTTTAGTTTATATTTTTATTAAAACGTAAATTTAAAATAACGTTTTTTGACGACATGTAGCGATAAAATTTGATTTAGTTTATAACTTTTTTCTATTATTTTTATCATTTGAAGTTAAGTGTTCCCAATTCCCCCACTCTCCCCTACATCTAGCATCCAGGAGGATTGATGTAGTCTAATAAAATACTTAAAATTTAACCGAAAAGTGTATATTACAATGTCGAAATATAAATATTTAATTTAATCGAGATAAGATCCAATAGTTTAAGGTAAGCCTTTTCAAAGAAACATAAGGAACAAACAGGTAATGGACAGATAAGTTGGTAAACCAGTTTTAAACTGTATACCTATTCAGTAGTGAAGGCTCGTAAGAATTTCCATCAAGTTGTTGATTTATGGTAATTATAAGACACCATATTATATTTTTATAGTAGTATTTTACAAAGTATTTGTTAACCCGTTCTCTTATATGTTGTGAGTAATTTTGTAATTTATTGTTTACTTCCTGATAATTTGAATAATTTGAATTATTAATATAGCTAAAAAATAAACAATACAAAAAAAGGAAGAGAAAGGGAAAGCGGCGAAAGAAAGTCCTAAATATTATAATAATAATAGAATTATAAAGTTATAGAATATTAAAATATTATTATATTTCTAGTGAACACGGGAGACGTTGTCCCGTCTTGATTATAAAAAAAGCTCTAACAAATTATATACCGACAACCTCCTAATGAAACTTTCTATGCTGCTAAAACTGCATGAAAATTCGTGCAGTAATTTTAGAGTTTATCGTGAACAGATAGGCAGAGAAACGTGGTAGGGGACTTAATTTTATACTATCTAATGATATCGTTTGTTCGTTTCTTACTCCTTCACGCATTAATTACTTAACCGAACATCATAAAATTACAAACATGTTGTCAGAGATACTGAAAAGGGCATAGGGTATAATAATTAATCTAGAAAAATTGAAATATTTTCGAGTGACAAATTAAATCTGCATTAACAGAAACAAAGCCGCTAGCTAAAACTAATAGCAGATAGCTTAATATATTGTTAGTTGAAATATATAACATTCATACCGTGTATGTCATCCTCTTTGGCAGACTAGCAGAAAATTTTGAAATATTACAAAAAAGAATGGCGTTCAAATAATTTAACAAACAAATGAAATATCGCGTGTCGGTATAAATACCATATATGGTCATATAAATAAACAGTCTATCTTACGTACTCCGAGTACTATTACGCTGTCCGTGTCAGTCTAGATTTCGATAGTAGTGAACCGTAGCTCCTACATACTGTTACAAACACACATATGATTAAAAAATTGTAAAGAAAACGAAATTCGTAGAAAATTACTGATACATAAATCTAAAAATAGTTATTTATATTTTTATATATCATCTAAATTGAGATAATATCCCTTAGACTGTAAATATCTCAAACTTTATGTATAAATTCTTTGAGTGTTTTAAATTTTGTAAATTTGGTCATCTTGGTTTTTTTTAATAAGAAAATACGGGATACATTTACAAGTGTAGAGTAGCTATCCAGGAAAATATATACAAATTTACTTTAAATATTGACGCCTCAATTATCATTCTTCAAACTTTCATTGAAATCGCACAAGTATTTAGCTATAACACAACAATCATAAATAATTTGGTCAATTCCTTAGAGTCTACAAAGCTATAGATAAATAAAGCTAAGATAAATTCGACTAACGTTTTTTAGCTAGTTAGTTTAGTTAGTAGACGCTAAAGCAATTACTGGCTTAAGCATGAATGAGTCGGCCCGCCTGGGGTAGTACCATCCTCTCACAGAAAACCGACGTGAAGTAACAGTGTTTGCATTATTACATTTCGTTCGGTCGATGAGAGCGCCGGAGGCCCATCTCTCCTCACCTTCCCCCTCGCCTCTTCCTTTCCTACACAGGCTGGCAACGCACTTGCGACTCCCCTGGTATTGCAGATGTCTTTGGACGGTGGTGATCATTTGACATTAGGTGACACTCCTGTTCGTTTCCCTCCAAACCATATAAAAAAAAAACTATTTTTAAACAATATAATAATAATCTCCAAACAAATAATACATCTTCATGGTATTACATATATACAACAAATTACACGGCAAATAGTATCTCGTAAAGTCATACATTTTACAGAGTTACGCGACAAAGACCGTCAGAACGGTCAGGGTCACGGACCGATCGCAGATGCTACTTCCAAATACGGACCAAAGGACATCGTCAACCGCATTTACTGCAGTTTATAAGACACGCTTAATAAAGTTCCCATTTTGGTTACGTTCGTTTCATACACGTTCATAACAAAGGCGGAATAATTTTAAACACCTAACCAAAGCACAATAACGATCTGTCAAGATAACTAAAATTGATGGCGAATACAAATTTTGTATGATCTAACATTTCATTGTATAAAGTTGGGGCACATTTTGATACAGTAATAGGGTAAGTAAATACATGTGAATGATGTAGCTTAGAAACTCACATTATTGTAAAATCAAGTTCAATTTTGAGCATTAAAAGAAAACAGCGTGATTAAAATTCAGTGCGATGTTTGCAATTTACATGGAGGCGCGGTGTTCTCTAAGAATCTGCCGTCAAACTCTGTACCGCTGTGTTGTTGCATTTGAGACTCAGCTCATTTAGACCGTGTCACCTTCTTAGAAACAGTATCAATTAACAACAGATGGAATTGTAGTAAAGTGTTAAAGGTTATATAACACACTGGAGTGGAAATCAGTAGCCAACTATATATACGCACGTTCTGGAAACTACACTTCAATTTGAGTCTAGCAATCATTTCAAGGTTAGATTATTACCATTCCCGGTTACATTAACTCGACATTAACTGAGATTAAGTGCAGTTAATAAAGGACTAAATAAATATAAACAGTGTTTTAAACAAAGTGTGAAATATATAATATTTTGTATTTATCATTATCAAACGGTGTAGTAATAAATTTAGCTAATCTAGCACTTTACATGATTTGTAACTTTATATCGTTTGCCTGCACGTTCTTTCGAGTAACTAATTATATAGAAAGGTAAAAGAACGACGATGTCTAATCATTGAAATAACATGTTGCATAAAATCAAGACAATAAACATATACAAGCTAAAGATAAAAATGCAATAACTCGCACCGCCAGTGCACTACAATAAGGTAATAATATTGCATCGCTGCTTTTCAATTAGGCCTAAGCGATATATGGATGTCTAGTCGATGAATATAGACATACTAAAAATTGCGAATATATATGATAAAAAATATTAGTCTATATTAAAAATATACAGAGGTCAACCGCTGTGTGCGCATCACTGAAAAACTACTGATTAGATTTCATTTTTTTTTACTTCTTAGACACTTGGTCCCCGTTTAAAAGAAGATTATCACAATAGCTTCACTTAATATAAAGTTATTAAAATTTTAAGAAATTATGTTTTTATAAATACTACGCGATCAGCAATTTGTGCCTTTGTATTTTTGAGAAAAGCAGCAAGAGATATGGTACTTTCTATTTCATAAATAAAATACATTGTTAAGACAACAAACAACGCAGAGGATGGCGCATCAGCTAGCATACAGCCGGCCGTAACTCAAAGAAAACTAATATAAAAGCATATGAGAAAAAAAGGCAAGATAAATATTACAACATACCAAACAACTTTTAAAACGCAAAAACTTATAGACATAAGCTATTGTTCCGCAAACATAGGTGTACCTTATGATAAGTAACTACAAACACGACACAATGGCAACTAACACGTGAGAGCAATTCAGAAGTCACTTATTTTCCGGATATTAACACACAAGTCACGTGTGGACTATAACCGAAATATCACAGCTAACAAAAAGTTGTTCAGTAAATCAAAACAGTGGAACCGTTGAACAAGTTAGTGTTCCGGTCCATTCATATCGCACGAGTCACTTCATCGTGTGGCTGTGGCAGTTTAGGCCTGTGTTGCTCTACAAGCTACGTCCGCATATAGGTCATTCAATTTGAAACCGTCCAAAAAAGCGCAAAAATAGTGGCTGCACTATTTCCCATTTCACTTTGTGAAAACATTCTGAAAGGCTTGTTGCCACGCTCTAGTTGATTATCTGTCGTCAAGCTCCTGTTGGTGTGTTTCGGCAACTGCACTTAAGAGTTTGGCGTGTTTACCATCTAGGACCACGTCATCATTTAAGATCAAATGAGATTGTGGTAAAACGCTAACACCCATAAAGTAATAAAAACCAATAATATACTAATTTTAATTGTTTAAATAGGTATATTATAATGTTTATACGGATAGTGAACCAGTACACGGGTTTGTTGTTTGCGAAACGCGCGGGAGCGACGCAATGTTGTAGGCGATCGTCAACAAAGGGCAATGCGGGTTGTTCGCCTAAACGCCACATTTACATATTTCCACACAACTTAATTTCTACGGTCAACAAAATCTTGTAGATTTATTTAGGTTTTTTTTAACAAATAGAATAATTACTTCGGTTTAATAATATGTTATGTAACTAGTAATATAAAGCTCAGGAGATTACGTTTTGATGTTTGAACGCGCTAATTTGTTACCAGTAATATTTGAAATGTAGATTTGACCTATCCCCTAGGAATAGTAACTTTTGGAGTGAAAGGTATCTTACGTACCTAACTATGCCCTTAAAAATATCAATATATAAATGGCCTTTACGTCTACACGAGACGATTTAAGCAGCGTTATGAAGACACTTCTTTTCGTGATTATATAATCCAATTCGAGAGCGACAGCCTCGGCCACAGGATCGACAAGTGAATGGAGCCGATTGATCATTACGTGAAGACAGGTGGCGTTTAATGCGTTTTTGTCGAAGTAGGTTGAACCACGTTTTATCGTGGGTCGCGACGCCTCCATGAACGCACCGCTTCCACCTGTTTCTGTCCTGAGCGAGCTCCTGCCAGCTTTCACAGTCAATCCCAAAAGAGGACATATCTCGCTTGGCACAGTCTTTAAAACGTAGCAATGGCCTCCCAACATCCCTTTTTGCATACGCTATAGCACCTAGCAAGATACGTCTTGGCATGCGGGATGCATCCATGCGATATACATGTCCTAGCCAGCGAAGACGCCTCTGCTTCAGCACGGCAGCTATGCTGGGCAGTTGAGAAATTTTTCGTTTGTGACCTTATCCGTCCAGGTTATCCCTAGAATTTTGCGAATACATCGCATGTGAAAAGCATTTAGATGGCGTTCTTGTTTTACACGTGTTGTCCAGCTTTCTCCTCCGTACAAGAGTGTGCTTAAGACGCATGTTTGGTAAACAGTCATTTTGTTCTTGTTAGTAAGGTAATTATTATTCCACACTCTTGTACTCAGCTTTCTGAACATTGTCGCCGCTTTACCAATGCGAGCTTTGATTTCGTTTTCTAGGGATAAGTTGTTGGTTACAATCGATCCCAAGTAACAAAAACTATCGACTACTTCCAAGGGGCTGCCGTCTAACAAGATTGTAGGATTTTCTGAGCACCCTTGCACCATTAGAACTGTCTTTTTGTTGTTGATTGACATAGAAAGTAATGAGCATGCATGAGAAAACCTATCAACCATGATTTGGAGTTCATCGGAAGAACTAGCCACAAACGCCGTCAGCAAACAGAAGGTTATCAATGAAGAAATCGTCTCGATAGCGTTTTGATTTAAGAAGAGCGATATTAAAGAGTTTCCCATCAACCCTGGAATGTAAGTGTATACCTTGCGTGTCATCTCCAAAGACAATTTGAAGAAGAATCGAGAAATAGATCCCAAATAAAGTAGGAGCCAGCACACAACCCTGACGAACATCTCTACGCATATCGAATGGCTCTGATGTACAGCCCTCTTGAACCACAGTTCCTTACATGTCGTTGTGAAATGACATAATGAGTTTCAGAAGCTTAGGAGGACACCCAATCTTGACCAGTACTGTAAAAAGTCCTTGTCTACTTACTGTGTCAAAAGCTTTGTTAAGATCGACAAACACCATCAGCAAAGGTGTTTTCTGCTCTCTGCACTTCTCTTGTAATTGACGAAGCGTAAAAATTAAATCTACCGTAGAACGGTGGGTGCGGAAACCACATTGACACTCGGGATAAATACGCTCAGCCAATTTCTGAAATTTACCCAGTATCACCCGTCCATACAACTTGCCTACTGTACTCAAAAGTGATATACCACGGTAACTATTACAATCACCGCGATCGCCTTTCCCTTTGTACAGGGTTATAATGAGGTACGTATTCCTCTTGCCAGCATTTATCTAGCAAATTGTATAATATTGGTGTTAGAAATTCGATCTTAAGAATTTCGCTGTATATGCCATCACCACCGGGACTCTTTCCACTTTTCACTTGATTGACAGCCCTATGGAATTCTTCTATCGTGGGTTTGTCATCTAAATCATTCCAGATTGTTAGGCATGGTATATTATCAACGACTTCACGCTGTATATTTGCTGAAATTGAATAGAGACTCTTATAATGTTCTACCCAGCGAGCTAACTTACGCTCTTTGTTAGTTATTATAGTTCCATTTGACTCTTTTACTAGAGCTGTCTTTTTTGGTACTGGACCGATCACCTGCCTAATACTTGCATATAGGCTGCGAATGTTACCGGTATCTGCATAAAACTGGATACTTCGATATATCTGCAACAAATACTGGTTAGCATAATAACGTACATTACGTTGCAAAGCTGACTTGGCACTGCTTAGTTCCTTACGTTTATTGGGTTTGGGTTGAGTTGATATCTTAAAGCAGCCTGTCGCTTTAGATCGAGTAGAGGTTTAAATTGTTTTAAGTTCTCGGCAAACCAGTCCTTAGTCGTGAATTTCACACATCCGAAAGCATCACCTGCTATGTACGTTAGCAGCGTCAATATATATCAGTTAAGTATTTAAACCGTGAAAGTATAAAAACAAAAAGATATTTGCATTTATAATATTAGTAAGGATTTATTGAGAAATGCCATCGACTATCTAAAACCACGGTAATCCCTAGAAGAGGAGCCATTATCACACAAAGTGTAAATCAAAAGGTATACAAAAAAAAATACTGGAGACAGGCCGTGTGGAGGAATCCAAGGACGAGTTAGCCATTAGCGAGCAGAGCCGAACTGTAAATGCAGATATCTCGTGGCCAACTCTCTACAATCAGTCATGCTTTATTGGGTTTCTTTCTTACCTAAGCGCATTGACAATATTTTTTATAGTTACACACGAATCAAACGGTGGTTCACAGCTTTATTTATACAGGTTTATTACATGTATTTGAAAATTTTATGAGGGTTCTAATAACATTGTAGTTGATTAATTTTCTTATGATTTTTGCTAATAAACACATGTAGTGTAGCTAGAATTGATGAAGATTAAGTGAGTGTAAACAACTTAAAATAGCATATAGATTTCCTCAAGTTTTATACTAAATAATTTATAGTTCACTTCAGGTGTCCAATATAATTAAATTGTCTCTAAAAACCCTCGTCTACATAAAACCGACACGCCTCTCGAGAATTGACTTTGTGGTGTCACACGGTTAGTGGTCGGTCCACATTAAGGTCCCTTTAAATGGATAGGGCAAGGCAAACATACGCATCCTCTGTATAAACTATTCTAAATATATTTTGACTGCATTTATATACTGGTATGGTTGACAGAACCACCAGTAAATAGAGTTTTTGTAGGTGGTAGAGTTACGCTGAAGCTATAATTGATTTCATCATGAATGAATGGGTCGGCTCGTCCGGGGTAGTTCCACGCTCTCACAGAAAATCGACGTGAAGTAACAGTGCTTACATTTTTGCGTTTGGTTTGGTTAGTGAGAACGCCAGAGGCCCACCTCCCTTCCTCCCTCCGCCTACTCCTCACCCATATACAAGCTGGCAACGCACTTGCAACTCATCTGGTGTTGCTACTGTCTATGGACGGTGGTGTGTTAGAATAGTATAAACCAAACAAGTTAAGTATGTCATTACTGTCAAATGTTATTATGTCAGTTGGCGCCACTTTCTATGTAGTAGAAGCATTTTGTCTTGGTCGCTTTACCATTCTCTATAGATCTCATATAGATGTTGCTTTTGTGTTAACTACTTCACACTATGTTATTGTGCTCGTATTAAATCTGTTTATTTTGCTACAATCGTGCGTTATTTTTCCCAAAACCCATCATGGTGATCACTTAACATCAGGTGACCCACCTGTTCGTTGCCTCCTATGATATAAAAAAGTAGAGTTACAGGAGAAAATTTTATTATTTATTCGCCGTAATGCTTAATTCACGATTTTGCTATTGCATAGTGAAATGGTATCGCTGAACTGACTCGCTACTATTTTCATAATGATGATATATCACCGTGCACTGATAGGGGTGTTCCAGAACATGCATCTATATTATCCCACGTAACACATTACAATGCTGTACCATATTGTCACTCGAAAGTAAATGAAATTGATAATGAGAAATAACCTACAAAGCACAAATGTTTGAAATTTTGGGCTGCAACCTTTTTATGTGAAGAAAGTGGTGGGATAAACACTTTGTCGACTAGAGTGTTGAAAACACCGGTTCTCGTCCGATCACCGAACTTAAGATATGTCGAGCACGGTCAGTATTTGAATGGGTGACCGCCTGGGAACACCGCGTGACGTTGACTTTTTGTAGTATGTATTTTTACACAACATTTTCGCTTCTATCTCGTGTCTTTACAACACTCTTGGTTTTAGAATTCCGTGAGGTATGAATAGTTTGACCGGTAGAATATATATTCGATGTCCGGAGATTCGAACAATAACGTGTACTCAATGGCTTTTAAATTCGTCTATAGTTACTTATTTAAATTGATGAATGAACATATCACGAGAAAACCTGAACCATATAAATGTATTAGCAGTACCGTCTCATACGAGAAATTTATAGAAATAATTTTTATTTAAAATCATGATTAAATTGTGGTTATTATGACCTCTATTTATTTCCAGACACCACTATTGTTCACATATTAATCCACCCTATAAAATACCTTTCAGACATTAAATCCTGCTTAACATGATACTTAAACATACCATCTGGCAAATCTGTAATGTGCTTTGGGAGTTTGTTATAAAATCTAACATTATTACCTAAAAACTGCTACTGACCTTAGTAACCCTGAGAGATGGAACGACATGTCAGTGTTTTTAATATTTAGATTATGTCGGTCTTTTACTAAATCCGGTTTATCTAAGTTTTTAAATAGATCAACTATAGTATAGTATAGTATAGTATAGTATAAGTGAAGAAATTGGTTCGAATATGAATTTAACCTAACAACGTGGTCATTAATGGTTATTGCGTTTTCATATATATCAACAATTTACCACACTCTGGTAGACAATCCTAAGCACATATTAATATTCAATCCACCGCTGATCCTAAGCTGAATATATGAACGATAATAGTAATAGAATATTACGACAACAGAACGCTACGTGGACAATTATTATCAATGGATGGCCTCTTGCATCCAATTATATCGCACCAATATAGACTTAAAGGATAATCATTGGTATTATACGGTTCTGCATAATCTTAGTTAGTAATAATAGTTAGAATGACTATATTCTTGTGTTGGAAATATGACTTTGCTACGTATTAAATTAAATTACACAATGGCGTTAAATTTCATAACTATTATCTGCTCATATGAATTTCACATAAACAGTGGTCAACTGCTGATAAAGAAATGTGGATCAAATCTGTCCGGATCTACTTCTCAGCATATATTATCTAGTTAGTAAGAATTCATGTATATATTATGTGGTGGCGACCATCAGACCCACACAGGCCAAGATATAGTTAATGGAAAATAAATAAATAAGCTGGAAATAGATACCTCTTTAAAATAAATGCCAAAAACTTTATTTTATAATCAGGATAAAGGCTTAATTAGGTGATACTATGTGAACAATAGCGACGTCTGGGAGTAAGTAAGGCCTCTCTCTGTGCACCCACCAAACATGACTGCAGTTATATGTTTACAATGTTGTAATTATATTTAAAAGAAATGTGTTATGAAAAGATAAACCAGACCGAGTTTATTGCCGGTTCTTCTCGATGACTGGGTTGTATTCCGAACCGGTGGTAGTTTTGACGGTTGTAAGTGCCTTTTCAGGGCCTAAATTGAATAAAGAGTATTTTGATTTTGATAGTCTTCACAGCGCCCGTTGGCGATTATAATTAAGCACCAGCTTCTCATATAATGCCGAGCACAATTATAGAAACATTGGTTATCGCGCCGCGCCAGTGTACATAGAGCGAATTTGAACGCAAGTTAGTCGGAGTGCGTGTGACGGGAAAGTGACAGGTCATCTCTGTTTTTTACTTTATATGTATAATTTGTCAAAATTTTGAATTTTTTGGCCAAAAAATTGAATCAGCCAAAATAAATAAATGTTAATTAAATTGAAAAAACCTTCACATCTAAGAGTTATATCGGCTACATAATCCATCAAAATTACACGAAAGTAAAGTCGGGTGTAATAAAAATAATTAAATATTTAATAAATTATCATCTAATTAAATACTAATACAAATTTTGCAATTTTAAATGCAATGCAACGTAAAAAATGACTTTATTTGTTTGTTACATTTTCATAATTTAAATACTAAACCAATCATCGTAAAATTTTGTACACACATTGCGATGGATACAAGATATAATACTTTTAATTAAGAAAAAATACTGTCCCTGAGAGATAGGTAAAAGCTAGTTATACAAATGCAGGCGAAGTCGCTGATGAATGCTAGTAATATCTATATCAAAAATAAACAGTACACTAATATGATGTAAAAAATGGCAGTTGTTAACGTTATTCTCCAAACGGAAACTGTTTAAATACCGTAGACTTACTATATGACGTAAACATTAACAAGTTAATGTTAGACATAAGTTTTAAACTTTTGCGTTATACTTGTCAGAGGATATGACAAATTATAACTTAAAACTGGATATGACTGTCAGGGTCGGGGCGTGCGAGCGTCGAGATAATATCACTTCTGTGTTAAGTGTTAAAAGTATTACAAATACCTCTTAAAGCCGGTACAAGCTCATTATCTTCTAAAATAAAAAGCTTTTATATCACATGTATATATATATATCTAGGTAGGTCTGTCATTGTGGGCACATTACCAAAAAAAGTAAAAAAAAAATACCAAAATAAAATATAGCACGACTAGCCTCTACCGTGCGCGGTACATTTAATACGAAAGTACCCAAACATTTCTAAAGCAAGTATTAAGTACGTATTTAACTTTTTGGTAATAAGATGGACTGAATCTAGATGAGAACAGGTTTTCAAGTGAAGTGACTGTAACACACAGAAGCTAGGTAATATATTTTGAAACTAAAGGTAATTAACCAGACCTTCATTAAAAACTCCAGGTGATTGCAGTATCCCGTGGGGATGGGTCGGAGAGCTCATCTCCTCATTGTACAAGTCCGGCGGATGAGGGGAGGTAGCTGGTGTGTACCCAGTCTAACTCTCTATAGGTAGGATGTTGTGACGGCTCTACAAGATTGATTAGCTTGTTCGATCTCTTGCCGCCCCTACAATAACGGTCTGTCGGTACGCCGTGGGGTTTTAATCCGTGTGAGTCGGACATAATCCACTCCTGCCCCCGAAAGAGTGGGTATCCATAAAGAATATCCCCACGTTAAAAAAGGTGAATGCAGTATACTAACACCTACATCAACAGACGCAATATCTAGACATCTAACCCATCATCACTTATAAGATATTCTATTGTTTTTAACAAGGCTTCTTCCAACAATTATTTCAAAATGTCATAACGCTTGAAGTGAGTTATTGTTCAGTCCATAGATGATGTATGATCCGCAACATTGTTCGCGACTGCACTTTTGCAAGGCTCATATCATCTGGCCTTTATGGTGAATAAAGTACGCCCAATGAAAAATACGTGTTACATTGTAGTTCCTCGTATTATGACATGGTTTATGGATAGCTTTATGGTTAGCCCCGCGATCTAAAGTGAAAAGATATAAAATTAATCTTAAAAGTCAATATCTGGCGGGGAATTACACAAATGGGATCATTTTATTTTATAACTCGGAACCGTTTTAACCATGTTTCATATTTTATTTACGCTATACATAAAAATAAAAACGGGGAATTCGTTTTTTTTTTGTATTGATTCATTTCTTCGGCGCTCTCACTGACCGAACGAAACGCAACAATGCAATTATTTTACGTCGGTGTTTTTGTGGGTCAGGTGGTACTACCCCGAGCGAGCCGACCCATTCATGCTGAAAACAGTAATAGCTTCAGCGTGGCTCTACCACCTACTAACTCTGCATTTGGAAGGATTCAAACCTATCTCGATCAACAAAGTGTCTGAACACTAGTTACTTCAATAAATTATTTCACATAAAAGCATACAATTATAGGAAGTAATAGTAAGAATAAACTGTAAGTACCTAAAATCCAACATATATTTTTTTTATCATATAAGAAGCAAATGGACAGGCGGCTCACCTGATTTTAAGTGATCACCGCCGTCCATAGACACCAGCAACACCAAAGCAGTTGCAAGTGCGTTGCCAGCCTGTGTTAAGAGGAATGGAGGTAAGGGATAGAAGAAGGAAGTAGAAAGGAGAGGAGAAGTGAGGGAAAGGGGGAGACTGGCCTCCGACACTCTCACTGACCGAACGAAACGCAATAATGTAACCACTGCTACTTCACATTGGTTTTCTGTGAGAGGGTGGTACTACCCCGGATGAGTCAACCCATTCACGCTGAAACCAGTTGTAGCTTGAATGCGGCTCTACCACCTACAAAATAGTTGCTGACGTCAGTTGAATAAGATAAATTTCGAGTCAATAATTATTATGTTTTACCATTGTTTGTTGTTAGTTTTACCATGTTACCTGTTACCATACCTTGTTAGTTTTACCATTGACGTTTCTTGTTAGATAATTGCACTGAAGCAGACAGTAAATAAATCGATTAATGAATGCAATTGTGTAAAACGTTCTGACATAACTCGAACAACTTGCAGGTAAAGTTTGTATGCAAAAGTTGGTGTTGAACCAAAACCACGATTGGATTGTCTACGGGGCAAAGTTTGATAGCTTCTAGGAACGTTGTTAGATAAATTCGCGTATGAATTATTGAGTTCACACTATGACCCATTCGACACACGTAATTCAAACAAAACTTTAGCTGGCTTTAATTTAATGTAACTAGATTTCATCTAGGCGATAGAAGTGAGTTCAATTAGCCCTTTGTTGTCAAACTCCCTTTACATTGTATAGATATATCCTCGAATGTCTTTTTAAAGTAGATAAATGTCTACTAGTTAATACCTTTTTTTATTAACGTGGGGAAATCCTTTATGGATACGCCATCCTCCCGGGGGAGAGAGTGGGTTATGTACGACTCCCACGAACTACAACCCCACGGTGTACCGTCTGCCGTATTGTAGGGGCAGCCAGGGATCGAACCAGCTGTCAGCCTGAAAAATTGCCCCTGCGACTAATTAATACCTGCGAGCTTTGTATGGGTTTTTTAATACATTTAATGTACAAAGAAATGAAGATAAAAAGGTGAAAGCAAAAACATACTTTGTGTACAACATTTCTTTATAACAATGTTATCTGTTTACTACTCCTCTCCTGCGTGTGCGCACCACATCGCTTACCCTACATCTGTACACTAAGGAAACATACATGAAAATCGTAAATGGTTAAATCTTTAATAACAATATAATAAATGAAGATATTGTGATGTTATTTTTAATAGGGCCGACGAGTTAATTAAAAAAACATGTTTGATCGGAATCTATCCAGTAGTTTTTGTATGAGATGCATGCACAATGATGGCTCTCTATTACTTTATTCTTGTATATTTAAAAAGTAAGGATATATATTATCTGTCTTATTTATATTTTACTAAAGGCGTCGTGTTTCTGTCCCTTATTATAACGTATGCAATTATTTATGGAGACTAAAAGTAAATTAAGTCAATACAAAATAAATATAAATACTTGCTCTGGTAATATTTACCTAAACTGTTAAATATTTACAATATAATCGTTTACAATAGAAATTACAAAGAAATTCGTGAGTATAATAGCTATATATTTAATATTTAAAATAATGGTGAATGCCTTTACATTACAAAGCAAACTAAGAAGTTAAATGTTACATACTTACAACCAACTTACATAATTAAATATGGTTCTTTATAACAAAAAGACTTTATAATAAATATTACTGCAGTGTATGTTTTGAGAAACTTCATAAATAACAACTTTGTAGTTTACGGGAACTGAACATTATTTTATAAAGTGATAATCCTTTTGTAAACATTATTATCTAAATAAATACTTATGCTTTGATAAATTACCTTTAAAAATGACTCGGAACAATTTATAATAACAGGTAAACGCTTATGATACCTACTAGTTACCAGTATTATTAAGTATAAAAAATATGAACTATTTGCAATCTAACAAAATGTAGGTTTTACCACAAAATTAGTATAATTTCCAAGAAACTAGATTTTTTCAAGATTACTCATAACCTTTTTAACGTTAACCACGCTTGTCACTCACTTATTGACAGTAAAAAAACATGAACTAATTATTTAAGAGTGTCACTAAATACAGGATGTATACAGTTCGTTAGTATTTTAAGTCGGTGATTTACCGTACACCTGCAATCCGAGCTTGAAAACTGTAATTGTCCCCGCGTCACGAAACCGCATTCTCTCCAGACCCGTGGGATAAAGTTCAAAGGGCATTCGCTATCGGGTCTTTGTGTCTTAGGATGTGGTTTGACTTGCAACCGCAAACTGTTATATTATTTTAATTATTTATAATTTTAACATGTGTAAATTGCAACAATTACTCAACGTTAGTACCTTAGTAATGTGTCGGCTTCGCTCAAAGTAGTTACATTTTAAAAGTGTTTAGGAATTACGTACCTACTGTAAGGAATAATTTCTTAATGAGTCATAAGAGTTAAAGATAATTTGAAAACAAATTATTACATTTTAATTTATCTGCATTTATGGTCTTGTTTTATACCTATACTCGTAAGGTAACAAGTGGAAGGCCTTAAAAGTAACGATCTTAAATCCTTAGCTATCGTTGTGTAGGTAGCCGATCGTAGAACTTTAGGTCAAATTTTAGTTTTTAACATCAAGGAAGATGTGCTGACTCTACTTAAGTGGAACAAAATCAAAAAGAAAATTATTATAAACTATGTGATTTTTTAAAATCATGTGTTCACATATTTTTAATTAGTTTTATAATTTAGAATAAATTATTTACCTATTTGCTTACAATTCTTAGAATAGGCAAGCACAAGTATTTATTTTATTAACATCCATTACAATGAACATATTTCGAGAAAGATTTCAAATTTACTTAATGACCAGTCGATTGAGAGTAAACCAAAGCTCAAAAACACTACAAGCACAACTGTGGAGTTTTAGAGGAATTTATTTTTTTCTCTGAATCTCTATTTTGTGTAGTAATCCTAATAAGGATGTTATCGTTTAAGATTGACTTTGACTCGGTAGACTAGATTTCTTTAAATTTTAAATTTTATAACATAGGAGGCAAACGAACAGGTAGGTCATATGATGTTAAGTGATCACCACCGTCCATAGACACCAGCAACACCAGAGGAGTGCCTTGCCAGCCTGTGTTGTTGGGGAAGGGGAGCGGAGGAATGGGAAGAAAGCGAAGAGACATGGAGGGAGGTGAGCCTCCGGCGCTCTCACTGACCAAACGAAATGCAACAGTCCAAGTTCAAGTTACTTCACGTCGTTTTCTTTGAGAGGGTGATACTACCCCGTGCGAGCCGACCCATTTATACTGAATCCAGATATAGCATCAGCGTGGCACTACAACCTACATTGACAGTTGATAAATAATTGTATTGTTCCCATGTAAATATTAACATTTTTTCCCGCCGTACTCCTCTATTTTGTTCCCCATCCATAGTGCTACGAACGCAGTGATTGAGTAACAAAAGAGCCGTTGAACTTCCTTACTGGTAGACATTTTCCAAAGTCCTTGATAACCTGACGCGAAACAGCCGGATAATTCCGTTGCTTAACGACTTTCCGATATCCAGCAACCGAGATACGAGAAATGCAACTTTATTAAATTTGTATGTACTAAAATACTAATAAATTTGCAGTTTTAATTATTAAGTACCAAGGCGACCTAGTCTAGCCTCTTTCAAAAAACATTTTTAAAATAAAATAAACTGTTAGGTTTGCCTTATAAAATTAACATTTTTGTACAAAAAAAAAATATTAAAATAATATATCTCTTCTGCTGTCACTCGAATTCGAACTGGGGTTACACGGATTTTCGAGGAAACCGATTTCCATCTGAGCTATTTTTGTTTTGACAGCGGCGGCGAAATTTACCTTTATATTCTAGCTATATTTTTTCATTGCCTGAAAAATCAGTTAAAAAAGTTTTCTATGAGTAAAATCTAGCTAGAATGATTTATCGTCCCCGAAACTACATACATACTAAGTTTCACGGAAATAGATGGCGTTGATTTCGAGATCCTGAATATATACAAATATAAAAATATACAAGAATTGCTCGATTAAAGGTATTACACTGTAGAATATATTCAATACTAAGCTATATTCAAACCAGTAGTCCGGTGAAGCTGTTAAGATCTTGCTAGGTCAATAGCGTAGTCAGATCGAAAAAAAAGCTATATTCAAACTTAACTTCATCTCTTGTATATTAAGGTATTTTGTTACTCAAATGCGGAAGAATAATTATAATATAGGACAATACAAATTAAATAAAATTGTTTTTTATAAGTGTTTTTGGGCACTTCAAGATCCGCTCGATTCCTAATATTTTTGTGATTTTCTTGAAATAAAATAGACATGGTCTATTTATTACTATATAATTACTGCGTGTGAGATATTATACACCGGAATATATTCTAGAAATGTGTATACTTAAACAGTCCATATAATAACAAGTAGGACATTAACCCGAATGTGCTTTTCAACTCAAAATTCTTGTGACAAACGGGATAATTTCATACGGGCACGTAAAACTTCTCGTCTTCGTACGAAAGCGCAGTCGTAGTATTTGTGGTGAAACTGTGGCGTTGTCACCTTTATACTGAAAACTTGGAATCGCGTTCACAAGAACTGTTAAACAACCTCACTGACAATTTACTTTTGTTATATTTTAACCAGGAACCTTCCCTTACTTCGCACTGAAGCTATTATTAGTTTGAGCATGAACGGTCGGCTCGCCCGTGTTACTACCACCCGACCCACAGAAAACCAACTTGAAGTAACAGTGCTTGCATTGCTGCGTTTCGTTCGATCAGTGAGAGTGCCGAAGGTCCACCTCTCCTCTCCGCTCCTCCTCCCCTCATTCCCTCACAAAAACAGGATGGTAACGTACTTGCGACTCTCCTGGTGTTGCTAGTGTCTATGGACGGCGGCGATCACTTAACATTAGGTGATCTGCCTGTTCATTTGCCTCGTTATAAAAAAAAATGTTTTTCTAATGACCGCTTAGCTAACTACCACTCGTAAAATTGAAAATCTGTAATCAAGCAACTACGGAGAGCGTATCAATAAATGTTCGGAACTGGCCACTTACATTAAGAATATTTAAAAACTAAGTATGACACTGACAATGGACTTCTTTGGCTTTAAAATGCTGTTTAAGAGTTTTTGGCGGGATCTTAGTTTCTCATATAGTGGCTTACGTATTTTATTTATAATCTTGTGGTATTTAAATCTATGTCTTGTAATATTAGTGGTTTTACGTATTATAATATAGTTCAGCTATTGTGCGCAAAATAAGTGAATGCATGAATTTCAAGATTCCTCATAAACTCCCACGATTACCTACTTGATAATGGCAGTAATAAACTTGACGATTATTTACCAATAAAATAACAATACGCTTGTTCAAATAGTCACTTGATTTTAAATTTTGGAACCGTCTTAAATACTACGTGTTGACATAACCATAGATTTCACTAATGAAAATTGATATATACTTGTATGAAGAAGTATAAGAAGCTAGGGGAGAATATTTTGAGAAACAAATCAGTTTTGACTAGCCATAGTATTTTTCTTTTTCATTCCAGATATTTCTAGAAGCCCCACATCTATACGTGCACCTATTAGCATTCCGGTTATTACAACTGCATTCCGATACTTTTCTAGGATCAGCATATTATCATGTTACACCACATTATCATTAAATATCAAGTGAGATTATAATCTAAACATTTGAAATTAAAAAAAGAACTAACCGCCTTTTTTACACTACATATTAAACCACAAGAATGCAAATTAATATTAGACAAGCCCTCTGAATGAGCCGACCAAGTCAGAACCACTTTGAGATAATAAAAAATGAACAACTAAGATATAACACCGCTGTTTGTCATCGCGACAAAAAATTCACGTGTTCCAGTAACGTAACATTTCGGTTATCTACATTCCTATCTTTATTCACGTGTGGAAAATAAACTTCACGAACATATTTGTCACGATCAATCATTTACGAAGGTCATCTAAGCGGACCCGCGCAGGTGTCCATTGTTCTTCAGTTTTATAAATCAAATTACGTAAAAATTATATATGAAAGTTTATTCTTACTTGTGAAAGTAGATATGGCAATAAACACATTAATATTACTTATATTCGTATTCCAAAATACAGAAATTAAAAAATTACTTAATTCTATATCTATACTAATATTATAAAGAGGTAAAGTTTATGAGTTTGTAACGTGACGTTATAGGGGGTAATCTCAGGAACTATGGGTCCGATTTGAAAAATTCAATTTCAATTTTATATAGCTCATTTATCGAGAATAGTTATAGGCTATATATTATCATGCTAAGACCAATAGAAGCGGAGCATCAATGAAGAATGTTTCAAAATCTGCGTTTTTTCCTCTTGAGAGCTTCCGCTGCGTGTTAGAAATAAAGAGTATATTCCATGCGAACGAATTTGCGGGCACAGGCTAGTAACACTATAAAGAGGTTATGACGTAAGTTTGTGACGTTGTGACGTTGTAGGGGGTAATCTCAGGATACTGGTCCAATTTCAAAAATTCTTTCAATGTTATATAGCTCATTAATCGAGGAGGGTTATAGGCTATATATCATAATGCTAAGACCAATAGGAGTGAAGCATTAATGAAGAATATTGCAAAACCGGGATCTTTTCCTGTTGAGAGTTCTGCGTGTTAGCGTTAGCCCAAAGTAACTGTTCCACGCGAACGAAGTTGTGGACAGAGGCTAGTTAAGAATAAAAAACGAACTCTAATACTTGTTCCTTCTCACTATGTAAATTCTTACTAACACTATAAACATGAATATAAGTTTGTTTATTTGTTACTATTTCACACCTTAAGTACTGAACCGATTATCCTGAAATTTTGCGTACACTACGATAAGGGTGCAGAAAAGATACAGGGTTACCTTCCATCCAGGGAAAAAAAATACTATTTACTATACTAAATCCGTGGAAAAAACTAGTCTCATACAAATACAAACTAATTATTGGATTTATGTAAGTGCATCACTTCATAATTGCTGCACTGATTGTACTAACTCTTTTATTGTTGTGTTTTTAATCGTCAGAATAAGATTTGTATGATTTTTTTTTAATCGTAGAGAAAAGTGAAAAATGTTGGTTGGTTAGAGTAAGTGAGATAGAAGACAGAAGATAGGGTGATCTTCAAAAATATAGACTCAATTGACAGGTTGGCGTTCATTTTTCATTTTATATACTTAGATAGTCTTGTTTTGAAGGCAAGCTTTTCTTTCTTTTTCTTCGTAAGTCCACTTGTGCGAAGTCAGGGTGAGGAGCTAGTATATTATAAAAGTCAAGAGAATTCGTTTTTTCACTGTGGAACTATCAGTGAAATTTGAAAAATTCTTTTTGCATTTTATAGCCTACAATAAGTATATAAATGTAAGTATATTAAGTTACAAAAGGTTAAGTAAGCAAACTAAGATTTTTAGTAATGGGGTAATTAACATACAAAAGTTAGGTCCAAAATAACGCTAAAGAGAACGAAGATGGTTGAGTCATGTAGTGTGGTGCCGGATATCGGAAAATGATAGTTGATTGTTTTTTTTTTTCGATCTGACTACTCTATTTACCTAGCAAGGTCTTAACAGCTTCACCGGACTACTAAGGCGAGCGCTTAAGGCACTCAGCGAATTTTATTTGACAACTAGCTCATGAGTGCACTGTACACCTCGCCTTGGGCTGTTGCTTGAATCGGGCAATTCGTGACCTATCTGAGCTAACCTAAGCTAATTATTTATACATATATGAATTGTTGAAACAATATGTGTAACAAGCATACATACCTCAACAACTCTTATATATATATAATATATATCGGATATATTCGATCCGATATATTCATATCGGATAATTTTCTGATATATATATAGTATATGTGTGTGAAATTGCGGGTCACAAGTAATCCTTTTATAATAGTAGATATTTTTGAGATAACATAATAAAATGTTACAAAATTTAAATCGATTTTAAAAGATTAATAATTCAGTTCAGTAATATATATCAATGTTTTTTTTTTGTTTGTTTCATATTGTATCTATGTAAAATAAAAAAGAATTAATGTCGCATCAAATAAATTGTCAATTTTTAACTTCACTTACGCAAATATGACAACTATTGTTACGGCACTGAAAACAATAGCTCGTTTATTCCCACAACTGTATTGAGTTAACTATTGATTGATTTTTTATTATAATTATTCACTCCACTACGTTCATTTGATTTAATTAGTACATCGAGGTCTTTAATGACCTAGATTTTATAGTTCAAGGGCTAACTCATTGTACTTTTTATTTTCTAATTTTTTTTCCCAAAAAAGTTCTTAAATGAAAAGATTTTTGAATGTCAGTTATATAGAATAGTAAAGCAAATCAAAATACCTATTGACAGATTGTTATCTTATATTTTTATCATAAAGTATATTACCCACTAATATAACTTCTAAAATTACTAAAATCGCCCAATTATGTAACCGTTTACACACATTCAGCAATGAAAATTGACCAGTATAATAAATAAATAAAACATATAGACAGCCATATCCCTTCTTATACTGTTTTTGAAAAAAGAACTAAAATTAATTCTGTTTTAACAAGGTAATATAAAATCATGACTTTATTGTTTTCTATAGGCACAATCAGTCCAAATTAGAGTCCTTTCTTTCACGTTCTATTCGGTGGTTAGGATAGACAACAATAAAATCCTGTTATAACCTATTCTTCAAATTTGTTGCAGACTGTCTTTTCTTACAAATAAAATAGGAGACGATATCTATAGAAGATAATTTATTGGACATAATAGTAGTAAAATATTTTTGTGTGCTTGTCCGTAACAAAATAAATCGATCGGTATAAAACTGTAATATGAGTACTTCTATAATCTATATTCCGATACGTCGATGGTCGCGGCCCCCGGTTCAGTCCGATCGTTCGACGCGTCCATTCGAAACTCAATTTGTGCAGACTTCAGTTCCAATTGTTGCAGTGAGCAATCAATTTTAATATAGGCCAGCCTTCACTATATGCAGCTCGTATGATACACACGGCCGAGTAGTTATGCAAGCTTTATATATGCATATGTTTATATTTATAGAACTTGATTATTAAATTATGCTGTTATATTCGTATATTTGGGCAGTAATTAAAAAGTGCATGAAAAATAAAAATAAATGGTCATAAGAAGTTATTCATTTCATTACGGACTTCATATTGTACTTTTATTTAAGAATTAAATTAATTTAAGAAATGTATAAAATTAACAATATATAAATACAGCTTTTTATATTAACGTCAATAAACATTAATATGGAAGTAAAATATGTACAAAACGAAATTATCATATACTAGCCTCTGCCCTCCACTTCGTTCTCGTGTAATAGTCACTTTGGGCTAACGCTAAAACGCAGCGGAAGCGCTCACGAGAAAAAAACTCTGATTTTTAAACATACTTCATTGGTGCTCCGCTCCTATTGGTCTTACCGTGATGATATATAGCTTATAACCATCCTCGATAAATGAGCTATGTACCATTGAGAGAATTTTTCAGATGGGACCAGTAGTTCCTAAGATTACTTCCTACAACGCCACAATGTCACAAACTCACAAACTTTACCTCTTTATAATATTAGTATGGATATAACGAAAATGTACTCAGAAATTATTCTACTCATGTCTACCTATCCTGTTAGATATATATTCTGTGATAATATGTTGTTATATTTTTATAGAAGCACGGCAAAGTTACTGCAATATAACTGACCGTACGCCCGTATAATATGAAAATAGTGGCAACCACTACAATACAGACAAACCATCGCCTATCGCCATTAGGTCAGCCTGCGAAAATATCTTGTTTTACGTTATGCTTAACTTCATAAGAACGAGGGAAAACACACACAGATTGTAGTCCGATGAAGCTGTTAAGATCTTGTAAGGACAATAGCACAGTCAGTTCGAAAAAAAAAAACCAACACACACACACACACACTGACCGAAAAATGATTTCATTATTATAACGTAGAAATTAATTCAATTTGGTTGCTTTACTAAAAATGATTCATTTGATTTCGTCCCGCCGTATAACAAAAACTCTTTATAACGAAAAAAATGCTCGGTCTCTTGAAATTCTTTACAAAGAATTTACAATGTGAATAATTAATTTTTAGACATTGGAAAGTAGGTCTTACGTTTATGGCATTATGATTGTTTTTGAACAAAGCTAATTCCGCATTGAAGCTACTGTCTAAGCGAGTTATCCGTATGGCATATAGTTACAAATTGCTGATATTGGTCGGGAAGATTAAAGTTTTAATGCGCTCAAATGGCTTTACGTAAAATCCTAGTATTATTCCAATTGTTATACCCGGTCGAAGCAATGGTCGCGAATATTTATAGCACCAATATACTGAGTTGTGCCGTTAACAAAAATTTACTGAACCAAGGTCCACCCTTTTTTACAGACTATCCATTTCGCGCATGTTCATAAAAAACCAATTCCGTGGGTAGTTTTAGCAGGATTTATAGTAGCTCTATATAAATATTTATCTCTGGAGATAAAAAAGTTATTGTTAAGGCTTAGATGTGAAACCACATTTTTTTTAACTATAGATATCGGCAACAGATAGTTTAGGTTTTTTTTTCGAACTGACTACGCTATTGACCCAGCAAGGTCTTAACAGCTTCACCGGACTACTAAGGCGAGCGCTTGCGGAACTCGGCCAATTTTATTTGGGCAACTAGCTCAGGGGTGCACGGCACACCTCGGCCTGGGCTGCTGCCCGACACGTGCAATTCGCGATTTTTTTTTTCTCGAAATGACTACGCTATTTACCCATCAAGGTCTTAACAGCTTCACCGGACTACTAAGGCGAGTGCTTAAGGCACTCAGCCGATTTTATTATGGCAACCAGCTCAAGGGTGCACGGCACACCTCGGCTTGGCTATTGCCTGTTGCATGCAAAATCGCGACCTATCTTAGCTAGCCTAGCTAACTATTCATATATGTATGAGTTGTTGAACCATATATGTGTACCAAGCATACACGCCTCAACAACTCTTCCATATATTTATTATCGGAAAATTGAGAGTTTTTCAGTTCGATAAGGGAAAAAAAGTAAACCCTTCCACTTTCATGTGTAAGCGTGTAGGCGTGCACGTGTGTGGGGGTGATCGTGTAGTGTTGTAGCGGTGATGTATATTTGTGTGTCACCGTATCGCGCAAGCAACGCACTCAAGGGCTCCCTACCGAGGGATCGAACCTAGGCTTGAGCCGCTGCCGTGGGAGGCCTAATCGGTTGTGCGGGAGCGAAATTAACCCCCAGAGTAATTCGCGATCTATCTGAGCTGGCTTAAGCTAACTATTCATACATATATGAGTTGTTGGAACATATATGTGTGCCAAGCATACATACCTCAACAACTCCTATATATATTTCGTATCGGATAATTTTCCAAGCTATTTCAGTTCGATAAGGGAAAGAAACAAAACCCTTCCACTTTCATGTGTAAGCGTGTATGCGTGCACGTGCGTGGGGGTGATATGTGTAATGTTGTTGCAGTGATGTAAGATTTTGTGTCACTGTATCGCGCGAGTAGCGTACTCAAGGGCGCCACGCCGAGGGAACAGACCTAGGCTTGAGCCGCTGCCGAGGGGGGCCTAATCTGGTGTGCGGGAGCGAAATTTACCGTGATCTGTGGTTACGCGGGCGTTAATAAAGGGTTGATATACAAGTATTTAGGTACAAAAGTCAGTTGGGTATAAACTTCATAAAGTTTCAAATAATTTCTAAGTAGTATAACTTATTATTTTGTAAATACCTAGGCATGGATTTAATTATAGTAGGTTTTATTTCGTAGTAATTTTTTAGCTCAATATTTTAGTGTATCTTCTCATGGGAGGACTTTGAAATTCCGATCGGCATCCTTTTTGTGTGACGAAAAGTGGTGGGGCAAACACTGTCGGTTAGAGTGTTGAAAACACCGGTTCTCCTCCGATCACCGAAGTTAAGCAACGCCAAGCACATTCAGAACTTGACATTCAGACTTTTTGTTTTTTTTTTTTTTTTAATCAAAATGTTTCCCTGTAATACACAATTTTCACTGCTATCGTGTGTCGTTAGGACACGTCTTGTTTTCTTTAATTTATAAATTTTAGGTGGTAGAGACGAGCCACGCTGAAGAAATTATTGATTTCAGCATGAATGGGTCGGCTCACCTGGTGTAGTACCACCCGACCCACATATACACCGACGTGGCGTGACAGTGCTTGCATTGTTGCGTTCCATTCAGTCAGTGACAGCACCGGAGTACCACCTCCCCTCCCCCCAAAAACAGGCCGGCAACGCACTTGCGACTCCCTCGGTGTTGCTAGTGTCTATGGACAGCGGTGATCACTTAGGGATGAACGATTTCATCGATGTTGAAGAAACATCGACGTATAGCTGAAAATTATCGATATTTTGACATCGACGTTATGAGAACGTTGCATGTACTAGCTAGAGACTAGAAAATTATAAAAATTAATAAGCCGTACGAATAGTTTTTTCTTTGGATGACCTTTTTTTGTCGCTGACCTCTGTTTTGTCAAAAACATCGATGTTGTGTTATCGATGTATATCGTACATTGATACTATTGAATTGATGTTGACATCGATGTCAATATCGATGTTTTTTCTAATATCGCTCATCCCTACATCATGGATCCTTCCCTTACGATAATTATGTCCTATTTACGTGATAGTGATATACAAGACGAAAGATTTGCATTACGTTTTATGTACGTGTGTATGTTTCGGTTGTAAGTTGTAAGTATAGTAAGTAAACATATTGGTAATATCGACGAACTTATTTGCCTATACAATTATCTCCTGTTAAACATCTGACATTGAATTCTGAAAGTGATAGATGACATTCTTATATATTTGTTCTGCTGCACTTTGCTTACTAACCTATTTTCATGAGTATTCGATATACTTTACCAATGAAAAAAGTAAATAGATGTCATGGCACATTGGGAATAAGCCTTAATATTATTGATTTCAATGACTTGTGTGATAAATATTATGATGAAGTATGTCTATTGGTATTCAATATCTATACACTCATCTATATATCAGCCGTTTAATTATCATAATTATAAGCAATGCTTAATTTGAAATTTAGTAGCTAGGCGTAAATATGTCCTAGGAGTTTTTGGCGGGATTTCAGTCTGTCATGTAGTGGATTTTATATTTTATTCATAATCTTGTGTTACTTGACTCTATATTGTATAAAGTTGGTGGTGTTTTATGTAATATGGTTAGTTTATTATGCATAAGTGAAGTGAATGAAAAATAATACCACGGAGCATGCAATTCTGAGATGCCACAAAAACTCCCTGGAAGGTTCTAGCAAGGGATCCACCATCTTGTTAGAATATGGTTTCACACGATGCTTAATATTGGAATGATCACACGAAGTTTGTGATATTATTGACTACGTGAGAATGGCAGTAATAATCGGAAAGATTGATTGCCAAAAATAAAGTTAAAAAAAAAAATATGTCCTAATAATCTATTCTAATGTTATCAAGCTAGAGGGTTTGTTTGGTGCAACGCGTTAATCTCGGGAACTACTGGTCTGGTTTGAGAAAGTATTTCTGTATTAAATAGGTCATTTATCGAGGAAGACTATAGGCTATATATCATCTAAGATCAATAGGAGCAAAGCACCGATAAAGAATGTTGTAAAATTGTTTTTTTTTTTTCCTTTTGAGAGCTTCCACTGCGTGTTAGCTTTAGCCCAAAGCAACTATTCCACGCGGATGAAGAAATTAGCTCAGATAGTTCGCGAATTGCACATATCAGGCAGCAGCCCAAGACGAGGTGTGCCGTGCACCCTTGACCTAGTTGTCAAATAAAATTGGCTGAGTACCCTAAGCGCTCGTCTTAGTAGTCCGGTGAAGCTGTTAAGACTTTGCAGGGACAATAGCGTAGTAATTTCGAGTAAAAAAAAGGAAAAAGAAAGTTCTGATAAATCTATACTTACGATAAAATTAAAATATCAGTTATTTTCCTGGGTTAATCTCAAACAGAAATATTATCTTCACTAGATTCTCACTGGCAGAGAGTGGACTATTCAGACTAGTATGTAGCCTACATATCTTAACGCTTTTCCATTAGGACTAAGTAATAGTAATAAAATTTATTAGAGGTAGCTTAAAATCAGCGAAGGGGTTTTAGGGTTCTTATATATATCTATAGATAAACTGTAGAACCGATGTCATTATACATTAAAAGTATTTGTTAAAAATTAGTTACGAGTTGTTTAAGAAATATTATAGAATAAAATATTTTTAAAAACGTTAAGTGATCTAATACTTGATCCATATTTACGGTGATTTAATAAATTATTCGAGAAAAATTAATTCAAGAAAAATAATCTTCATTTAAAAAATTGTATTAAAATTAAATAGAGGTAGTTTAAAATCAGCGAAAGGGTTGTAGGTTATCCTATACTATAGAGAAACTGTAGAACGATTGTCATTATACATTGAAAGTATTTGCTAAAAATTAGTTACGAGTTACTTAAAAAATAATATGGAATAAAATATTTTCAAAAACGTTAAGTGATCTAATACTTAATCCATTTTCACGGTGACTTAATAGACAATTCGAGAAAAAATGATTTAAGAAAAATAATCTTCACTTAAAATTTTAGAAGTTTACTTTAATTAGTACAGTTTGTAAATAATTAAAACGACGTCGCTTCATTTGTTAATTTTCAGATGCGTGTTGTGGTCAAGAACCTTCATACTGTTGCTTTTTACGAAGCCAGCTCTAGATAGCTCTACTGTGTTATAAAGGAAACAAACTCTTTATACGTGTCCCCAACCATATTAAATTAAACATTATATATATACATAAAGAAGCTTTATTAGTAAAAAAAATTCAAGCCTATGAAGTCGCGCGAACCAGGTAGTATATAAAATACTAGCCCCTGCCCACAACTTCGTCCGTCTAGTAATAGTTACTTTGGGCTAACTCTAACACGCAACGGATGCTCTCAAGAGGAAAAAATTCCCGATTTTGAAACATTTTTCATTGAGGCTACGCTTATATTCGTTGGTATTAGCGTGATGACATATAGCCAATAACTTTCCTTGATAAATGAGCCATTAATTGCTGAAAGAATTTTTCAAATCGGATTAGTAGTTCCTGAGATTACCCCCTACAACGTCAGAAACTCACAAACTTTACCTCGTTTATAATATTAGTATAGAGGTATAGAGAGTTGTTACGAAGAGCATAATAAAGTTCACCTTTAACACCTCGGTGTGCCGCATCGATGAACTATTTGCATTATTCAAAACGGGCCCAGACTTATATTATCTTTGCACTCAAAACTTTGAACAAACCACTCGAGTTGATGCCATGAAAATAACATAAGTTTTCATTGAGTTCGACGAAGTCATACACAGAATTATGGCACAGTTGAATATTAGTATGACAATTCAGTAACATTACAAAAGCTACACTGTATTTTTTATGTTACTTCCAATATCAGGCGCTACCAGTTAATTTCAAACTAAGCACGAGTCATACTATACTAAACTCATGATATAAATTCATATATAACTATTTAAGCCCAAACACAAAACTACAAAGAGATATATGTAATTTATATATATGCCCAATCTAAATCTTTTATTTAATTTCAGTACGAATTCCCAGAAGTCTTATTAAGGTTTATCTCAGGATATCTCAGGATAACCCATCCTCTCCCCCGAAAGGGTGGCGTATTCATAAGGGATTTCCCCACGTTAATAAAAAAAATCCTGTGCATATTGTATGTTTATAGACTCATTGAGTTGTGTATCTGTCAATCTGTTCTAAGGATTTCTTACGTAAATGTACAAGATAAAAATAAGCTTCGAAATTGATAAAAAAAAAAATGGTACTTATCGGATTTGAAACTGCGAAGATTAGTGGACACAAAATTGTTTCTGCAATTCAATTAGACTTAAAATACTGGTCTGAAGATACTTGATAACTTGGTAACGAGAATCACATGCACTTAGCTGAAATGACTGGTCCGTGATGGAAACGTAACATGATGGAAAAGGCGATTCACCAACGACCCTATCCTTAGAGACGGTTTAAAGAATAGAAAACCCGGACTTCAGTCACCATTATAAGCACATAGTGCGCTCCAAGGACCTGCCCGTATGCACGGGACGCGCTGGTTTGGCCACTGAAAGAGGCTAGGCCTCGAAACAGTATCCTTACCCGTCCCATACAAAGGGGTAAGTAGAGACGCCTCCGTGGTGGTGGATTCATCAAGATATTTCCTTCACCAAAAGCTCCGACTGAATTGCAATAATTCGAATCAACACTGTGATCTTTTCAGAGAACCTAACACAGAATAAAATATTAACTTAATATTTTGTACTAGATCGTAAAAAGTACTATTATCAGCCTAACATTTTAAGTTGTCGACTTCATAACGGCCTGTAAATATTGAAATAGTCACCGCAAGTTAATAACTTTATGGTTTAGCTTCATCAACTTTTGCGTACTTGACTGTCCTATATACTGTGGTTACGCAGATCATACCTGACATGTTGTTTGTGCTTTGTGAGACAACATTGTTAAGCCACTGAATGTCGCAGAGTTGTGACTTTGTTGTGGAAACGTGCTGTTGAAATCCAAACAACGTTTATGCTTTAATTTGAAATGTTAGTTACGTTGCTATATTTTTGTTAGCAGAGCTGTTATAGTGGTTGTAATATTGCAGATTTGTATTAAACTTTAACGGTGTTATTACTAAAAAGTTAAACACGTTTTGAGCGCTTGCTTTAAAAAGATCTCTCGGTGAATGTACGCCGTTTTGCTCTGATGTGTCGCTTTGGTTAGGTTAGGTTACCTTTTTTAAACCAAGTATTTAACTTTTTTGTAATAACACCGTTATTGTTTCATTTAATTAAATAAAGACTAATCTAATTTACTAAATAAAGACTGGAATTTAACAAGATAACAATGGCAACTATTAAAAAATATATATATTAAACACTGATATTTAAAATGAAGACAAGTTGAGTAGAAACGCAGTATTTTGTTTGGAAAAAAATTATATCAATAAACAGGTTAAACTAATACAGATCAGTATTACCTACATCTCATGGAATTCTTGTTATAGTTTGTTACAAATTTCTATATACAATCATAGAGGTTAATCAGTTACCGTATTACCGTTAGTGTGAGATAAAAAGAAAAAAATGTATCCATATAGCGGTTAAACCAATACTGATAAATATCACCAATGTGATTCTTGTTATATGTTCAATATTATTATAGCTTGTTACAAACCTTTAATTAACAATTATATAGGCTAATGAGTTACCGTATTACCGATAGTGTGAGATAAAAAGAAAAAAAATATTATTATTATTTAAAGAAATATTATTATTCTCTTTTCGTCTGCAGATATCAACCCCTATCAGTTAATACTCTTTACCGCACGAATTATCTTCACATAGTTATTTATGAAACCTGTGGCTATACGTCAATTGTTTACCTTCGGAAGGAATTAGCACCGATTGTTTGCGATTACACGAAATATGCATTAGCGTTTAGCAGCACATTATGGTCGATCAGTCAAATGAGCCTTCAAACGCCGTCGATGCAGCAATTGATTAGCGCATAAATTGCAATGATATGTTCTTGCGTTACGCAAATTCGTGTCAGTTGAGGACGAGTTTAGCAGAGTTTGAAATAATGCTTAACTGAACAAATCTCTTATGAAAACTACAGATCAAATTATATTGGCGTATTCTGAATTATATATACACATTGGTTGATTTCGGAATATGATACATTAAAGCTTCCCACTATAGCAGCTATTATACATAGTTTTTTTTATGTCACAGGAGGCAAACGAACAGGTCGGTCACGGGTCACATGATGTTAAGTGATCACAACCGTCCATATAGACCAGCAACATCGGAAGAGTTACAAGTTTTGGGGGTGTAAGGGGTATTAAATAACATCATAAGACTTGAGACACCCAAGCCAACCTCACCTGCATGTGTTGCACCCTGCTAAATAACGGACGAGGCAATGGCGAAAGCGGGGTGGTAGGGTTTTACAGCCTGACTGGGTCGCAACCACCATGTACATGGCGAAAAAGCCCGTCATAGTGATTCGCTTCTGCGGGTCGCGTTTCGGGATCAGCCTGTGCATATCCAGCTTTTTGCAGGCCGGCATGATAGTGGCGACCGGCGATGGATAGTGTGTCACTCGGTGGTCGCTATTGTTTTTGGATTGTATTGTGCTTATCATCAGGCACTGTGCAGTCATTTTGCCGTGCTACGATAAAATAAAAAAAAGTAAAAGGCCAGCCTGTGTAGGTGGGGGAGGGGGAAGGGGAGCAGAGGGAAGGAAGAGGGAGGCAGGTGGGCCTGCAATGCAACCACTGTTACTTCACGTCGGTTTCCTGTGAAAGGGTGGCACTACCCCAGACGAGCCGACCCATTCATACTGAAACCGGTTACACCTTCAGCGTGGCTCTACCACCTACATAGTATATGGTAACTGCATTTCAGTCAGTTAAAATTTTAAAATATATAAGAAAAATGAGCATGGTCGTCACTTTTCATCGCCTGCTTAAATTAAAGTATCCCTTATACTTACTAATATTATATACATGAATGTAAGTTTGTTTGTTTGGAACACTTTCACTCCAGCAACTTCAGAGTTTTAAATTTTGTACTAATTTCGTAACATTTATGATCCACAAATGTATGGTAACGTCTGTAATCATAAATATCTAACATAAGTAACCGAATTATCACAGTACATATAATGAACAGAAAACATATTTCCAATGTTAATATTTCAATATAGAAAAATAAGGAATACTTTGCTAGAAATAATATTCCATATATCAAATTAATATATCTAAGTATATCAGCGTGAAAGAAGCTGGTATTCAATTTACAATACATATTTTTGTAATACGTTATTCGAACTAAAGAAATAACTGTATTAAAGAGGACAGAAAACCACTTTATCGATATTAAATTTTGTTTCTGAATATAACTGATTGTAATTTTTAAGGACTCTTAATATATTTATTCACATTTAAACTATTGCCATAACAATAATAGATTTTTTTTTTTCGAAATTACTACGCTATTGGCCCAACTAGGTCTTAACAGCTTCACCGGACTACTAAGGCGAGCGCTTAAGGCACTCAGCCGATTTTATTTTGGCAACCAGCTCAAGGGTGCACGGCACACCTCGGCTTGGCTGTTGCCTGTTGCATGGAAAATCGCGACCTATCTTAGCTAACCTAGCTAAGTATTCATATATGTATGAGTTGTTGAACCGTATGTGTACCAAGCATACACGCCTCAACAACTCCTCCATATATTTATCATCGGAAAATTGAGAGTTTTTCAGTTCGATAAGGGAAAAAAAAGTAAACCCTTCCACTTTCATGTGTAAGCGTGTAGGCATGCACGTGTGTGGGGGTGATCGTGTAGTGTTGTAGCGGTGATGTATATTTGTGTGTCACCGTATCGCGCAAGCAACGCACTCAAGGGCTCCCTACCGAGGGATCGAACCTAGGCTTGAGCCACTGCCGTGGGAGGCCTAATCGGGTGGACAATAATAGATCGCCTTTAATCTTCTCATCTATATCATCTATACATATAATAAGAATGTAAATGTAAAGTGTCTATTATGTTTTTGTAAAAAAAAAAGTTTCAAGTAGCTAGTAGTAAGTAATAAAATACATTTCAATAATTTTTACAAATACCTGTCTGTCTGTTAGTTTGAACACTTATGACAAAATTCTTATATTTAGTCGTAGTTTCATTAAAATTGGTTCACTCTATCAAAATTTATTGTAATTTTAACGACGACGCTACTTAAGTACAAGAGAAAAGTAGATAAGTAAATTGACTTAATACATTCAGGCGATTTTATTAGTCACAGTTTTTTTACGCTCAGTTCCACGCGGACGGAGTCGCGGACTTAGCTAGTGTATTATACATAAAAGTATGTTAGAATATCTGAGATCGATAAACTTTACCTAGGTGCTTTTCATCGAGAAAATACTTTCCTTCATATATTTCTTCAGATCACTCTTTATTAAAAAAAATCCAAAAGTTATAAAAGAAGCGTGCGAAGCAGTATATATAGTTAGTAGGGGCTTTAAGCAAAAATAACACGTTAACGGACGCAAATGCATTTCCGTAATATGTTAATTAAAATCGAGAATAACAATTTTATAGAACGAATAGCGAGAACAAGTTCCAATTATTATGTTATGTCTCTTTCAATTTGAACCATTAAATTAATTCAGTTTTTATTTACACCACAAAAACGACCTTTGTACTCAAATCCAATATTAAGTGAAACTGTTTCATAATATACCAATATTTTATTCAGGTAGGATTCATAAATATAACATAGCTTTAAAATAAAATACATTCATAAATATAACAGAGCTTAAAAATAAAATACTTAGATGTTAATTAAAATCGAGAATAACAATTTTATAGAACGAATAGCGAGAACAAGTTCCAATTATTATGTTATGTCTCTTTCAATTTGAACCATTAAATTAATTCAGTTTTTATTTGCACCACAAAAACGACCTTTGTACTCAAATCCAATATTAAGTGAAACTGTTTCATAATATACCAATATTTTATTCAGGTAGGATTCATAAATATAACATAGCTTTAAAATAAAATACATTCATAAATATAACAGAGCTTAAAAATAAAATACTTAGATGTTTGTTAAAAATAAAAATAATAAATATTAAATGTGTACGTTACTTTTCTTTTCCACCTGGAGTTGATTAGCCGCTGTAACGTCTCGTCAGTTCACATCGGTCTGAAGATACTCTGTTTTTCTTTTTAGAATGGGGAATATTTTCCATAAGATTGCCACTTCGACGCCGAGCAGCAAAGATAGGTATGTCAGATTTTTACTAACTAGAAACCTCGTGGTGTACTTCACACACCTTTTCGCCGAGGAAGAGTTACTGCCTATGCATTTTGTCCCGTCAACTCGGTGGGTATCGGCTCTTCATCAGGGGCCTATGTCTTGCGATTTATGAGGACGTAAATGGTGACACCCTGTGACGAATCGATGGAAGGTGCACCGAACACGAGTGCGCTTCAAACTTCAAGGGCCTGTGCATTGCGTCCAGAGTGACAGACGTATCTGAAGATGCTCTGTAACGAAGTGAAATATGTGTGATTATAGTCATTACATATTAATTTACAAATTATTTTAATTAATTATATGCATTCACATTTGTTTATCTCTCTATTTACAGACCAACAAGCCAACGTTGGATTAACTGCCAATCAACGAAGGGCTTTAGTTACTTTTTATTGTTGTTAACATTCTGTGTTACAGTGACATGTACCAGCGGGAAACAAATTCAGATGAAAATGCAAAGTAATATCCACCTTAATATATAATTATGGATTTCCGTCAAGAAACTCTTTCACCTATTATACTGAATACTTGACAAATTAGAATATTATTTACTTTTTTTTGTTTATATACTTAAAAGTAATAACAATATACTAACTAAAACGTGGTTCAAACGGTCACCCGGTTGCAAGCAACAAGTTCGCTAAGTATTGTAGGTTTCAGATTCACGCAAGACAATTATTTGTGAAAGTTATTGTTGGGAGTCTACGTGTACTTTGTGCCTGGTGATTGTTGGTTTGTAAAAAAACCTAAAATAATGATAATATTTAAAATGGGATTAAAAAATTTCGTTCAAAAAATTACGTTTTAATATTAAATCGCTACCATTTCGTCATACGTTTGAAGCGAGAAAATATAAATATGAAAATTATTTAATCATAAGTGAACTTGGAAACAAGGATTATGACTAGAGATAAATATCAAAATAACATAAATCTATAACAAGTGGTTTGCATTAGTATAAATTTTACTACTTCGCCATTACTATAAGCAAGTGCCTTTAATAGTAAAATATCTATCAAAATAGACTGTGTCCATTTGGCGTCTCACAGGAGTAAGTGGATTCTGTTTTCGAACGAAAAAAAATACAGGACAAAAAGTTAATATACGGCGGGAGTAACAAAAACCTTATTGTCGATAACCCTCGAAGATTGTAAGATATAAAAACTTATACGTAAAATGTTGATGAACATATTAAAACAAAGAAAACACAATTCAAAGTAAAAAAGCCTCTTTGTTTCCAACAACCACATGAACAATTTCCCACAGCGAAACGTAATAGAAAGAGGCACATGGAATTACCCTCTAAAGTGAATCTCAATAAAGCCTTAACTCGCTCCTTTCAGGAATATTATGGGGGAAGAACTTTTGAAACGGGTTAAAGAAAGTAAACTGATTTGAAAAAGACAAGGAAAAGGTGGTGCGTAGGTATGAATAAATTCGAATCGGAAATATTCCTTAGCGTATAACAAAAGGTTACTAAAGTTACATTTACATATAATCCCGAAAGTCTTATAATGTTATAACCCGATTTTGTATCAAGAATCGGATTATATATTAATATAATATTGATAGCATATAAACAACTTCACTACTCTAAATAAATTTACAGCATAATTACAATTTTACAATTTCTTTCTCGAATGCTATAAAAAAAACTGGTTGTTAAAGTTCGTTTACGGACGATAATTTTACGTGATAACGTCAAAGGAAATTCGTAAAAAAATGCATACTTTTATAAATTGAATTGAATTATTCTGTACATAGATAGATGCGCCGCAAGCCAAATGCTTAGACCGAGCTCGCCCCTCTATTGCTTGTTCCGCGCTCTCGCTTGCACGCTCGGCTCAGGCGGCAATGACAATGACTCAAGTTTTTTCGTGCGTGCAGCCAGCGTTAATCGATGTATAAGACGTTATCACGTCAAAAATATTCTTAAAATTAATAATGTTCATGAAATTAATTTGATAGGCTTCTAATTAAGGCGTTACTATGAAAGAGAAACCTTTCAAATAGCTAATTATTTACTTTCAATTTCTAGAGAAACTGTTCACAAAATTAATACAAATTTACATTACAACTTTTAGAATGTTAATTAAAAAAGAAAACAATTTCTCTGTGCCTAAATTCAAACTTATATCAAACTAGGTAAATTTTATTACCCTAGAAGACGGTACAACTGTAGATAATAATTAAAAACACAGGGCATTTTTCAGGGACTCCCGTTTTAATTAAGAATACTTTTCCTCTCCTTGAAAGAGTTTCGTTCAGCTTAATTACGGTTAATTCCTCCCCTTTGTCATCTATTTTATCTGGAGATATAGGAACAACTCGCTACTGTAATTAGCTTTTTAATGATTGGCTGAACTTTAGTTAACTATAAGGACCTATTTGTAAATTACGTGTATTGCACATTTTTTGATCTTAAATGTTATCTAAACTGAAAATATTCTTAAGGGTAAATCTTTTCAAAAATAGTTAATAATTAATTAGTAATAAATTACAGGTCTGGAATTCCTTAACACAGAAAGATTTATAGTTCTTTCTTAAGTAATTTAGTGGCAATTATAAGAAAGAGCTATGTATTGTAATTTATAAAATAATGTAGTCATATCTTTTAGGATTCTTTTTAATTATTTATGTTATCATTGTGGTCATCACCTACCTACCTTTGCCCTTACCTTCTACACTCTCCTCTATGTTATAATTTTGACTAACTACTCGAGTTTCACTAGAAAGCCTTTAGGTAAAAACATGTATTAAATATAAAGCTTCAGATATATCGAGGAACTAATAGCATGGTGAACCTATCGATAGGAAAAAATTTGGCCTTTTGCTCACAAACAGCACAGACAGAAAAGCAAAAAAGGGTTGACAGGGGATTGTTTTATTGCCATCTATGGCCTCCAGTGGTCAATTACTTTGGAAATTTTACATTTCAAGTTCTACCTTTTTCTTGTACAATGAAATTTATTTGTATTCAAAAACATGTAATATATAGACTACCAATTGGTTAGAATTAGGGGTGTGCGAATATCGCTCGAATCGGATTTCAAAAAATATCAAATAATACGAAAAATTTCGAATAATACTAAAATATTTCCGAGTAATATAATAATTCCGAAAAACTTCCAATTATTTGAAATTTTTGGAATAATCCGAAATTTTTCGAATTATTCGGGAACTTAGGAGTAATTCGAATTTTGAATTATTCGATTCGAGTTCCAAATAATTCGAATAGTTCGTTTCAAATTATTCGCACACACCTAGTTAGAATGCTAGATAAGGTAAGAATGCAAGCTAAAGTATCAAACTGCGGCCCATACAAAAAAATCAACTATTTTTGAAACCATTTTCCGCTGACCCCAAAAATCATTAAATTATAAATATATATATTCAAAAGTAACCATACAGCAGTTATTGCATGATATATATCGCTCAGATAATACCCGATTACCATAATGAAATTGCAGGCCGTTCTGGGGGCTGTAAGAAAAATGGTAAAATTTGTGGCGTTAAATAATATCGTTAAGAGTAGAGAGAAATATTCTCTGCCCAATAGAAAGGAGCCCCGGCCGGCTCCTCTCTGAAATTGGAACTCATATATTACTGAGAGAATTTTCAATTACAGCAATCCTGCGGTTTTTCATTCGTAATGTGACTTTTGGGCAGCGCTTCGAAGGCTTCATTCATAACTCCCAGAATTCAAGGCCTTGCTGACGCGAATTAATTATTTCTATGTAATCGTTTACATAACTTATGCTTTGAATCGATATAAAGTTTTAACTTTAAATTTATAACGTACAACTAAAGTTTATTACAGTATTTTGACAGTACCTTGTTTGTATTACGCTAAGGTGATTTACGGCCTATCAATATTAACTCATCAGTGCGTATCCTTATGTGATTCCAGTAAATGTAGGATACAATGAAAATAATACATTTTTGAATAATAAACCCTGATAAGAAAAAAACCCACAACCATAAAATTGCCGCATTCTATTAAATATGCGCAAAGGTCTCACAGCGCCCAGCTACATGAAATCACAACCCGAATCGAAAATGCCTTGACATTTTTTCTTTAGTGGATTTACGCTATAAGATAATTTCCATATTATCTTTTACAGCAACAGACCAAACCTAGGTACGTACCTGTTAGAGCTTGCTTTAAGCAGGTTTTGACTTTTCTAAAGGCTGAGCTCCTTGTAAAATAGACACTTTCAGGAACTTTATAAAAGCTACCAAGGCTTTGTAATTTGAAGTAATACGTTATTTCGATAGAAGAAATTACAATTTTCTAGACTCGAAATATCAACGACGATACGACTTACGACGTATTACAATAGAATCTTCGTAGCTATTGAAAATGGAAGCTTTTCAAACTGATCGCAGAGCTCCGAGGCTTTCAATAAAAATTTATTATAATGCAAATTGCAGCTCTTTGTGGCAAAGAGTACTCCACGCTTAAGTTCAATTCCTTTTAGACTTTTATATAGCTTAAGGGGACCAGATAATTTTAACGATCACGTATGAAAGAAGTGGTGTTAATTTTATTATATTAAATCCGATAACATGTATAATAATAATCATTTAATTCAGACTTATCCTAGGATTACATCCATTGTTATAGGTACAATTACAAGTTTATAAATTAGTGTTAGTAATGATAATAAAAAATGAGAAACAAAACACAGAACACACAATATAACAGTAAGTAATGATGTTGCAAATTCACTGTACGATTGCATGAAGCCGTGTCCAGCTAGCCAGCATTGTTAAATAGATGGATTACTTAATGTTTTTTTTACTCTAAAAAAGGAACTATATACCAAACTGATAGTTATGGTCACTTAAACAAACAAAGAGATTCCAAGGAGAATTTACGTAAGGCAGTCGGTGATCGTAAAATACTAAACCGAAACTCTATTCATAATATGAATGAAGAAAACATGTATTGCCAACCCTACTTAGATAAAACAAAAGCAAGAAGAAGTACAGTTCAAAATTTACTTACCTAGTACTTATCAAAGTGTCGTTACATTTAAAAAAACGTAAGTCTATTTTTAACCATTTCTAAAAGTATACGTTAATTTTCAACATCTTTAAATTTTGTACATGTCAAAGTTTTTTTTTATACTATAGGAGGCAAACGAACAGATGGGACACCTAATGTTAAGTGATCACCACCGTCCATAGATAATTGCAACACCAGGGGAGTAACAAGTGTGTTGCCAGCCTCTGATGGGGACGGGGAGGGGGAGTAAGGGAAAAGGAGAGGTGGGCCTCCAGCACTCTCACTGACCGAAACGCAACAATGCAAGCACTGGTACTTCACGTCGGTTTTCTGTGAGAGGGTGGTAATATCCCGAGCAAGCCGACCCATCTATGCTAAAACCAGTAATAGCTTCAGCGTGGCTCTACCACCTACAAGTTACAAAGTTATAAAGATCATAAATCACCTTATGGACGGCAAAATTTCAACTTCAATCTCAGTTTATAAAAACTGGTAGACAATCTTAGAAATTTTTTTTATTTGAACGATGAAAATTGAATTTATCTCGTTTTGAAATGTACTCATATATTATATATCATGCTGTTGAAAAGTTATCTAAGGGTCATAATATTTGTCTTCCGTTGTTATTTATATTACTATACGAAAGGTACTTAGATACTTAGTTCACCTCTGGCAATATTTATGAGATACAGCAACAGGGTACTTATAGAAAAGGCACTTATCGCTCATCAGATATGTCACATGATATTTGTACCTCTATTTTCTGAGAAAGGTCGTTAATATGTTCAGTGCGTTTCTTACTATATTTGTCCAAGCGAAAATACATTTCAAATACGATGTCCTATTTTTCAGGCATCACCATCGTTCACATATTCACTCTATAATAGCCTTTTAACATCAAAACCTGCTTAACTTGACGCTCAAACTCACAATCCGGAAAATCGGTAATATCTTTTGGGATTTTGCTGTAAAACCTAACACTATTCCCTTGAAAACTGTTACTAGTTTTACTAAGTCTGAAACATGGGACAATCAGTTGGTCACAGTCAAAGAAGTAATCGTCATACTCCGGTACAGTATTAAAATGATATTGGAACTCTCCTGAAAAGTAAAACTACTGAAAAGGTATACTGAACCGCAGTGATTCGCATTATTCATAGGAAGAGTTTTTTTTATGGTAGCACGGCAAAATCACTGCACTATGCCTGATGGTAAGCACGTTGCAATCCAAAAATAATGGCGACCACCGATTGACACACTATCTATCGCCGCTCGCCACTATCATGCCGGCATGCAAAAAGCTAGATATGCACAGGCTGATCCCGAAACGCGACCCGCAGAAGTGAATCACTATTACGGGCTTTTTCGCCATATACATGGTGGGTGCGACCCAGTCAGGCTGTAAAACCCTACCACCCCGCTTTCGCCATTGCCTCGGTCGTTATTCAGCAGGGTGCACCACGAGCAGGTGAGGTTGGCTTGGGTGTCTCAAATTTTATTATGTTATTTGATACCCCTTACACCCCAAAAGTTTTGTGCGAAGTGCCTATTGCTTACGCTGCGGATATATGAACCTTTATCGTTATTCGCCTCGAAGAGGAAATTAAATATCAGTGAGATAAAGTCGCTCGACTTTTTCTTAACGACTTTTCATAGAATCTCGAAGACATGTCATTTTTTATATCGAATTGGAGACTTTGAAGCGGGTACCTATTTTATTATTAACTAGCTTTTACTCGCGACTTCGTCCACGTGGAATAGTTGCTTCGGGCTAACGCTAACACGCAACAAAATCTCTCAAAAGGGAAAAATACCCGATTTTGTAACATTCTCGATTGATGCTTCGCTTCTATTGATTTAAGCGTCAAGATAAATCCTATAGCCTTTCTTGATAAATGAGCTACCTAACAATGACAGATTTTTTTTAAATCGGACCAGTAGTTCCTGAGACTAGGGTGTTCAACCAAACAAACAAACAAACCCCAGGTACAGAATAACAGTATAGATTATTAAATAAGAAAGTCACTACTTATTAGAACTCTTAAATATATAGTCATTCAATAATTAACATCGTATTGTATTAAAATTATTCTTACTTGGAGGCTAACCTTACTTCCTTACTAATCTTATTAATGCGGATGAAAGTCTCTTTATTTGTTACGCTTTCATACCGTAACTACTCAATTGATCATAGTGAAATATCCTGCTGTTAGGGGTATGGAAAAAAACATAGTGTACCTTGAAAAGACATACTACTGCCTAGGCATAAGTTAAATCTATATTGGCACTAGCAAAACCGCGTGCAAAAACTAGGTATTCTGTATAAATTTTAACTGTCCTAAATATATTACACAACAAATTCAATAATGGATCTCTATATAATTTTAGAGCATTCATAATACATTATTTTTTTGTTTAGGCAATAACCAAATATTAAAAGTTTTATCCATATTATTTCCTAGCCTATCAAGTACTAATTAATCAATCTATTATACAGAACATAATCTTTTATACGAAATACTTTCAGGAAACGAGCAAAAAATTTATAAAGCATTCACAAAAGATCGTAAAATATTGTATAAATCTTTAAGTCATTTCGAATTCACGAGAGAAATTGTTAAAGAAAAAATATAAGAAAAGAACTTCCATCTGAATGCCATAATACATTATGTACTTCCATCTCACGGAGAGCTAATTACGGCAGCGGTAAATTTGAAAAGTGAAAAGAAAAGAAATATTTCCAGGATCGTAATTACTCGTCCAGTTTCCATCCCGAATAATTTCGGGCTAAACGGGGAACCTAATTGGTCCGTTATGAGTCTTACTGCGCATTGCAAGAGATTCCGTTACTAAAATTTACTCATCATTAGGTTTTAATTTAGACAATATTTTCAAATATAAACGAATTAAATGTTATATATTTCGTCAAGTTATTAATATTTTATTAATTTAGAATATTATAGATGTGCAAGCCCTAACTTATGTCCTATATTTAGAAGGAACAAAAAGATTGACCGGGACATTATCTCTTTGTGTTGTGTATATAATTTTAAAATAACTTATAAATCTTTTTTATTTCCGATGCTACATGTTTATGCTATATATAGGTGGTAGAGCCACACTGAAGCTATTATTGATTTCAGCATGAATGAGTTTGCTCGTCCGGGGTAGTTCCACCCTCTCACAGAAAACTGACGTGAAGTAACAGTGCTTGCATTGTTGCATTTCGTTCGGTATGTGAGAGCGCTGGAGACCCATCTCCCCACCCCTCGCCTCTCCCCTCCTCTCCCCTCTCCTCTCCCTTCTCTCCTCTCCTTTCTTCTCTCCTCTAACCCCTGTCCCTTTCTCTCCATTCCCCCAAATAGAGGCTGGCAACGCACTTGCGATTCCTATGGGGTTGCTAGTGTCTATGAACGGCAGTGATCGCTTAACAACACGTGAGCCGCATGTTCGTTTGCCCCCTATATTACATTTAAAAAAATGTATAAGAGTTAAGAAGAAGTTGAGTTAAAGAAGTATACGATAAAATTAGAGCTTTTTATTTAAAATTTAAAAACATTTTGAATACCGAAATTTACAAATAATAGGTATTTGTTGAAAGTATTAAGTTTGTTTTGATTGTAGTCGATCTTACCTAAAGTATCTTCAACAAATTTTGTAAACTTTAATCACAATACCAAACAGATATTTCGTGAGATATCAAAAATACATTAAGTTCGAAGTTTTGAACAAATACTACATCGTTATTGAATTATGTTTAATAATTTCCTTTCATAATAAAAAACAGGTTTTATAATAAAAATACATAACTGAAATGAAAATAATACGATCTGAATTATGTTGTAGTACACTGGTTCAAGGACAGCTTATACACACATTATAACAAGATAAATAAGGGTCTAGTTTACATTCAGCATGCGATTAGAAATAGGTATTATAATTGACTGAACTAAAATATCCCCTCGATTATCATCTTAAGAAAAATCTAAAATACATGTGGAGGATATTTTGCCACCTTTTTTAATTATAAATTTGTAACCACTATATTAATAACATTGTATACGTAAGTTAACTGCCTATATAACAATATGGTTTGAAAGTATATATCAACGTTAAAACATTATTTCGGTATTTATTACAACAATGTTTGATATGATTTGTCCACGATATTATTATTATTATAAAAAATTGTAAGCCTCGTTGCTAAAATATGTTTTTTTTTTCATGAGAAAAATTTTACATAACGTCTTTTAACGCCAGGTTGCGGAGATGTGATAAGTCAGATTCTTACTGACTAAAAACTTCACGGTGTTCTTCGTACCCCTTTAGACCGGGGAGAGGGGATTGTCTACGTATTTCATGCACTCGACTCTGCAGGAGTCGGCTCTCTTCCAGATTGACTCCATCTTGCGGTCTCAGACGTTGGGAGTAGTTATATCTTCTAACGAAGCGTCGGGAGGCAGATTGGGATGGCCACTGAAAGAGGTAAACCGCCTCGACTAGTTCCTTCGTCCGCCCTCTCTAAGGGTTGGAGTGAGACGACTACCATGGAGGGGAGGCCGACCGAACACAAACCGCCTCATCCTTCAAAGGCAGTGCATTGTATATTGTGTATTGCAGTTAATGTGACGGATTTGCCCATGCCCCATCGCTCCTAGGCCTTACCTAAAGCGGCAATAGGTCGTCACCTTTCCAACGCCACTGCTTGAAAATGTCGCTGTACGATTACCAACTTTTTTATGTCGCAAGTTCCAACTTTGCTAATGCACAAATTTTCGCTATGAATTATCCATCACTAAGTAAATATAACATAGTATTTTAATTAATATAAATAAATCTAGGAATTTCTGACAGGATCTTAATATGTCATGTAATACATTTTATATTTTATTCTTAATCCTGTGTTATTTTACGCTATACTTTGTAATATTGATAGTATTGTAAGTAATATACTTCGGTTATTGTACAAAAGTGAAATGGATGGGTAATAACACCACGGAGAATGAAATCTGAGATGCTACAAAAACTCCATGGCATGTTCTAACATGACTTGAGGGCCACCATCTTGTTAGAATATTGAAATCATTATAAAACCACCTGTAATATTATTACTTACCCGACAGTGATAATAATATTCTAGAAGATTGATTGCCAAAAATAACATAACATTAAAATAAAATCAAACTCATACCTAAATGCAAGAACAAAATGTCAAATAAGTACATAAAGAGATTTTTAAAATGCTTTTGATAATTTATGTTTCATTTGTACGATTTTAAAAATGTTTATACACATTTTTCAAGGATAAAAAGACGCTATATACAAGGCTGTTGGTAAAGTGTAAATAAAACGTTAATACGGTGTACGGGTAGCTTTATTTCACTCCTCCGTATTCCGCTAACACTGTAATTTTGTTTCGTAATTAAGCCCCACCATTTTCTAGTTTCTCCCAGATTAACTCTCTTTTACAGACGTATATATAAATTCCATGTGAGTTTCTATAGATATATATAACAAAACTATCATTACATCCTATTACTCGATAATTAAATTACTTTTATTTGTATTTATCAATATCTATTTGTATTTTTTTACTAAAGATAAATCATAACTGACTTATCTTAATTAGGTTTTTATCGGTAATTATTACAATCCACGTTCTTTCTCGGTAATTTGTACTTGGTTCTTGATTGTCGGTAAATACAGAGAAAGCATAAATATTAAAGTGGATTGTTTATTATTGCCGCAGATTTCTCTTACAAAAGTCAGTGAGTCGTTTCTCCTACGTTAATTAATCAAATACTATATGTACAAATACTATATGTACAAGTACTATATGTACTTCTTTCTTCTAAACAGATTCAATAATTATTTTACCAGTACGATTTAAAACACTTTACAAATTATAAAAATAAAACATTTTCAGTGTAATAGAATCGGACTTTATTGTAACAGAAATTTAAATTCTTTCCCCTACATCTCTCAACTTACTCTTAGTGAACGTTAGTTCGGTGAAGTTGTAAAGACCTTTCCAGGTCAACAGCGTTTTCATTTCGAAAAAAAAAACTTAGTGAACAGTGGAGTGTAATTACAATTTGCTGGAATAACTTAAAATACAAACCAACTCCGCCAAAACATTTTTGTTACATTAGAAAAGAGATAAAGTATGCAAAAAAAAATTAATCCAAAACAGACAAACAAATAAGAAGATTACACTGGGAAAAAAATAAATAATGTTGCCAGAGCTAAGAAACTTTTTAACGCTGTGTTAAAAGTTTATCTCGTGCTTAATTACGTTTTCATTTATCTTTCCTTTCATTTATCCAACGTGCTGAGACATTAGCAATGTTCACAACGCGGAGTATAGACTAATTCTTTATATAATTTTATAAAGCAAAAACAATTGTAGTAAAACAATAACTATTACTACAATTAGCTTATAATATTTGCTTTAATTATTAGATCATAATGCCGCGTTAAATGTTGAGGATTCGAATCATACACACATCAATTGTTTGTATAATCCACAATATTTTTTAAATACTTTAAAAGGTTTTAACCACAAACGCTTGGCGACAGATTTATAACATTAAAAGTGGTAACTAATCAGGCGGGTTCATAAAAACCCCTAGTACCGTGTTATAATTTCATCCATCATCTGTATATGCAGTCCGGTGATGCTGCTTGCTAGGTCAATAACGTAGTCAGGTTGAGAGAAAAAAATCATCTATACAGCAAAGCCCTTGTGTAATTTGTGTCCTCCAAATATATATTTGTAAAACCCTCCGCGCCACAAATTTAATTGCTTACAATAGTCTTCTATAAAAACGCCAACATCTAAACAAAAAAGGTCTTAATATCAGAAATGTAGAGGATCTTTTTGACATATCTATAATAATAAAGTTATCTTGAATATACGTTGTACATGTCTCTATTAAGCTACTGAGTGCATTGCTATGTAGTACTCATATGTTATCAAAACATGTTATGACATTTGACGAAGTGTAGATGTAAGTGTAAATTCAATACGAAAACTTTCAATATACTTTATCATTATATGGTATAAAAGAAAGTCCCCTATCGCGTCTGTCTGTCTGTTTGCGACAAACTCAAAAACTACTAAACAGATTTTCATGCGGTTTTCATCATTTTATAAAGTGATTTATGAAGACGGATTTGTCAAGGATTTCTTTTATACTCAGGGTAGGACAATGTTTGACAGGGCCGCTAGTTCATGATAAAATGAAAGCGTCAAATACAAAATTATAAAATATTCTAACTATTATTATTATTTTTTTGTTTCCAAATCAAGGTGATATTAAACAGTTGAATAACACATACATATAATTAACAGTTATAACCTTATTGTCTTTTGTAGTCATAAACACTGTAAAAAAAATATTCCATAATAAGGTTATTATACTAAGATCATTCAAATTAGTTTTATACGTAGAATATTCTACATTCACAAAAGGTGCCATTCTAATTAGGCTGCTATATTTTCCCTTATTATTTCTGGAAAAAGTTCTACAATCCTATTAGCAAAAATATTAATTTGAAATAAATGTTCAAAGTCTGAGCTATTGTTCAAATTGAATTCAAACTTTCTTCAAGCTTACATGGGAATACCTCTGGGAGTTCGTTTGGCTGATTTTATATATATATGTCGAAGCTAAACTTTAATTTAAAGTTCTTAATACTTGGACGTACAGTAAGATATTGTATCTATATATTTAGTTAAAATAAATGTATCATCATCCTACCTAATATAATATATGCAATGCAGTATGTAAGATGTTATCGGTTTTGTACAATAGATGGCGTTGTAGTAAATACAGCTAAAGGTAATAAGAAACGCGTGCAATTTACATTACAATATATAGTTTTGTATCTATATACCAAGTGACTACTTAAAGTTTAACACCATTCAATCCTTTCGTAGTTCAAGGTCACATTTAACATATAAAATAATAATATCAAAATAAATACTTATAAACAACAAAGAGAAACTTAGTTAAAGTTTGTTCTAAAACTTTTAAAAGCATGGGAACGATACTTTTAAACGTAAAAAGGTCATACAGAGGTTTAATGAACAACATTAAAGGGGAGCTTTTTAAGGTTAATCATTACGTAACAGCTTAGCGTCGGAACACCAAATGGTCGAACAAAGACAAGAGGGGCGCTGGACGATGTGCGGGACGCGAGCGGGACTGCGCGACATAATGTGATTCACTGCTTTACTTATTACTACATCAGTTCGTTACTTCATAATTCACCTGACGTTGAGTGTATATCGGTTTTGTTTTTCTTTAGGTAAGTAGGTTAAATATTAGGCACATATTTTTTAATTCATTTAGGCCGAGAATCGACTAATGATTATCCTGTAAAAATATTGCTAGCGATTAATAAGTCGTGCTGTATAATAGGCTACGGTAAATCAGTTCGGAGTCATTTTCTGCTGTGTTACTCAACCGATTTAATTTAGTTTTAATAATAAAAAAATTAGAAACATTTTTTCCATACCCTCGACAATTCGAAATAAGGATTTATAAATTTTTATTCTTCAAACTTCACGCTTCTTACCTTTACAGTCCTAGTCCTGACTGATATTATAAATACGAATGTGAGTTTATTTATCTATGGGAGTAGTCCGGTGAAGCTGTTAAGACCTTACTAGGTCAATAGCGTAGTCAGTTCGAGAAAAAAAATCTATTTGTAACACTCTCAAACATACCGATCATCATGCAAATTGTACATATAATACAGAAAATTATATATATCTTAAATCTATAAAAAAAGCTTCTGTTCCTAACGAATAGTTCAAATCTACAACGTACAAATCGGGCGAAGTCACGGCAAAAGCTAGCTTACAATACTTGTACAGTATTCAATAAAGATAATAGTTATAGTCTATTACCTTGTTAAGAAAAAAGCATGCATCCATTCACTGTACTAATACTAGTCCAACACTAAAAGACATATTATGATTATATAATAGCTTCATCGATTCTGTTACTGCTTGAAAGAAACTCAATTAAAAAAGTAACGATTACATTTCCTTTAGGAACGAGAAGATACACCTTATCGTGTAAAACCCAGAGGGGTTGAGATAGTCTGTCGAATCGAGCACCTGGTTGCTTTCGTTGAAATTAAAAAAGTTTCATCTACAAGGCAACTTCGCAGGTCTCATTCATTTAAATGCTAAGGGATTCTGCGTTAGTATTCATTGTGAGTTTTGTCATTTGAAAAAAAAAAGTTCAGCTTTTTGTCGGTTTCACTCCGCTCGAGATCGAAATTTACATTCCTATTTGTTAATCGGAAGTAGACTTTACATTGAAAGTAATATACATTGAAATCTATGAATATTATGAAACAAAGTCGTTATTTGCGTCTGTCTGTATGTTCACTTAGTTCATCTCAACTACTGAACTTAATATTTGATAAAGTTTCCATTTCAGTCTAGAGCATTGTTGTTCAAAAGGTCGATCGCGATTACGAAGTCGATTACTTGAGATTGGTTTCTGTTATCCACTTGGCTCTAAATTAATTGTTTATTACAACAAATAATATAAAAACGCGTGACAAGTCGCGAGCAAAGTTCATTATAAAGTTTAGCTTATGTAATACACTCACTCTAAGTATACAGCCAGAGTGGACGCTTAAATCGAGCGTCGAACGTGGCGGGGCGTGCGGCATTCGTTTCAAACATATGCATTAGCACGTAGGTGTCCTGAGTGGCGCTCTTCGACGTTGCACGCCCAGCTGCACGCCCAGCTGCACGCCCCGCTGCACGCTTCGCTGCACGCCTCGCTGTACGCCTCGCTGCACGCCCCGCCGCACGCATCGATTTAAGCGTCCACTCTGGCCGTACACTAACTGTTAAGCAATACAGTGATCAAAATTTATATATTCGTATTACTATTCCCTGTATAATAGACGATCGTGAATATCTTAATTGCAACATCCATTAGTATAGCTTCATAATATCTAATAGCAAATATAAATCAATCGTTATTTACCCATTAGATGTTTAGTTTTGTAAATAAACTCTATTTATGAACATCGAACAAGATACAAAGTTTTGATATTTCAAAAGCAAACTTAATTAACTTGTATTGTGAATAAATATAAGTAATATACACGTACTGACATAGATACATTACGGACGCGATTACCTATATGCATGTTGAAGCAGTAAAAGCAATTAATGCATTATTGAAATTTTTATATCAACTTTGCAAGACGCTTTATATTAAAAGAGAATTATATTAATTAAACTTAGCAATCTGGTGTAATTTTAAAACCAAATTGTTATGAATAGACATGAATGAACAGACTCGAATTCCCAGTCACTATCATCATACTAATCAGTGACATCGAAAACCTAATAATAATTGTGCACAATTAAACACACATAGAAAAGGAGTAAAACTCAGTAATTAACTGGATATACCTATAACAATATACTGAAACACAATTGTTGATTAAAATTTATGGAGTTTTCATTATGAGGGCCGACCAATTGATATAAATATATGTTTTAAATGTTTTTTCACACGTCAGTCTCTGCATATTGTAAATTTACTGGTTAATAGATAGGTAAGGGAGATAGGTAGTAGAGCCAGTACTGTTTTCAGCATAAATGGGTCGGCTCGCCCGGGGTAGTACCATCCAATCACAGAAACACTGACGTGAAGTAACAGTGCTTGCATTGTTGCGTTTTGTTCGGTCAGTGAGAGCACTGGTTCCCCCCCTACTCTCTCACCCTTCCTCTTCTTCCCATTGTATCCCCCCTCTCCCAATACAGGTGGACAACGCACTTGCGACTCCCCTGTATTGCTAGTGTCTATGAAAGGCGGTGATCACTTAACATCAGGTAACACCGGCTGTTCGTTTTCCTCCTATGATTTAAAACAAAATCCCTAGTCGTAACTAATATTGTAAATGTGATTCCTTTGTTTGGTCTTTAGGTGTTCACGCATAAACTATGTTACCGATTATCATTAAATTTGCATGCACATTGTTCCACACCGATTGAAAAAGTACTATGAAATCTATGCTAAAAAGCTAGTTAGTTAAAGATAATGCATTAATGTGAGCTTCATCATTAGTACATGTATTCCGAATCAGATTTTACTCACTTGTAATTCTTCCAACACAATTTGTTAGTACCCACTAAGTTGTATGAAAAGTTAATGAAAAAAAAAAAAACATTAATTCTAGATTTAAATAAAAATTAACTAGTTAGATCTAGCTAATCGCATCGATAAGCATTAAATGGAATGATAAATATAATTGTATTCATTACACTCGAGAGAAAATAGAAATAATTAAAAAAGTTTTATGTTTAAGAATTTAACAACTTTAAACTCGTAACTTTAGGTACCTAATTTAATTATAGATTTATTTTCAGCCTGTAAGCGAAGCTATAGTCAGTTTATATTTTATAAGTCACTTGAAACGTGAAAAGCAATCAGTTTACGTTACATCATACATGGTAATTTTATTCCAAGTCGGCTTAAAAGCGACATCATTATATAAAATATTCAGCGGGACTCTAACATAAAGAAAACATGCTGAACAAAGATAACAGAACAAATTCGATAAGTAAACAGCGCCTTTATTATAATAATTTGCTTCAATCCGATGACAATATATGGAACAGTGTTATTTGGAAACAATTCAAAATGCTCAGTATATACGATAGACATAGACAAATTTTAACAAAGATTGTATATAGTTACTCTCTACTGAATCATTTAATACCTAGGATTTTTTATGGTGAAATGTATAATTAATTTGTAGGAGACTAACTCACACTTTCCCTTAAAAACGAAGTAAGATAAAAATTAAAATATTCATAATAACAATAAGAAAGATTCAAAGAAAACTATTTTGTGTAAAAATCTCAAAAATATGTATAAAAATCTAACGACAGCAAATAGCCCAAGTTTAATAATGAAACTTTATTTACGCAATTGCTAGTTAAATATCTGTTATGATAAAAAAATATTTTAAATTAATTCGTATCATATGTTTATCTTTACACTGAGCTTTATGAATCATCTTTTTTGTATAGTTTTAAACTCCTGCAGTCTTTCGTATCCAACCACGAAGTGCTGTAACATCTGCATATACACCAGGATTTCCAGGACGGGCACAGCCACTTCCAAATGAGACAATTCCCAATTGAACATTCTTGCTAACAGCCGGACCACCAGAATCTCCCTGTAAAAATGTATATGCTCTGTTTAAGAAAGAATTTTAAGAAAAAAAGAACAAAGGCAGATTCTTTATTATTGGAAAACATTGCATACAATAAGTTACATAAAGTTAACATATACATTGCTAATTAAAATCCAACAATCACACCCCCATTCGGCTACATGCTGCAGTACAACTGGTTGGTACTACAGTGCTGATTTTCAATCGAGGGTCAAAGTATGTTAATTGTCATTGTAGTCCAAGATGATAAACACGCTTAAAGTGGCTGCCTCCTAAATACAGCTACCGGAACACATCTATACATGGAAGTGACGACTGTCGATAGGTTATATATCTCTCGATGATGTTGTTATTTCTGCGTTTCACTATGCTTACCACCAATAAAATAAATATCTATTCGTTATGATATTACCAACATAAAACTACGCAAATAATAAATAAATAATAAATAAACATTTATAGAAATCTTAAACCTGGCAAGCATCTTTTCCTCCGTTAGGGACGCCAGCACAAATCATTCTATCAGAAAAGTTTGACACACTTTTTTTGCATTCTGCTGCGGATAGAGTAGGAACACTAACTGCCAACAAAGTGTTTGATGAAGAGCCACCTTCCTGAAAATAATAATCGACGGTACTGTTACTAAGTTACTTCATAAGTTCACATATAGTACTTATCTAATCAGCCAATTCTTTTGTGTCTTGAGTAAAGGCAATGTTGGATAAAATTAGCTTGAATTTGTAATATCATAAGATCCATTTGGAAGGTCACAGGAATATTTTATCTCTTCATATGTAACAATAACGTGTACAAAATTATTCTACTTTAATAAATTTGAAATTGATATGGAAAGAAATTCTTCAAAAATATTTTATTCAAATGGAAACCTAAGAAGGATTATGTATGTTAAAACTATCACCGGTTTGAACAACAACTCAATATTTGAGAAGAAATGACAACATACTCTATATAGTTTATCTTTTTACCATACATATTTGATAACAAAGCACATAATATTATATTTGCAATCGTTATAAGCTGATACATATAGAGGGGTGTTATTTCCAAACAACACTATCGTTCTTTTTTTATCTACCCTACAACATTAGCTTTTTGATGTCAAAACCCGCTTGACAGGGTACTTTGAGAAGTTACTATAGAACCTAGCACAACAACTTAAGAAAGCGTTACTAGATTTATTAATGTAGTATACTAACTTCAGTATGGAATGGCCAATTTATGATTATTTCTGATATTAATACCATGCCGGTCTTCAAATAAATCTAGCTTTTCTATATTTATATATTAAATTATGAAGAATATATTACAGTAGTTTTTTTGTAACTGTAAATATCTATGACTATTATTAAAAAATGATAATCTCACCGATGTAGCTCCCCAACCTGTAACTAATAATGATGTCTTCTCAGGTACAGGTCCATTGTTTTCATTCGGAAGTGTAACAATTTTAGTGTTGGTACCATCGATTGCTATGTCTTGTGAGAATGTCAAAATAGCCACATCATAATCGTAAGTTCGAGAATTATAATTGGGGTGTATGGTCATTGATTTGGTCGAATACACTTTACCGCCTTTATCATTATTTGTACTACCAACTCTTGCATGCACTTGTGTTATCCTGAAAGTTTATATTTGTACATTACACTATAATATTAATAATAACAATTGAACTATATGCTTGCATATATCTTCTAGCTATAGCTATATATATATATATATATCATCTTGATCCATTGAAATTAATGATAAAGAAACATAGCAAAATCTGGTACCAACACAATGTGTAGTTTTTTTTTTTCAATGGACTAGCGTTTTTGGCTGGTGGATCTTCAAAACTTCACCGGACTAAGATGTGTAGAGATAGATGCGCTTACTTTATAAGAATTACTGGCAAAGTAAGAAATAATTGATAATCATAATTAAAACTAACAAATGACAGTTCGTTTTTTTAATCCCATTCAATGTTTGGATTTGGCAATGGCAATAACCAAGAATGTCAATGTTCAAAAGACTTGTATTGGAAGAATTACTATCAGCATTGCTAATATGTATTTGATTTATATGTGAAGTTTAATGACTTTTATTAATTTCAATATACGAAATAATATAATTAATAAGTAATCACAGTTAATAATTCCAACAATATACCTAAGTGAATGTTATGATTTTATGTAGACTAGTGGGCGCCCAGTGGTCGACATTCGACCATAGTTAATTGTTTTTTAAAGTATGAACTTTATTAGAATTCTTTTGTCAAAGGGTATACTTCTGTAATCAAAGGTTTTTATCATGGCTACTCAGTTATTTGCCATTTGCCATGATCTTTATTATATGATCATTAAAAAAATATATGTTTAAATGAAAATGAAACAAAAACCAATTGGTAAAGCTCAAATTTTAACCAAACATAACTTTACGAAAATAAAGAAATTTATCGCAACCCATGACAAAATTTTCAATTAATTTTACACGACACCATGATTGGGTGGTATTTCTGGGTGATATTAAATTAAATGTAGTCTGTTCATTATGACAAATAGTGATATGCCCAATATCATCGTTTGGAAAAGTAATGGATGCACAATACAATCAAATGGTGAATCCAAGACAAAGACATTTTTAATACTACCATTAGCTTTTGAAAATAAATTCCTTTTTGTTGATACATGAGGTTGAATTGCAACATTGTAACCGCGGAGGTCTAAGTCATGGATTACTTTTATGAACAAAATCCTTAATTTGATTATACAAAGTATTATTTGGCTCATTTTTTTATTAAATCATCATTTGAAGTGAGTTCACCATAAAAATAATAAACATTACAATAATAGTTATATTTTATAACATCATTGTTGAATATAGGATGAAAAATGGTAATTGGAACGTAAGAGTTAAAAAATACATACAGTCGAGCATAGCAACCTCCTTCATAACCTCTTTTGAACTTCGTAATTATTGACGGCTGTCAAAATGTCTTTTTTATTTACATGTATATGTTGTGTAAAATTCAAGCAGTAGTATGAATAGTGCATATTTTAATAAATTTAATGTACTTCTAATGCATTTTATATAAAATAAACAGCTTTCTGCACTTTTCAGCCATATAAACTTTAACTATGCCAAATTTCAAGTTCACCCATTTGCGGCAAATAAGTTAAATAGGGGTACAAAGATTTTGCTTCACGTATTAATATATAGATATTAAGAAAGATGAGAGATTATAATATTTGATAGAATCAATTTTCATCTTACATAACATTCTAATAACTCATTTCACGTCTTAATTGATCATTATGAGATTTTGCATTGTTTTTATCAAGAGTAGAGAAAATTACATAGGTGCTATCAAGAAAACTATTACCGTTCTTTCGAAACCTGCATTTGTTTTCTATATTAAAGGTACACTTTTCTGGACCCTTGACAATATGTATTTCAGACGCGAACCAAATATCATGATGATCGGTTTAGTAGTAGTAGAGATAAGCGAAACAAATAAACGCACAGATGTTCCGATTTTTACGCGGCCGAGGACGGTTGTGTCCGTGCGCTCGGAGCAATATTTCGATTTCCGCGAGTGTAGTGATAGTGTATTCCAGTATAATACGTAGTGTTACTGTGATTTGCGAGTGCTGTTTTCGAGTGTTTTCTAATATAAACCATACTTTTCAGTACGCACCCTATATAGCGAATAGTACAACGTGTCGGTCATCCAGCGCATCGTATCGTGTTGAACATGTGTATCTCGTGTAATTCATCACATATCCAGAGCTTCGTTTCGACGTTTTAATGGAGAATTTCAATCGTTAGTCGTTCTTTTCAGAGCATTTTATGTATATTTTTAGTGCGCGCCGTGTTCAACATATAGCATCGAGATCGTCGTAGATAGCTGGCGTGCCCGACTTTTGCCGCGTACTACCTGAGTGCCAAATATGTGCGTTGTTGTTGTTGTTGCAGAGTGAGTCATTGCCGTATTATTCGAGCTACATTGTTGCCTAGTGACCCATCGCCCATCGTTACTAATTAAATCATTTATTAAACGGCACTTCTCAGTGCGAACACAAAACATTTCATAGTTCCGTAGCTTCATTTTGGCGGCCCCCGGCCCATCATGCAGGGAGGTTAATTTAATCCGTCCACGTGCTCCCCCCCTCCTCCCCAAGCCACGGAATGGCTAGTCAAAATCAATCGATGCTAGATCGCCTAAACTGGCTAGAAAAAAATGTACAAAGAGTGGTAACCCATGCCCCGCATCTATTAGGAGATTCTCAAATAGAATTAGAATATGCGTCTCCTTCGCGTATTCCTCAGACATATATCGGTAGAACTTTCGACCGACGAAGTCTCTGCCTCCTTGAAGGAGCACAACTTCTCAGTTCGTGAGGTACACAGGATGTATCACCCGCGTACCCGAGCGTCCTATAACATGGTTTTGGTTATCCTAGACCACTCTCAGGAAGAAAAGGCTATCTTTAGCCTGACCTCTCTATGTGGCCTCACCGGTGTCATCGTTGAGCCCCCCCGAAAAACTCACACCCCGTCGCAGTGCCATAACTATCAGAGCACGCCATTCCTGAACTTCCTAGCTGCGTGTTGTGCGAGAACGGAAGCGGATGTCCCCGCGCTCCACGCACGCAACGCCCTCGCCAAGCGAGGCAGGCGGCCAGAGCACCTGTCGCCACCACCCGCCCTCCGCCTCCGCCACTCATGTTCATGGAGGCCTTCCGCACCCCGCATCCCAGCAGCGCCCGCGCCAACCACGCGTACGCCACCCACTGTGCGGCGCGCGCTGCAACCCATGTGGGCGCCTCTCTGGCACCCTGGGTTCCCAAACCTCAGCACCAGGCTCCGAAACCTTGGGCTCAGCCTCCGCAGGCGAAGTCTATTCAATACGATCGCCTCAGCACCTTTTCTTTCGACGGCGTTGACTGGATTAGCCAGTTAATGGTCGTGCACGATGTAGTAGACGTCTTACTTTTTGCCAAGCTTCTCGTGACGAAGAGAACTCATCATATGCTCAGAGCGTTCGCGCGTTTCCCGGCTTTTGCTAGGATAATGAACGAGTTCGTCCGTGCTCATTATAACAAATCGGTTTAACAATGTTCGCGACAATGAATAGAGTTAAACCACGCGGTCTGTCTCTTTCATTTTTTAATGCTAGGAATTTCTCAACACAGCACGATCTAGTAGCTGCCTTCTTGCGCGATAAACAAATAGATATTTTCCTCGTACAGGAAACATTATTAAAACCGAAAATGCCTAGCCCGCGAATCGCGAATTATAATATAATTCGAAATGACCGTGGCACCCGCGGGGGTGGCACCTTAATCTACTTCAAACGCTCGTTATACTGCATGCCGATAGATCCGCCCGCTATAACCAATATGGAAGTGTCAGTGTATAGTGTATAGGGACGACCGGTCATCCAACCATTATAATAGTGTTCGCGTATCTCTCGCCGACTAAAGAATTATTAAAATCCGACTTAGAAGCGTTGTTTGAATTAGGAGACTCCGTCATAATAGCGGGGGACCTCAACAGCGGGAACGTCATCTGGAACAGTCCAACTACTTCTCGTAACGGGAAAATATTGGACAGACTACGCGACGATCTAGCTTTTGACGTCATAGCCCCTATGGAACCCACTCACTTTTAAGATAACTGTCGTCCGACAGTGTTAGACGTAGCTCTCTTTAAAAATGTCACGTTTCGGATACGACTCTTACAAGTCGTACACGAACTTGAGTCCGATCACCGTCCCGTTATACTACTGTTAGGTTCGAGCTCGAATACCACCCGTCTGTTGATTAAGGTGGCAGATTATGCGAAACTCGCGCGCTATTTCAAAGATAATCCTACGTCTCAATGTTTAGACAGGATTCCGGACGTGTTGGTATCTAAAGCCGACGCGGATCTGGCTATCGATTCCCTGGTCGATTACCTCCAGACCGCCGTCAGGTACAAGCGGTGAACGATCACCGCTTTATACTCCCGGACCGTCTTCTGGAGGACATCCGGCCGACCCATCTGGCGTACTGGAAACTCGCACGAACATTTAAGTTGCCCGATCAGTTAATTCATATTATCCGCGATTATCTCACTGATAGGACTTTCCGCTTTAGAGTGGATGGGGAACTATTCTCGCCCCACCCAATACGCTCAGGTGTTCCACAGGGCTCCATACACGCGCTTTCGCTTTTCAATCTGTTCATCAGTGACCTCCCTCGGTCTCCGGGGGTCGAGGTAGGTTGTTATGCTGACGATACAGTTATTTACACTTCCAGCTGGCGGTCGGACTTTCTTAGGAAGGGCATCGAAAATGCCGTTTGCACACTCGGTGAATGGTTTCGTCGATGACACATAGAAGCTAATCCTGATAAGAGTGCCGCAATACTCTTCGATCCCACGAAACGCGCTAATAACTTTCAGCCCATCAGGCTATACGGAACCGATATCCCTTGGGCCGAAAAGGCCCATTATCTCGGTGTTACATTAGATAGATATTTAAAGTTCAATTCACATATAGACAGAGTGCGAAACAAATCTACTATGGTCTTTGGTCGCCTTCATCCGTTGCTTTGTCATAAGAGTAAGATGTCCCTCAGACACAAGCTTACTTTGTATAAGACGTGTATCCGTCCCGTGATGACATATAGCGGTCCCGTTTTTGCGCATATGTCCAAAGATAGTTTTCATAAGCTGCAGGTTCTCCAAAATCGTGTTTTACGTAAAGTGACCGGTGCCCCGTGGTACATCCGGAGAGTCGATCTCCATAGAGACCTAAAGATCCCTTCTATCTGGGCATATCTGCGCATTATTATAGGCGTCCGCGACATATTTTTATCAACCCTTCTGATAAAATAACGACAGTGAACGATCAGTACCAGCTTGTCTCTCCAAACAGAGCGTGTTCACGCCCACGCCCGAGTAACCACCGATCAAGCCGCCGTGGTCTGGGGGTAAATTTCGCTCCCGTACACCAGATTTACATCACTGCAACAACAGTCCACTATCACCCCCACGCACGTGCACGTATACACGCTTACACATGAAAGTGGAAGGGTTTTGTTTCTTTCCCTTATCGAACTGAAATAGTTTGGAAAATTATCTGATATGAAATATATATAGGAGTTGTTGAGGTATTTATGCTTGGTACACATATATGCTCCAACAACTCATATATGTATGAATAGTTAGCTTAGGTCAGCTCAGATAGGTCGCGAATTGCACGTGTCAGGCAACAGCCCAAGCCGACGTAAGCCGTGTACCCTTGAGCTAGTTGCCCAAATAAAATCGGCCGAGTGCCGCAAGCGCTCGCCTTAGTAGTTCGGTGAAGCTGTTAAGACCTTGCTGGGTCAATAGCATAGTCAGTTCGAAAAAAAAAACAAACGCACATTCATATTATTAATATCAAATCAAATCAAGTTAAAAATACTTTATTCAGTTTACGCCCTAATAAAGCACTTGTGAACGTCAAAACTACCACCGGTTCGGAAAACAACCCAGTCATCGAGAAGAACCAGCAAGAAACTCGATCAGGTACATCTTTTTAACATATAGGTATATTTTCGATACATCATACAATCGTTTTTAGTGGATGTACAGTGAGGAGTCAGTTCCAGACATCAACATCGTTCACATATTTATCCACTCCATCATAGCATTTTTATACCAAAACCCGCTTGACGTGGCGCTTAAACTTACAGTCCAGTAAATCAGAAACATGCTTTAGGACTTTATTGTAAAACCGAACACTATTACCTAAAAACTATTACTGGTTTTGCTAAGTTTGAAACATGGGACGACCAGTTCTTTAATGTCTAGTATTTAGATTATCCATGTTTTTCACTAAATGCAGTTTTTCGTGGTTTCTACGAGCATACATGAAATTATCAAGAATGTATTGAGAGGGTAAAGTTAAGTCCAAATTCCTGGAACTTCGTTTTTAATGTTTCACGAAGCTCCATATTGTATCGCACGAACTGCCCCGTTTTTGCAATAAAAATCATCATCGTTTTATCCAGTTCCAATTTAATGATGAATATATATTAATCAATTGATTCGCTTTTTGTTGGTGTTAGACGTAGTAGTGGTCAATAAATTCCAGGCGGAAGTGCAAAGTAGAGTCCACTATAATATTTAATAATGGATTTCCGCAATGTAACACCTTCGTCGATCAAATAAAATATAAATAAATGAGGATAAATACAATATGGAATCTTACTTATCAACAAGACAGTGAGCAGCGGTTAAAATATGTCTTTTGCTGATGATGGATCCTCCACATTGGTAATACTCCTTTCCTTTTTCTAAAAGCAAGTACGCTTGGTAAGGAGCTTTATCGATTGTAATGCTGTATCCGCCAACAATTTTTCCTCCAACATCATTTGTTCTTTGACTACTTTTCTTACAGCTACCATCTGAAATTTTATTAATGCTGAATATAAATGGAATTACAATATCTCCTTGATGACTTCTATCATGGAAGAATGATGATTGAAGAAATAGTTTTAAAGTTACATTTCTCATGCCACACACTTGTTTACGTTTATATGTGATTAAAAAATACCTTTGAAAAAAATGGCACAAGCCAATAATAAAAAATAATACTTGTGCATAATTTTCACAACTTCGACACAACTGAAAAAGTTTTCAGGGCGAAATCTTTAAATACGCGCCTCAATGATTGCTACAAACTATTTCATCATCCATTATCTGTATAATTGTGTATAATTATTATAACCATTGCTGATAAAGTTCTCTTTTAAATATTGACATGGAAACTATTTTCTACGAGTATTTTAAATTGTACATAACCTAGTTATTAGTACATATCTTTCCATAATAGCTTAACCTTAAGAGATAAGTTGAAAATAAAGTTTTTTTTTTCTTTCTAAACTGTTGGCTTTATTTCTATGTCATTCTAGTTATGTTCTTAGTGTGAGAACGACAGTCCTTTCAGTAGAAGAAATGCGGTGAGTTAAATTCGTATTGTTTTTGTCTTCTGTATCCAATATATGTCGTTCCCTATATATATTCTACCTTATTCCTTTGGTGCTACTAGGCAAAGTACTGAGTAGTATTTATTTGTCATAAACTTCAAAGCACATACGGCTTACAGTTTCTGTAATATGAAAATTGTTATATCTAGTTTTGCACTTGGTGTTTCCATCACTTGGTAATTAGTTACTGGGTGGTGAGGCACAAAAATGATTATATCAACTCGTTGCAGTGACTCCTAGTTTATTGTTTTTCAGAGATGATATGTATTTGTACCCGACTACGTAGTACACATGGTGATAAACTCATTATAATAACATTTTTAGGTTTGTTGTGTTAAATGGGATGTAGGATTTGTACTCAACTGCTTAAATCACATGGTGAAAAACTCATTACTGTGATTCTTTTTTAACTTATCGTGTTTCGAAGGAGGTACGGATCCGCATCTGACTGCATAGTTCACATGATGATAAACTCATTACCATGATCCTTTTTTACTTTATGGTGTTTCGAAGGAGGTACGGATCCGACTGTGCAGCTCACATAGTCTATCGTTACAGCGATTTTTTTTAGTTTATTGTGCTTCGACTTTCGGGGTTAGTACTGATCTGTACCCTACTATGCATCTATCACACATAGTGATAACCTCCTTACAGTGACTCTTTTCAATTTCTTCAGGATCGCTCAGCCCATATTCAGCCACTGAGAAGCTTACAAGCCGGTAAAAGAGGAATAGATTTCCGATTTAACGTCATTCATCATTTTTTTATAAAATGTATTACCATCAATGTAGTCACTTTGCTCAGCTACTACAATATATGTTGCACTAAATTTGAAATGAAAATCCTAAACAAAATATTTCATTCCTAGAAAATGATGTAAAGTTAACCAAAAATTTACGCATTCACCCACGACTGTGTACGACAGTACATAATAGAAATAGCACACCGCAATACAGAGTTAATCAACAATAGACACGTTTTCTATCAATTTATTAGACTATTATGACTCATAACATTAAACGGTTTGCTAGCCAAAAGACAGAAAAAAAATAAGCCGCTTCTAAACATACAACAGCGCGTAAGAAAATAAACACTTAACTATTAGTGAGATAATAGTTAGATTTTAGTAATGAAATTTCTCTATGACATTGAGGTATTTAATAATTGTTACTTACTCTATTGTTAACCTATATATTCGAAGGTTACAACAAACGCTATGCTAAATTACTTAAATAGCAACTTAATGATAATTTAATTACATTACGCTTAAAGAAAGACCTCGGAGGCTTGCATTATGCGTGATTATTATGCGGTAATACTCCAAATATTTTTTACAAATTGTATTACTATAATTACGGACATAAAATTTAGTACCAGCCGCATACTTAATTCGACAGAGATTTTTTTTTTAGTAGTGGGATAGTTTGGCGCAAACATGTGAGGAGACCCGACCCCAAATAATGGGGAAAAGGATGGACAAAGAGGGATGAAAAGATTCCTACGATTATGATTTTGAATTTCCCATCTGATGTCTGGTACTTGCGATTCATTCAAGGAATGCATGGTGGTTTTTTTCTTAATTGTAAGGTCTTTTGTAAGTCCGGCTATACTTTTACGGCTTTAGCAACTACCCTCAAATTGAAAATTTATCGTCAAGCATTTGTTGTTTTGTTCTCGCAGCTGCATATGAGAGCCCGTCACTTTTAGGCTTAGCAGGTTTACCATCTTAGACCACGTCATTCATTTCACATCAGAATGGATTGTGGTCAAACACTAAGTAAAAAATAAATATCTTTTTTTCTATTTTTCTATTCTATCATTAGAATGGAAAAAAAAACACGCAGCTGAATCAGACGTTATTTCATGATTGCCAATTCTGGAGTAAGAATCTAATGAAAATTTCCATGTTTAAAAGTTGGCGACACTCTTGTTAGTACATCCTTGGAGTTTTCGGGGCATCGCAGAATTCAAGCTCCGTGGTATTATTTCCGATCCATTTCACTTGTGCACAATACAAAACACCACTAATATTGGAAAATTTAGAATTAACAAAATATTATGAAAAACTATAAAATCCATTACATGACTGACTAACACCCCGCACAAAAACTCTCGCTCAGTTATAAATTTAAATAAACATTGCCGACTGTCCCAATAATTGTAATAAAGATATAAGTCAATCAAAAAACTATAATTACAGGTTTATCACATCAAGATAGAGGTTAAACGTCATGCAAGCTAGACGTATCCTCATAACCCATATTAATACCAATTACTGTATGTGATATTAAATTTTGGCACGTACATAGGTGAATACGAGCCGAGCCGAAGGTCGAAATATTGTGAAATTCACGTACGAAATAACTATTATACGTGGCGTAATTTGCATAACATTAAAACTTAAGAAATATTACATCGGTTCTATTGTATTAATTCACTACTTTTTGTCTATTGTGTATGCATAATATTTCAATTACATTGAACGCGATACGCTTGTTCCGAATTGATTGGCACGAAACTTAATGCAAGTTCTAAACGTTTTAGCAATAGTAGTACAATATCTCCATTACATACATTTTGCCAAGTGATAAATATAAAAAAAAACGTAGTGCAAACAAAGTGATTACGTGATTATTGTAAATATGCGAAAGAGTTTCACTTGCGCTTGATTTTTAAAATGTTATCATTGTCAATGCAGTTAAATAAAATGAAACGAATCCTAAATCGAACTTATTAAGTATTATTTTATATTTTACTACAATAAATACATACATGGGTATGTTTATTGCTGTACCGCATTAACCCAACCATCATGAAATTTTGCATACATAATTTCAGTGTTTTTGCATCATTTGTGCTCTTTGGATAGTACTAAATGGTAACAAATTTTAAGCCACTTCCCTGTTCCAGATAAATTAAATCTCGCAGCGACAAATGGTGTAATCAATCAATCGACGATAATAAAAGATGGATACTTTATTCAGCTAGAAAAACAAAAAAATGTTACAGAAAAGTACATAAGGATTTTATTCAGAAGAAAGTACTGTTCCTGAAGGATTACTTTGATCTTCATTAACGCGAGCAAAATATCGCAGGCTCCATCTGGATTTGTATAAAGCATGAGTGTAGCGTAGGGACTTGACTATGGGACTGAGGCGCGTGGCGAAGTACCGAACTGGCATAGATAGTCATAGTATGTCCATTTTGGTATTACACATTTCACGGCGAGTAGCCAGCCTTCAGCTGCTAATAGCCGTCGCCATATCACACGATCCGCCCGCACCACTACCTCGTTCTCATTTATTGTACTTCCTGACCTACCTTTTATATAGCAATAAAGTGGTGTCAGATATCGTAATCCTAACTATTATTAAATGTGAGTTTGTTTGTTCCGCTTTCTCCCTTCAAATGTGCATTTAATCATCATATAATTTTGTATACACATCGTCAAGTGTACAGAGAATGACATAGAGGACTCTCTGTCCAGAAAATTGCACTGTTCCTCGGGACAGACCTAATATATATTAATCTTTCTCAATAAATTTACTACGAGGATCAAAAATAATTTTTGAAATCTGACTAGTAGTTTCAAATGTTTGTATTTTTAAGCAAAATAGGAAATATACTAAATTTTTCGATCTACAGATAGTTTAAAAATTTCCTTCTTTCAATCAGCATCAAGTCACAAATTAATTATCTGAGTAATTAGCTTGAGGAGGCGATCTAAAATACTTACGCTAGACTCATTATAAAATCTAGATTGTTATTATTTTTTACCTCAACAGAACTCTTTTATTACATTATATATTATACCCGTGAACCCTACAAAAAACTACAATCTAATTAACCTTGGCGTTTTCACCGCTTAAATACTAAAGAAATCGTCAGCACTTTGAAGGTAAAAAATAGATTATTAAAAAATGTACTATTCCGACTACTTTACTTTTTTATATTTTAATCACAGAACCTTTTCAGCGAATAAAAATAATCAAATTTCACGATAAAAATTCCTTGAAAACGTAAATTGCATTAAAACGTTTTTCATCAAAGCGTGTTAAAAGAAATTCATAATCCACTGAAAATATACATAGATAGCAGACGCACAGACATCATTATAAAGAGAATCATTACTTGCGTAAATAAAATGCTCAAGACGTAGCTATCGGACCAAAATTGTTTTAATTGGCGTCAAAAGGATATCGTCTAATGACGTCTTATTGAGTGACACAAAGCTAATACGTTCAGTGAGCAATATTCAGTGATTGATTTAATTATCTAAAGTGCTCAAAAGTGTATTCGGCTATCAAATTTATATTTATTATTATGATAACTTATGCATCTAAAAGTTGTAAAGACGTATATTTACACACTGTCATCGTTTTCTTATTTAACGTAATAGTATGGTCTTTAATATAATTGTTTTACAGTGACAACTTCTTTAATACCGTTGTAACTTAAAATAGTTGACACGGAAAAACCGAAAGAATGAAACAGCAACTGTTAAAAAGGGCCAAACATTTATATCTATAAGATTTAACGTTCCCAGGAGTGATATATTGTCGTTTATATTATTACTATTTTATGATTTTTTGAAGGTTTCATTTTTATCGCGTATGAATAATACACATGTTTTTTTTCTCTGATTATATAAAATGGCGATGTACGCATACTATAAAAATCGTTACAATTGAAGAATAACGGTGGCCGACCGATCAACCGACAAATTAATGGTCGCCTACATATCGGATCCCAAAGCGTAACGTCTAGAACCATTACGAAAATAGATATTCGTTCGTTGAAAACAAAACGTAAATGGTAAAATAAATAACAGCACTGAGTTTCTCATCCCGAGAATTGTAGTTACATTCATGTTGGATTCAAGTCTCTTCGCCATATCGTCGTGTTCATAGATATAAGCTAAAAACGACACGTCTATCACAAACAATATTCTAAACTCTTTAAATCCTGCATATCGAGATCTAATGCAATTAATGCTACTATTACAATCCGCCATTGCCATTTAGCATATCCTTATAAAAAATACTAAGTCTGCGGTTGATCATAATTATCTTATTATTCTTAACACGAGAGAAGAAGAACAAGAGATGTAAAAATAATTGAATCTATTTATTTACGTTAAAACAATTATTCAATGTTTACCTAATTAAATCCAGGTATAGAATCAAAACTAAATAAGAAAGAAAGAAATATTTGACTTCTACTACGTATTGGCAAAATACTATCTGTTCTTTACGAACATGATATCCGTGTGTCCACGCACTTTTCTCGCACACGCTTCGACTTAATCGAAGCAGTCTTCTGTTAACATTCCCTTTCGTTACACACGCTTCTCTTGCTAAATCCGATCTGCCAGTTGTTTACATTCCAGGCCATTTATGTTATAAACAACAACTACACACTAAATGCGAAGTTATCAGTCATATAACTCGATGTTAACAAAATGTTTGTATCAATTTCAATACGATATTTCATGGAAATCTGAAAATGAAAACACTAAAAATAGTCTAATATATAAAAATAATAGAAAGCGTATTTTTTTAAATTTAAAAAGAAAAATTTAAAGCAATATAATTTTTTCTAAAATAATATCGTATAAATAAATATATTTTCTTCTTCAATAAAACGATACACGTTAAACATGTTCTGACTGGTTCTCATATATTTTTACTCGTGTTAGTGTAGTGCAGTTGACCAATCCTAGCTACTTTTTTCAATTTTACCGACCCTCCTGATTCAATCACGTCAGCGAACGTTCAGTACCAGCCTGTCCCTCGAAGCAGAGCGTGTTCACGCCCACGCCCGCGTAACCACAGATCACGCCGCCGTGGTCTGGAGGTTAATTTCGCTCCCGCACACCCGATTATGCCTCCCACGCCAGCGGCTCAAGCCTAGGTTCGATCCCTCGGTAGGGAGCCCTTGATTGCGTTGCTTGCGCGATACGGTGACACACAAATATACATCACCGCTACAACACTACACGATCACCCCCACACACGTGCACACCTACACGCTTACACATGAAAGTGGAAAGGTTTACTTTTTTTTCCCTTATCGAACTGAAAAACTCTCAATTTTCCGATAATAAATATATGGAGGAGTTGTTGAGGCGTGTATGCTTGGTACACATATACGTTTCAACAACTCATACATATATGAATAGTTAGCTAGGTTAGCTAAGATAGTTCGCGACTTTGCATGCAACAGGCAACAGCCAAGCCGAGGTGTGCCGTGCACCCTTGAGCTGGTTGCCAAAATAAAATCGACTGAGTGCCTTAAGCGCTCGCCTTAGTAGTCCGGTGGGTCAGTAGCGTTTCATAGAAATATGTATTGTAGTGAAAGTTCTTAAGCGAGGCTTTGAAATTGTAATCAGTAACCTTTTTCTGAGATGAAATGTAGTGCGAATTAAACACTGTGTTGGATAGAGTATTGAAAATACCGGTTCTCGTTCGATCACCTCAGATAAGCAACTTTAGGTGCGGTCAGTATTTGGATGGGTGACCGCCTGTAAACACCGCGTAACGTTGGCTTTTGTTGTATATTTGTAACTAAAATGTTTCTTTGTAATAGAAAAAAATCACTGCTATCTCTGTGTCTGTACGACCCACCCCATTTTTGTAATAATTTCATTTTATTTGTATCATATATTTGTAAAAAAACAACTACATAATATATTAATTCTTGGATAAATAGTTCTTCAAAATACTTCATTTTGAAATTAAGTGTCGTCGCCAATGCCTATTAACCTATTTGTATAGCTGGTATGCAGGTATTAATAATGTAACTTCCTGCTACTTGTTGCACTAAGCAAGGACGATTGACTTGCAACGATCCTAACAAGCCTGTGATGTTTTTATGTCCGAAGACCAAAAAAACGAACACGTAATCAAATTTAATTTACTTACCATTGTACTCGAATCCGCATTGCTATTTTTGACCTCTACGCACAATACAATATTTATTATAAATATTATTAACAAGTTTATGATTCAAGCACTTCTATTAATTTCCGCAGTATCAAGTATATATTTTAAACATAGCTTCGCTAGCGTAAATAATTCGCTATCGTGGTTCTAAAGCACAGGAATCTCATATTAATATTAACGACTAGCCTCTACCCGCGACTTTGTTCGCGTGGAATAGTTACTTTGGGCTAATGCTAACGCGCAATGGAAGCTCTTAAAAGGAAAAGAAACCCTATTTTGAAACATTCTATATTGGTACTCCGCTCCTTTTGTTTTTAGCGTGATGATATGGCCTATAACCTTCCTCGATAAATGGGATATATAACGCTGAAATAATTTTTCAAATTAGACCAGTAGTCTCGGAGATTAGCCCCTACGTCACAAACTCACAACGTCATAAACTCAGAAACTTTAACCTCTTTATAATGTCGGTATAGATATAGAACATATTTTGATAATGATTTTTTTTTGTCGACAGAGAGCAAGCCGGCAGACGAACCACTTATTCGGAATCAGTTATCTTCACTTATCGATGATTGCAACTCAAGATATATTGCTATTTTTCTATTGACTCTGGAAAATGCATTTTAATGACTCTTTTTATACTTTATCCGTGTTATTACAAAAAAGTTAAATACGCATTGAACTCTTACTTTAAAAATCACTTTTACTACTTCACTGATAACAAAAAATTGTCTTCACATTTTTTACAGATGGATATTATTTAATTTTAAATATTCTCTAACACTTGTCTTAGTTAATAGTTCTTGTTTTATTATTGTATTTCTTTTTGCCAGCGAAAGACGTTTCGCAGTAAATTATAAATTTTCTTGGTGTAATTTATTTGGACGAAATAAATAAATTACACAATTTTAGAGATTCAGTAGTAAATTGTAAATACTACTATAGAGGAAACTACGGACATTTGACAATTTATTAATCTGACGTTATGCTGTTATTTAATCTCACATATCTTGACGTAATAGATTATTTTTTTATACGATGCAGACTAAGATGGTAAGCACGCTTAACCTAAAGGGGATTGGCTCTCAAGTCCAGCTGCCGGAACACACCAATAGGTGCTTAGTTAAAGATTTCAAATTATGGGGCTAAGCTAGGCCCATTCGCAAGGATTTGCACCTACACCAATCGACGCGGTGTCTGAACACGATAACCAGTGAGCCATTGTTAATGATAAAATCCCATATTCAAGGAGAAATTGCTTTAGGTAACTTATTTTCAACGCCAGCGTACGCAGTTGGAAGGTTCTAGAGAACACTAGTGTTAGTGCAATTTGATTAGGATAATAATAATACCGGTATGTATTTTAACATGGATTTATTATGCCTTCGTAATACATTAGTATAGTTCAATTCATTTATATGTATTTACTTACAAAATTAATAGCATTAAGGAGTGATTCAAGAAGCTCAAACTAGTTGCCATATTCACAACGACTTCGGATGTCAGATCTCACTCAGATTCGCCTCAGATGTGGAGGCCTACTCGGATCACTGTTCGACAAAACCAATCAATTATCACGTCTCTTATATTAGATCTTATGATTAGATGACTATTTAATCACATTTTCATCTTATAACCACAGACTGCAAATTAAAATTAATGAGTTTTTTTTTAAATAAATATTAAGTTTAAACTTTGTTTCTGTGTCTTTCTGATGCGCTTCGTATAAGTACAGAGTAAATAGGTAGCTACTCATTATGTACCTGATTAGGCCCCCCCTCGGCAGCGGCTCAAGCCTAGGTCCATTCCCTCGGCGTGGAGCCCTTGAGTCCGCTGATCGCGCAAGACAGTGACACAAAATCTTTCATCACTGCGACAGCATTACACATATCACCTCCCTCCACACACGTGCACGCATACACGCTTACACATGAAACTGGAAGGGTTTTATCTTTTTCCAATATCGAACTGAAATAGTTTCGAAAATTAGCCGATACGAAATATATTATATAGGAATTGTTGAAGTATGTAGGTATGCTTGGTACACATATATGTTTCAACAACTTATATATGTATGCTTAACTTAGAGTAGCTCAGATAGGTCGCGAATCGCATGTATCAGGCGACAGACCAAGCCTAGGTGTGCCGTGTACCCTCGAGCTAGTTGTCAAATAAAATCGGCTGAGTGCCCTAAGCGCTCGCCTTAGTAGTTCGGTGAAGCTGTTAAGACCTTGCGCGCTCAATAGCGTAGACAGCTCGAAAAAAAAAAACTTATTATATATTATATTATTTTAAATTTAGCATAGCATCATTATGACAATGACAATTGGTTAGGTAATCAATCATTTCTTCTAACTATTTTAGTAATAATAAGATCAACGAAGTAAAGATGTGGTAATAAAAAAGTGAAATCGTTTTATTTTTATTATTCATGCTCCTTTGTTTATAATCTAAATATAATCTGTAATTCATTTGTTTGTTATTTCTATCGGTAAAAACTTGTAGCGCTCGACTGAACTAAGAAAATTTGTTTATCATAAAAACTGTACAATATTGAGATGTGTACATACATATCTTTTTTTGCATAAATTCAGAAAAACTTAGGATATTTTTTATTTATTCATTAAACTAATTCTAAAATTAGTCTGTAGAGAATTTCCTCCTAATGTTTATAATTAAGATAATCTTTTGCCTAAAAAATTCTTAGAAAAGTACATAAATAACCATTTAAAGCGGTAACAAATGTGGGACCCTAACCTATCATTTCTTATTTTGGAATCAGAAACACTGAAGATATTTTCCGTAACTCTACTCTTGGACACATTGATATTTAAATCTACTTGAAGAGAATCCTGATATAGATCTTCATTCATACTTTAGATGTATATTTCTGACCTGTCTTTCATACATTATTACTTAAAAAAAAAAGTGTAGTCGGGGGTGACCTATTTCAATTTTTTTAAGGCAATCTATAGTAACGGAATTACATCAGTAACTTTCATTCCATATTTCAGGTAAAATATTGATTCATAAAATAATATACACAACATAATAAATCATACGGTAACGGAAGATAATTACTAACTGAAAAATACGCAAACCACACGTACAATAAACAAATGTAAACAGTAAACACTTGTATCAAGTTATATATTTGAATCAACTTTTCTAAACTTATATTACACGCGTTTAGTACACAATCATTAACTATTCACATATCAATCTATCTAGCATAAAAATACAAATAACAAATACGTTTTCACAAAATTTACACGTATCTCTATGACCATGTGCTAAGGTTACCTATATGATAGAAAGAGATAGGGACAGAGAGAGAGAGAGAGAGAGAGAGAGAGAGAGAGAGAGAGAGAGAGA
>JACEII010000018.1:5984352-6041889 GCA_014332785.1 Antheraea mylitta
AGAGAGAGAGAGAGAGAGAGAGAGAGAGAGAGAGAGAGAGAGAGAGAGTTGCGCACCTGGCCGTGCACTTACGTGTTTCTGTGCTCATTTGCTTGTAATATGCTAGATACACAAAGACATACACCCACAGTATCTTCGTTACGTGACGATTTCTAATAAATCGCACTACCCGAAAGCCACGTTGAGGAACTTTTTTTTTATATCATATAGCAGGCAAACGGATAGGCGGGTCACCTGATGTTAAGTGATCACCGCCATCCATAGACACTAGCAATACCAGGGGAGTTTTTTTTTTAACTTTATTTTTGGCAATCAATCATTCAGATTATTACTGCCATTTTCACGTAGTCAATAATATTACAAGCATCGTGCAATCACTTCAATAATAAGCGTCGTGTCAGTCAATATTCTAACAAGATGGTGGATCCCTTGTTAGAACCTTCCAGGGAGTTTTTGTGGCATCTCAGAATTTCATGCTCCGTGGTATTATTTTCCATTCACTTCACTTATGCACAATAAACTAACTATATTACGCAAAACACCACCAAATTTACAAAATATAGAGTCTAATAACACAAGATTATGAATAAAATATAAAATCCACTACATGACAGACTGAGATCCCGCCAAAAACTCACCAGGGGAGTTGCAAGTGCGTTGCCAGCCTGTGTATATAGGGATGGGGAAGGGGGTAAATAGAGAGGAGAGAGGAGGGGAAGGAGAGGTGGGCCTCCGGCGCTCTCACTAACCGAACGAAACGCAAAAATGCAAGCACTGTTATTTTACGTCGGTTTTCTGTGAGAGGGTGGTACTATCTCGTGCGAGCTGACCCATTCATGCTGAAACCAGTAATAGCTTCAACGCGGCTCTAACACTGCAAAAAATAATTGTTTTATAAATAATTATGAAATATTGTTGCCTTTTGGTGGATCTAAGTATTTTTATCATTTCGAATTACTCTAATTTAACTAAATTTTCATTTACCTAACAGTATTTAAAAATATCGTACCTATTATTATAAAATTGTACCTAAAATGTACAAAATTACTTGATTACCATAATAATACATAGAAATTATACAATTCCAGTAAATCCAGTCTCTCAAGGTCTGTAATTTATGAGTGCACAATTTTAGAAAAAAACTCTACAATGATCGGTCAACCTGCAAATTCAACTCTTTATGAAACATTACTTTTTACGTTCTTAATAAGCACTAGCTTACTTGCAACTTCATTTGCATTTATTGCAATACAAAATTGAATATCCATAAAATATTCTATTGCACTCAGGGATAGAGAAGCTTCCTATTGGTGCCACAGTTTTAGAAATGGTTTCAGAGATTATCTTCAACATACAGACTCACAAACGTATTTACATCTGTATAATATTAGCATAGAATATATATTGCTTTATGTAAAAAAAAAAAAAATATGTTACGGGAATGAAACTGAAATGTGCAATTCTATATTATTAAAATGCGAGAGTATCCACGGTCGAAGTCCCACATCGTTTGACAATATATGAGTTACTTATCAATGAAAATTATCATCACGCCGGCATTTAAATTGGTCAAACTTAATCATTAATTTCGATTAATAAAAAGTCATATTCATAAAGGAGAACCTGGTATTATCAATATCCAAAAATTACTCCTTTATATTTTAACAGGTTTATGGCATACATTATTAAGCTAATTTAACCTATATTACTATCTATATGGAGTGCAATGTAAAGTAAATCACTCTTCTTGATCATTCTGGTCGTCGGCGATGTCTGTCCACTTATCAAATGCGACAAAAGTTAGACAATTAGTGTTCTTGTTAACGCTCTCACTGCCACCGATGATAGAGTAAGAAACTCATATTAAAATCACTGAGGAAAACAAGTAAAATATTAGAGAAGGATGACATTCATTCGCCTCCTACTGCTGCTAGCTAAACCAAGATGAGACTAATCGGGGACCCATCTTCATACTGTTTTAGTGGACGAACATACAGTTGGTGTTAAACCACAATGGATTCTTTAATTCTCCCACCTGAGCATTCTGTTCTATGCACACTGTATGCCGTATGACCCTGAAGGTTGCAAAAGACAAATTATAACCCGCTTGCTTCTCAAATAGGAGGATTACCAATCACAGATGGATTGGAGGTGGTAGAGCCACGCTGAAACTATAAGTGGTTTCAGCAGGAATGGGTCGGAGAAAACCGGCGTGAAGTAACAGAGCTTGCATTGTTGCGTTTCGTTCGATCAGTTAGAGCGTCGGAGGCCCACCTCCCCTTCTCGCCCAGCCCTTCTTCTCTCACTCTTCTCTCCCCATCCGCTTTCTCCCATTCCCCCAAAACACAGGCTGGCAACACACGACTCCCTTGGTGTTGCTAGTGTCTATGGACGGCGGTGATCGCTTAACGTCAGATGACTCGCCTGTTCGTTTGCCTCCTATATGATTTAAAAAAAAAGATGTCTTCACCTAAAAACAAAGTAATTACTGAACGTGTTAAAGTTTAAACATACCACCGCATTGTGTTTAAAGAGATTAAGCAGTCATGAGAAAATAAATACAATGATAACCAATTAATGTTTGTGACTTAATTGTATACAACGTCAACATGTTGGCAGAAGGCGCAACAAACAGTCGGTCACGAAACTGTCCCAACTGTCACAACTTGCTTCATTCGTTATGCCATAATTTTGCAACTTTCACGAAGAAGCGACGTCTTGTCGACTGATCGTTAAATCAATTTAAAATGAATAGCAACAGTAATTGAAAAGTTCATAGACAATGAAATATCTTAATGTTTTTACTCACTGTATTTAAGTATATTCCTTATAACCCTTATTAATTCCAACTAATATTATAAATGTGAACGCTTGTTTGTTTGTTTGTTACGCTTTCTCGCATTTACTACTCAAGTGATTTTCGTAAAATGTTGTATATACGTTACGGAGGATGCAGAAAAGGGCATGGATAATTTTATCTAGAAAAGAGTACTGTTCCCGAGCGAAGCTGCGGGTAAAATTTAGTTTTTATATAAATACTTGTAATAGTATATATTCAACTCAGTGAATCTTAATTTGAAACACTAGTATAATCAACAATAAATAAAAATATTTATTTACAATAGATAGTATAATAATGCAGTCATCATTTTCTAATCGTAACTAAGCACTATGAAAACATAATATAAATTGACTTTTTGAAAACTTATATTGGAATATATACACCCATAAAAAATAATAATCATTTAGTTTATCCATGATTTTGCTAAATATATAGTCATATATTTTGTAGGTGGTAGTTATTACTGGTTTCAGCATGAATGGGGCGGCTCGCCCGGAGTACATCACCCGACCCACAGAAAGCCGACGTGATGTAATAGTGCTTGCATTTTTGCGTTGTTTCGTTCGGTCAGTTAGAGCGCCGGAGACCCACCTCACCTTCCCCCCTCCCCTCCCTCAACCCTCCCCCTGCCCTCCAATACTTGCGATTCCCCTGGTGTTGCTAATGTTTATGGACGGCAGTGATCACTTAACATCAGGTGACCCACCTGTTCTTTTACCTCCTATGATATAAAAGACAAAGGCATATATATGTAAATAATGAATGCAAATCAAAGTGTGTAGAAGCTGTTAAGACATTGCTGGGTCAATAGCGTAGTGATTTCGAAAAAAAAAATATTTTAGTTCAAAAATTGGAAACGTTTATTCTATCAATATATTGCTTTTAACTCCATAAAAACAATAAAATGCTTTATTTAATTACTCCTAGAGCAATTATTAGTTCTTTTAAGTCAACTCGTATACCATCAACAGACGTTAGACACAACATTGAACGCTAAATCAAATATTTATCCATTGTATTTACTAAGTCAACATTTAGAATTATATATAAAGTGTGCATGTATGCATTTGTCTAGACACTCGAGACTGTTCCACGAGTGTAAGTATTTTGGTTCTGTTTGGTCAAAGGTCATGTCCTTTATGCAATGATTCGATAAAAATGACGTAGAAAAACACAGTCCTGGAACAAGGATAAATCATGTTTTTAATACGTAAGAACGTAAACAATTCTTATCTGTATTTTTCAGATCTGTGTAAAAGAAAATTACTACAGGTGGCTAAGAATACGTAGTTGAATACTTTTAAATGCATTTAAATCATTTTTAGAAATGTCTATCTGTTTGTTTATAAGCGTATCACTATTACTACATTTGTGATAAAAAGATTAATCAAGAAAATCATAAAACATATTCTCGAGGAACATTTAATATATGTTTAATTAAAATTAAAACTGTTCAATTTATCAGAAGTTATTGTAATTGAACTAACGGTGTGGATTAACTAGGAGAAAAGAGTAGCTTAGTACAAAAAAATGAGCCGTCACGGGACGCTTAGCAGATGTGAAACATCGAGATTGTTTTGTATAAATTATATGCATAAAAGACCAGATTACGACAGGAATTAGCTATGGCATAATGAAAAGATATTACAAATTTGTTCCATCAAATAATGGCTGTTTATTAATTTTCTTATATAAATATTTAATTTTTTGATATACAAAAGACAAAAATTCAACTAGGCGTAGGCGCAGTGTGTATGGTGGCTTTTATCAAAGGGCGCTAGGTCGTCGGCGCTTGCCGCGTAACACTAGTAGAACGAGTAGCCGACAATACAATTTTAATCTTAGGCTTATACAGATAGGGTTGCAAATGTTTTTCAGTATTTTGTTATATATGCAAAAGACGTGTTTTGCGTCGCCACGCCAACAGTTAGGTTTACCCTCGCCTATAGCTGTTTCATATCAAAATAGGTTATTTAATATTAGATCTATATAAACAAAATGGTAACGTCTGTCGTTGTGCGCTCATCACTCAAAAACTACTGAGTAGATGTCGATTAAATATCTTTAGTTTAATTTTATTGACATACAGTTCTTATAATATTTTGTAGAAATGTAGGGATTCTTAATTTAATATAGGCTTATTACTATGATTTTTATAAACACTTCGCGTTCAACGACGTCTACTTTCTTGCCATGGAACAGTTCGACAAACGTTATGTTACGAATGCGCATGGCCTCCTTCTGTGAGGACGTCATCTCTCAGGAGGCGGCGGAGAGGGTTCGCGAGGATGACCCTCTGAGTTGCCTTCTCCGCCAACGGAGGACTGGAGGGAGGAGGCGACGATATGGCCGCCTCTTTCCACCACCGTAGCCGAACCTTAGGGGATGGGTCGAGGGACCCATCTCCTCATTGCACAGGTCCGGCGGACGAGGGGAGGCAGCTGGTATGCGCCTAGTCTGTCTCCCTATTAGGTAGGAGCCCGGCGGCGGCCTTCCGCCAGGCGGACCGTTGGGGCGGTTATCCAAGGGGACTAGGATAGTTCGATCCCTTGCCGCCCCAACAATACGGCTTGTCGGTACACCGTGGGGTTTTAGTCCGTGTGAGTCGGACATAACCCACTCTCTCCCCCGAGAGGGTGGCGTATCCATAAGGGATTTCCCCACATTAATAAAAAAAAGACAACGCAGACAAGTTTGCGGATATAAGTTAGTCTACGATAAAACATTGTCCTATATCCGATGCTTCGCGTGCAGACAAGTAAATTTAATGACATTAGTAACACTCTCGATGGATTTTAAATGAAACGATCATGAGAAAGTTTCGACGCTCGAGTAACTTGTAATTATTTTATATTGTCTTCTTATAATTCGTGTCTCTAATCAATAATAAAATGAAAGAAATAATTGATGTTATTATTATAAAACAAAGGAAATATTAGTTTTTACCTTTGTATTAATTTTATGAAATTCATTGAATCGGCTTTACTGCATGGCAGCGTGACGAATAGCTTAATCGAGTTAAAGTTTTTTATGCGTTTTATTTCAGTCATTACGTAATTCTAGATTACGCACGACTGCGGTTAAGTATTATCGAAGCCAGTCACTAACTTACACGCGTATAATTATGCACAGATTTACGAATTCGTCATAGAACATTTAGAGAATATACATGGCCCATGTTAAAAAAAAGTCGAGGCAGCCACAAGGACTACTGATAAAAGTGGAAACTCGAAACAATGAAGCAACTGTGTTCTTTTTGAATTACTAAATCAATTGCAGTGTAAATTATTGAAATTTCATAATTTGCAAATTAAAATTATTCATATTAGTTTAGTTTTACAACTATTCGTTATCGGAGCAATGTATACATTTTTATATAGTTTATTGTTAAACTAGCCTCTACCCACGACTTCATCCGCGTGGAATAGTTATTTTGAGCTAACGTTAACACGCAGCGGAAGTTCTCAAATATAGAAACCGCCGATTTTGAAACATTCTTCATTAGTGCTCATCTCCTATCAGTCTTAGCGTGATGGTATATAGTCTATAACCTTCCTCGATAAATGAAGTATATAATACTGAAGGATTTTTTTTAATCGAACCAGTAGTTCTTGAGATTTACCTCCTACAACCTCACAAATTTACCTTAATAACTTACAAACTTTACCTCTTTAAAATACTAGAATAGATTAAACATATGATGGCCTGCACAATCTCTATAACAACTTTTATATCGTTGCTATTACCTTTTACGATATCATATAGTTATTACTTCAAATGTATTATATTTACACTAGCTTTTGCCCTGGGCTTCGGTCGCGTTTATTTAGACGTGATCCATCTCTTAGACTTTTTTCCAAATAAAAGGTATATTGTGTCGTTACTGTACCCGACTGATAACGTCTATGCAAAATTTTGTGATGATCGGTTAAAGTTGAAAAACGTAACAAACAATTATAATACTAATTAGAATTTACAACGAAACCTGTTACATATAAATATGAAATAAAAAAATCAAAATTAATTCGAATGAAAATTTCTATCTATATGAAACAATGGTAATAACTTATATGCAATCAACGATTTCAAACGGTCAATTTCTGTAACAAATCAATCATATTACAAAACGAATGTTAGTCCGTATAATATAAAGTTGCGGCTAAAATGTTATTCGATTTAAATAAATCGAAGTGTTATGAGTAAATCGTTTCCTACTTTCATATATTTCTTACATACACAATAAATTAAAATTGGATTTTATATCAAAGAACTCGAATACATAGTATCAATCATAGAGCGTCTTTTATAAATTCGAGAGCGGTTATCGGTACGTATTCTGCTGCCATGTAATTTTCGTATTGGTATTTATTGGCAAGCAATAACATGTATTATCGATTGAGACTCGTTTCTATTTAAACTGCAACTAGCTTTTAAACACAGCTTCGCTCGCATAATTCTACATTTCATCAATCCCTCGGGAAAAGGACATTTGGGGGTAAAAGATACCTTATGTCCTACGAAAGGACCCAAACAACATGTATGCAATATTCCATCATGATTAATTTAGTAACTAGGACGTAAAGGCGTAACAAACAAACAGACTTACAAACTAACTATCAAATTTATAATATTTGATAGATTAATTGGGATTAAGAGCTTTAGAGAAGCAATATAAAATGTTAAATGTTTATGATAGATTTGTTAAAAATTAATTATTTTTTGAAGCCCACTAAGAAGTTACCTTTTGACGGATAAACATGAGAGGATTTTTTTTCTATTAAAACACAATGCTTGGTATAAGATAACCTAAGATCGGTTTCTAGATCATGTTTTTTTTCTCTTGTCTACCTGAAATATATACTAGTGTTGGTCCTTTTTATGCGAAAATGTTTAAGTAATGAAAGCGAAAAAAAAACACAATTAATCTAACCAGCTTAAATTTTGGGAAATTATGATAATTGTATATTAAGAAGAAAGTTCTGTATAAATATGCTCTTACAAAAAAATTAACTTGGAACAACTTACGGCATATTTTTTTTTTCAAAATTGTTATCACTCTGTAGTCAAATATGGAAATGTCTTGTATACTAGAAATGTGAAGTTCAAGAAATTACTTTTAAGTTATTTTAACTTGCTAGTCTCTATACCTAGTAGTGTATAGCTGAACATTAATAAGAACTAACGAAGTGTAAACGCCCACGCCAGCGAGGTAACATGCCACGAGACTAAATCGCGTGAACGGCTTCCCACGCAATAGTCATACTATAAAAAACAATTTGTCCAGTTTACATAATTATATAGACAACAATTTCAATATTAATAATTAATTGCGTGTGACATCGTGTGACATAACTAATAAAAAATTTAGAGGATATTAAAACATTAGTGAAATAAAAACAATATCCCTAAAACTTTACTGTTTTGTATGGAAATTTATAACTTTTACAACATTCATATTAATATTATCATAGAAAATAAGACATTGATGTATGAGTAGTAATTATCTGTATATATTTTTTAATAATTATGAGAATTTAAGGGCGACTCCGACAGTTCATCAGTGGTTCTAATATCCACTAACCTTTGAGGGGTCGATTTTGACCCTTCACAGTTGTGGTAACACCTGACGGAGAAACACACGTAGTGGCAATTAGGCAGTCCCTGCTCCCCCGGCCAAGAGGAGTAAGAGGATACCATGAGGTTTGGATCTTTCCATAAAAAGAGGTTGTCTAATGGTCAAAATTTGACTATGAAAACAACAAAGTGTTATCTCAGCGTGTTCCTAATATGTTGTTTCTGTTTTTTCAAGTCTTATAAAGTGTATCGTATATTTTTGTAGGGAAGAGAAACGAAGTGGTTTTAATTTTTTTTAAGTAATAATGAAGCTTAGGTATTACTAAACTAAAATTATACTACTAAATAAAAAAAATGAAAATCGGTTTAAAAACAGAAAAGGAAACCGTACTGAATTATTTCATCTACCTCTATATAGGTATATATATACAGAATATACTATCTACCAAATACAACGATATTGTATTAATCAGCTAAAATATTATAGGTGAGTGTAACAACAGTTTTTGTCGCTACTGTACATTTATTACTACTTATTAAATATAATATACGGTTTTATGTTTACTTCATGAAATAAACTCTCTAATCGATCATCAACCAGAACGATACATTATAACGATGACTAAAATCATAATAATATCACACGCATTAACATTCTAACCACATACGTTGCATAAATTTTATTTCTATAACAACGGTAAGCGTATTGAAACATGTTTTCATTAGTCAATTTACTCATATCTAAGAGACTCTCACGCTCCAATTGCCTCTTACTGAAACACAATTAGCATTAATATAAGCTTATGTTGCACACGCACGCTATAACGAATCGATAAAAAAACCGAACTATAACTATCGCTACTGTTGCTTTTCTATCCTTAACCTTAATATATCGGCCGCGTAAATGATTTGTCTAGTGTGTTATGTAGATATTTCACCAATTTACGCAGAGCTGTGCGCGCGCATTTTCGTCGTACTTACTTTTAGGTGAGCGTGCGCGAGCGCCGGCACGCACTGGCTCTTCTGTTAAGCCCGCTCAGTGTAACTACGACACTGGCCGAGAACGAACTTAGAACCTCGATTTATACGTCGATACGGTGAACTGTGAACTTGACGGATTGTAAATGTGAGATTTATTTATGTGACAGTGTATACATTCGTTTACTTTCTCGTGAGTATTATTTTATATTTATTAACTGATTATTATTGAGCGCAAACCGTTGACAAACTTTCCTATAATATTTATTGAGCTCTCTCCTTTGAAATGCAAAGAAAGCTAAGTTTATTATGTTTTCTATGTGTATCTAATACTCGACATAATAATTTAATAAAATGTTTACGAAATTATATCTTCTAAAAATTATATGTGTATATTAAAATAATGGTATCAAATTAAAAATGACAATAAATCGATTATAATTCTAAATTAACTGTAACTCATAACTACAATAAAATTAAAAGAAAAACCCGATTTACTCCACCCTCTATATATTAAAATTAAATAAATTTTGAAATGTTTTATTTAATTTACATTAACAAGAAACAAATAGTAACAAGCGTTAGAAATATTTTCGTAGGTTTTCGTAATCCGTTAGAATATAAAAATATTCATGTGTGTTAATTGTGCAAGTAGAGCAACATTTTGAGCAGTTTACTTAATAAGGTCGATTGCAAATTGCCGCAAACAAAACGCAGAAAACGTTAAATTACTGAAATATTGTTTCATTGGAAATTAGCATGCCAGTAACAATCAATGTATTTTTTTTTCGACAGTTCGTTTCATAACGTTCGATACGGTTCGCGCGAAATGTGTAACATCGTTGGGCCATAGCAAACTAATGCCTGTTAGCAACATCGGGAAATTAGCAATTTACATTACGGTATTACCTCGATGCCACTCAAATATTAACAACATTAAATACCAAAATGATTCAATAAAAATATTTTACAAATTTGTTTATAGCAATTTATATAAAACATATATTTTAATATATTCTTATTTATGACATCCATCAATCATTTTATATTTTAAAACGTGTTTTATAAATAATGTATGTAATACAAAAAAAAAATTAAAGTCATATAAAGGTTTGTAATACTAAAACAGGTTTCGAAAAGAATTCTCCAAAAACAAATACTCAACGCTTAAACAAATCTCGTATAAATAGTAAATTATTTAAAAGTGAAAGTAAAATCTGGAAACTGGCTTTACAGGTATTCATGTTATTTCGCGATGACATTAAGAGAAGAGAGTACAAAAAATATTTAAATGCGGTCATGCAGGGAATTAAAAAAATTAAAGAACGAATAAAATAATGTAAGATTAAAATGACACAGTTCTTTAATCACTTTAAGCACGGGATTATAGTATAGGTACGTGAAGTTTTCTCTCATTTTAAACGTCCCACTAGTAACACAGATATCTTCGTCATCCCGCGACCATCGCGACCTACAAAACAGAAGAAATACTCTCACTGTCACACCGTTCGGTCGTGAGACGAGCCACAGTTTAATATATTAATAGTAGCACAAACAAAATTGGGACAAATTTTATTTTTACTCTTAATAATAAAACTTCACAAAAACACATCGACTTTGAATTCTAAGCCTTTTGCTTACAATTCTTATTGGGAACTTTTCATATTTATTCTAGTCTACCTTTTGATAAAAGTGAATACTATCGTATGATTTTTAATTACCTTTAAATATTTCAAATGATTATTACAGTTAAAAATAATTATATTCCATTTATTGCAACTACGAAAATAAGTAATTATTTTATCTGCTTTAAGTAAAAACTAAAAAAAAAAACAATAATTATTTTTGAATTTACGTGCACCTATCGCTATGAACCGTAGCCATTTGTTGCAAGTTCTAGAAGAACTAGCTTACTGCAGATACATAGGTATGCGAGAGGTGTGGCTCTCCCCTCACTCTTACCCCGCGTCCATCTAGGATAACACATTCAGGTTGACTCACTATTACGTTTCTTACTGAACTATGACTTCGATCGCAAATACATCAGAAACGCGTTATGCAACTACAAGCAATTGCCACAATTAATAAATTTGCATTAAATCAATACATATAACGTAAACCTCCTTTCGATACAAAATTAATAATTCATTTAAATCTGTACCGGTTTATAGTAATCGTGACCTAAACCAAAGGCGATGTCAGTTTACAAGAAGTTTTAACCACTTAAGGATTTTTAAATAAAGAATTAAGATGAAATCATAACTTACTTCCTGTTGTTTGAATATAAACCTTTGTTCAATAAACAACTTCTCGTTATGACGATTGTACACACAAAGCAATTATGTTATTAGTGACTACATAGCTTCGTACATATGTTACATATTATGTTATGAAGCTTATGGTGTTTGTTATGTTTGTTTAATTAGACAATAAAAATAAAATATTAACAACATAATTAGGTTTTAATTGTTTACATAATATAGTATATCAAATACCATACCAACAATAACTGTTATCTTAGTTAGTTTTAATGAAAAAAAAATCAATAAGTGGACATATTTGTTCCAAGACGAAAATTTAATAATGTATAAACATCTTCTTAATGACAATTGTTTGAGCATGGTTTTATCTAACAGAGTATTTGAAATAATTATGTATCTATATAATAATACCTCGTCTTAACTTAATATTTGTTGAATTATTTGTTATAGCTTTTTATAAGCTGATAATATACAAAAATAATTTACTTCACCTCATTATAATTAAGTTTAACATTTACAAATTATTACAAAAATAATGGAAATGAACGTTATAAGAACAAAATCAGATCTTAATGTATTTAACAAACAAATAGAATTATATTCGATCATATCAGGATCCATAAATAATTAAATACACGAAAGATAATTCTCGGGTATTAAATAAGACACGAGAGGTTTTAACATTATTATTATCGCAATAATATATTCATATTTTTCATATTTTTATAAATTATAATTATTCTATTAAGTAAAATAGTATAACACTCTTTTTACAATCTCAATAGCATTGCAATTCTTAATTACAACGAATATTCATATTTCATACACCAGTTACTACGAAGGCCATGAATGAAGGTAAAAAAAGTAATTATTGTTTAATTTGAGTAATTTTTGTTATTAAATACACTATTTGTATACTTACACAACATCCTAAACAAACTAGGTCTATATAATAGTTTTTTTATTGCATAATGTAAATAGCCACTTAATTACGAAATTGAAAAGGACATTGATAAATTTATCATAATTTTCGATAGTTTTGTATGAATTTCGATTATTTACAATTATAGAAAATATATACTAAATAAATGTAGAACAAGGACATCTTAAATAATTGTCATTATTTCGAAACACAATCCGTTTTTATTTTTAATTACGTATGTAAAAAACGGTAATAAGTAAGCTTGTTAAAAATTGCATATAAAATTATGCTAAAATTTCAACAAAGTAACAAAAAATTAAACGAATGTTTCGTCTAGAACCTTTATCAGTTCATATTTATTTAAATTCCGATAACTATTCGATCCGGTCGCCACAGAACTTTACCGAGTCCGGTATGTGAAAGTCAGACGTCATAACATATTCAACACACGCGACTAACTCTTTAGGATCGGTAGAGCACACACATAGCGGTATTCTGATGCAACTAATTATACATAACGCTTCAATAGATGGAATCTTGTTCGATACAATAGTAGGCGAAAGCGTATTTAGAACCACTTAACAAAGGTGACAGTTCTGATTAATTTCATTTATTAATTATAACGGAAATAAACATGCATTTTATCTCAATGAATTCTTCCATGTAATTCTCAATACATTATTTTCTCATGAAATAAATAAATAAATGTACACTGTGTCAATATTACGAAAAACAACTTCTTTCTCTTCACGCGTATACTACTAGCTATGGGGTTATATTTGCACGAGCAACAATTTCACAAATAACATTAATATTAAGGCCTTTTAATACATATTTTTAAGTAACATTGGACTTAACTGAATATACGAATACTATATTTAATTATGTTAACAAAATTATTTAATTTAATTAAAACTCATATTTGAAATAATGCGCTTTAATAACTAATTAAAATTGTTTGCCACATAAAAGTGATCATTACGTTTTAAACATAAAGTTGAGATTCATGAGACTGACTATTTTCTAATCCTTTTTTTATAATGTTTTTATTTGTGTATTTCTTTACATTGGTTAGTAAAATTAATGGTTTAATTAAAATATTTCAACCAAATATACTATTTATATTATATTAACCAAATATAAATATACTCTAATGTAGAATGTAACTATATAATACACAGATTATTTTATGTAAAATTAATTTGCTTAACCTCATTAAGAATGTAACGAAAGGTTTCGCTAAAATTTGGCCTGAGAATATACACATAGTATAAATTAATCACTTATAGCGGTTATTTTTTTTTTTGGAATTATAAGCACATTGCCATGAATATATGTATATATGCAGATACACAAAGAAATATAGCCTCTTTTTGTATCAAAGAATGATGCTTTGTTCTTGTATTTTATGATATACACTCTAATGGTTTTTATTAGAACAACATATTAACAAATATTCTCACATAAAGTGTGATTTTGTAGGAATGTATCTGCATAATCAAACACGGCACAAGTGTTTAAATGAATTTGATTTATCATCAGAAATTGCGACCGCGACATCAGGGACGTCGCAAGTGCGTTGCCAGCCTGTATATGAGAGAAGGGGAGGGGAAGGAAAGGGAAAGAAGGAAAGAGGAAGGGACGTGGGTCTCTCACTGACCGAACGAAACACAACAATGCAAGCACTGTTATTTCACGCCGGTTATCTGTGAGAGGGGTGGTACTACCCCGGAGGAGCTGACCCATTCATGCTGAAACCAAAAATAGCTTCAGTGGGACTCTACCACCTACAAAGTAATCCAACATTCGAGTCCAATGAAAAATATTAATTCGGAAACGTTTGTAATTCAGGTTTGTCTTTTTATAATTGGCGTGGTTCAGTTTTGATTGAACTTGTTTCATTTCTTGTTATGATAATAAACGAGAATTACTTTTTCGGAAACCACAGGTACATACTTTTATGTTTTTCATAAAAAAAAATCCAATTATCATCGTTCGATACAATCGGTAATTTTACATGAAATGTGAAAGTTAATCTTAAAGCAAAATAAAAAAAAATGTATGTACCAGACAAGTTAATGAATAATAAAAAGTCGCTATTTTCGTCTGTAAATTCCAAATTATGCTATCACTTTAACAAAATATTTGGGAAGGTTTTACTTAATCGTATGATTAAATAGGGTGTCCATCTTTTAATCATCGATTGACTGATCATTTTATTTGTAGCTCTGAGGTTCAATTTACGTGGAACTCGTTACTCTTTAGCACAACCCGCGGAACACGTGCAAGCGATTAACATCAATCGCCCAATATTTCGGAAGATACATACACACAATACAAAACACATTATATTTTTACGAATTAGAGAAAAGTCGATGTATATATATTTGTTTGTATTTGTATTAATTATGGCGAAAAAAAATTCAATCGCTTAAAGTGAAGGGTCACTTACAAGGATGTAAGATATATCAAAGTCAATAACTACAAAATCTCATATAACAAAATCGAACCCAGAAAATTTATATGAAACCTAAAGATTATCTGAATAAAATATTTTTTATCAATTTCATGTTATTAGAAAAATCATATAGACGAAAAACATAAACCTCCTTGAAACCAATTAAAATAATGGGTTATTTACGGGGTTATTTTGAACCAATATACTATCAATCCTTAAGGTACGTATTTTTATATTGTCCATTAGTGTAGTTGAATACTCCTCTATAACATATTATTTCAATTTATATCTTAAGAAATAAACCGGATTTATGATTACATTTAACAAATGCATTTTTGAGAAGATTGCCAACATCTCTAACTTTGATTAATTGTATTAAAACTCCAAAATATGAATGGATATCACATCACTGAATTCCAAATATGCAATTTCGAAGCAGATCGCTAGTATAGACTACACGAAAACCGTGAAAAAAATACCAAATACACGTACAGCAATATACAGCACAGAAAATACTATAGGAAAGAAACAACTAAAGAATTTCTCTTACATATTAAACACAATATTCCCATGAAGCTGAAAAAAAATGTGTGATTTATGTTAGTAAAAAAGGTTTTTAGAAACTTTGATCTCATATATATTTACTATTTATTCGACAGCACCGAAGTAGTGTACGAATCAACAATACATTTTAAATAAGTGTTGTGTAGATATTTAAAGAATTAAAATTAACGTGCATATTTTGTATGAAGGTATAGAAGAATCTTTAGCTGCTATAAGATATATAAAGATATGTAAGGTTGTCCGTCCTTTTATCTGATTTAAATTATACGTCGTCCTCGGAGCTATGTGCACGACGAACGTGGGAGTCAACGGACTTACGAGAAGTTCACTGCTCCTCCAGAGACATTCAATACATGCGCTGAATGTTTATTGTTATGTATCACGTAAGTGCGTCACATAAGTTTCGATTTCGCTTCACAAATATTAAATTCCGAAGATGTTGTTCCAAGAACCAATTTTATACTGTCAACAAGAGACTCGAGGAAGCCAAATCATTTCATGAATGTTCATGTTTAACATCGTATGTTTACTATTAATGTGTTCCATATACATTGATTTAAAAAATTAAGGGATATTAGAAAAAATCAAGTTTTTAGGTATTTTCAACAGACTAATTCGGCAGCAAATGACTGAAAAAAGCAGAAATAAGGAAATTGTAGCTTCAAGTATTTCGTTTTTGGAGTCGACCATAAAATATGTTTAAATCTGTGGTTTGAGGAGTCCTTAGAAAACTGTAAGCGGTAGAGTCACGCTGAAGCTATTACTGCTTTCAGCGTGAACAGGCCAGCTCGTTTGGGGTACTACCACCCAACCCACAGAAAGCCGACCTGAAGTAACAATGCTTGCATTGTTGCGTTTCGTTTGGTCAGTGAGAACGCCGGGAGCCTACCTCCCCTTCCCTCGCCCGTCTCTCCTCCCTTCTTACTTCCGCCTTCCTCCAAAACACAGGCTAGCAACGCACTTGCGACTCCCCTAGTGTTGCAATTGTCTATAGACGGCGGTGATCACCTAATATCAGGTGACCCGTCTGTTGTTTTACCTCCTATGACATAAAAAAAAACCCTCATTCAATATATCCTCCTATATACTTATATTATCGTAGCTAAAAATTCAGAAGTGAGTTTGTTTCTTTGTTCGTTTTCATATCTTGACTACTCAACTGAGTATCGTGAAACTTTCCATATAAGTTTTTAGGAGTATAGAAAAAACTGCAATAGAAAAGAACAGTTTCCCAGAAACAGAAAAAACCATTTTCGAAATTTTATTTTTTTATAACGATCCGCAGGCTCCATTTTTTGATAATCTAACTATAGGGCTCTTTAGGAAAATTGAATCCCCTTCAATTTGAATTGCTCACTAGATCTGTACGATGATTTGGCGCAGAGTTATGATTGATCAAAGCAAAAAATCCTTTTTGACGTTGATAGTCAATGACTCAGGAAATAATGACCTTATAATATCTATATATTAATACGTGAAGCAAAAAAATTGTACCCCTTTTTAACCTACTTCCCCTAAACGGGTGAACTTGAAATTTGGCATAGTTAAAGTTTATATGGAGGAGAAGTGCGGAATGCTGTTTATTTCATATAAAATGCGTTAAAAGTACATTAAATTAATTAAAATAGGCACTACTCACACTACTACTCGAATTTTACATAACATATACACACATGTAAATAAAAAAGATATTTTGACAGCCGTCAATAATTACGAATTTCAAAAAAGGTTATGAAGGAAGGAGGTTGCTATGCTCGACTACATGTATTTTTTAACTCTTACGTTCCAATTACCATTTTTCATCCTACATTCAACAATGATATCATAAAATATAACTATTATTGTAATGTTTGTGATTTTTATGGTGAACTCACTTCAAATGCTGATTTAATAAAAAAATGAGCCAAATAATACTTTGTATAATCAAAATAAGAACTTTGTTCATAAAAGTGATCCATGACTTAAACCTCCGCGGTTACAATGTTACAATGCAATCTCATGTAGCAACAAAAAAGAATTTGTTTTCAAAAGCTAATGGTAGTATTAAAAACATCTTTGTCTTGGATTAACCATTTGATTGTATTGTGGATCCAATACTTTTCCAAACGATAATACTGGGTATATCACTATTTCTCATAATGAACAGACTACATTTAATTCAATATCACCCAGAAATACCATCCACCCATGGTATCGTGTAAAATTAATTGAAAATTGTGTCATGGGCTGCGATAAATTTCTTTATTTTCGTAAAGTTATGTTTGCTTAAAATTTGAGAGCTTTACCACGTGGTTTTCGTTTCAAATTTATAATTGCTTTCAATTTTCATTTACACGTACATTTTTTTTAAATGTTTATATAATTAAAGATTGGCAAATGGCAAATAACTGAGTAGCCATGATGAAAACCTTTGATTATAGAATTATACCCTTTGACAAAAGAACCCTAATAAAGTTCAAACTTTAAAGAATCAATTAATTATGGTCGAATTTCGACCACTGGGCGCCCACTAGTATGAAGTAAATACATTCATCGTATTTCTTTATATTTCCTGACATATCTTAACTATGTTCAAAACTTCAAGTATACAAATCATCTGGAAATTGAAATTAATATCGCTTAGAAAGTGTTCCCGTTTCATTGTTACACAATTACACCTGAATTGCTAAATCGATATTCATTACATTTTGCATACAAGTTATTAGAGACACAGAAAAGGATATAGGGTACCTTTAAGTAAAAAAAAAAAACGTTTCCTGATGGATAAGTGAAATTGAAAAGCAAATTATTTATAAAAATAACTTAAAATTACGCCGGCATGGACATACAAGAAAATAAATAAATAACGTGGTATCTATATATTAATACGTGAGGCAAAAACTTTGTACCCCTTTTTAAGTGTATAGCGCGTACGGATGAACATAAAATTTGGCATAGTTGATGTTTATATGGAGAAGAAGTGCATAAAACTTTTTTTATAAAAGATTCATTAAAACATACAAAATTAATTAAAATGTATACATTACACACACACTACTGATTGAATTACACACAATCGTATATGAAAAAGACGTTTCGCCATCCTTCATTTTACTCTTACGTTCCAATTACCGTTTTTCATCCTACATACAATATCTTTAAAATAACTTACGTTCCATACCCTACATGCTCTTTGAAATTAACAGGTCAAATTGTAGCTTAATTCTATAATAATATGACACAGAATATTTAAATGTATAACATATATTAATAATTAATTAATAAATCATTTATTTTTAGTAAATCTATGATTCCATTGAAGTAATTATTACTCTATTTGATCATAATGTCAAAATGAATTATGGTCGAATGTCGACCACTGGTTTTTTTTAAATTTACATTAACGGTTTACATTACATTTTAAACAACGGCTTCCAAACTAGGCAGAGCCACAATCTGGGTAGTCAAGACATGACTTAATATTTTTTGTAACAGAAACACCTCATCTGACCTTACAAAAAAATTATAAGCTACATTTAAAGCGCCATGTTAAATGGATTTACAAACTTGAAACTTGCGTCATGGGTTCTTTGATACGAAGTCCTGCTACTGAGCCGGAAGGTCATGAATTCGATATTCACATATGACAAACTTATATGTAATAAGCATAATTATTAATTCTGTGTCTGGTTATTAAATTTATATACAAGTATGTAAAATTGAAACTGATACATTTATAACACAAGCATAGTCGCATAATGTAGTTTAGAACTATCTTTCAAGAACGTTACATTTTTCTGGATGATAGGTATTCTCTGTCCTTTCTTTTTACTCTTGACAAAGTGTACTCAATTTTTTTTCTTTCGGTTTAGTAGTTAAGACATAAATTTATCAAACCTATGTTCACGTTTACACGAATTAAACGAATGTACTAAATTCATCTTTATAATGCATTTCTTAGGTTCAAGTTTCCTCGTGGTGTTTTACTTTACCGTTAGGCGATAGTGTTACCAATTTAAATACATAAACTAATAATAAATATATTAGTAAATACCGGGGTCCGAATCCACAAATATCAGATAATGTACTGGTCAAGCCACTCGACTAACATGACTTTAGTATCGAATGCATATCTCAAATCAATAGAGATATGATCACACCTAATGCTAATTACGCGTCCATAGTAGTTTGTAGTAGTTTTGTAGGTGGTATAGCCACGCTGAAGCTATTACTGGTTTCAGCATGAATGGTCGGCTAGCCCGGGGTAGTACCACCCAACTCACAGAAACACCCATGTGAAATAGCAGTGATTGCATTGTTGCGCTTCGTTTGGTCAGTAAGGGCGCCGGAGATCCACCTCTCCTCCCCTCGCCCCCTCCTCCCTTTCCTCTAACCCTTCCCACTCTCCTCCAAAAGCAGGTTGGTAACACACTTACGACTCCCCTGGTGTTGCAAGTGTCTATGGTCGACGGTGATCACTTAACATCAGGTGACCCGCCTGTTAGTTTGCCTCCTATGACATAAAAAAAGTAGATGTAACGTAGTAAATTCTGGAAGCGTACTGTTAAACGCTATCAGGGGCGAAGAACAGAACAGAAGCAGAATAGATATCTTGAAAGTGATGGATAGGCAGATATTAGAAAATAGCCTGACAATATATCTTATTTATTGTAAAGAATACAAAAAATCTTAATGCCAATGACGTCATCGACGGAATAACTTCTGACAAAGGTTGGTTAACGGCATTTTCATGTAAATCGCATTATACTTGGACATATCAATATATAACACCACAGAAAGAAATTAATTTTTACCACAAATGGCATCGCCTCTTTAAATTTGGTGTTTTTTGTTAAAAAAACCTTCTATGTATAATTCACTGAGGCGCAATTTAATTTTATTTGAGATTTTACGTATTTAAAACAAGGTTTAATATTAGCCTTGACAAGCTATATAATAATTTTATTTACTTCTATTGTTTCATATAAATATTATAGCAATTATGACTATTAGCTTGGCCTTTTCACTCTTTAATATGTGGATAATATTATTATAGTATTCAATAATAATTTTACTGAAGAAATGTAACTTGATTTCTAAATTATTGGAACTTAATATAAACGAATATCTGTACTCTATTAGAGTTTTGAAGTAGCAAAAAAGCACATCAACTTTTATATGCCTATATAAAAGTAATATAGTATAGTAATATTGTATATTCAGTAATTTAAATTTGTAAAAATAAAATACTAAGAATAATGTATTTATAACATCGATTTCTAATTCATGTACAAATGTAAAATTGAAGAGTGTTGTTTGTCCAAGTTAATCTCCGAAGCGGCTGAAACAATTTAGATAACATTATTGCTGATCAGTAGAGAATCTTTGAGAGTAATTCCGCATGGGATGTTCGAGCACCACAACACAGCATGGCGGCTGGGGTTCAGCAGTCACTTAAACTACAACGGTGTCCTTTAAATGTTCACAGCGGAATAGTATATAATTGGTTTACTTTAATAACAACCAATGGGGGTGTAATTATTCATAACGTTTAAGGCGCAAGGTGTCATCTATAGTTGTAAAGAAGAAACGAGATTGCAAGTCGGTCAAGTGGACGGATGCATACCTCGGTCGTGCTTGACATTCCACGGCGATAAAGTTAAATAACTACACAATAAACAGTAAACGTATATATCCATTTAAGAATTCTTTACTGGTTTAGTCCGCGGTGTTTTGACCGTCGTTTGTTTTTTGGATATTTTCTTCCTTATATGCTCATACAAAATTTGTTTTGTAAACTGCTGTCTTTTATCATAAATATTTTAAGGAAAACATGAACAAAAACAGAATATATTTATTATATTATACAATATTTTTGATTAATTTTGTTTTGTATCGTTAAATTATATGTATAATAAAATTTATAATTACTACGTCAATATACAAAAATGAATTTACAAATTTGGAATGTAAGTTTGTTTACTTGTCTGTATGCTTGTTTGTTTTTCACTGAGTCAATAGACATGAAATTTTACTTACAAGTTACCAGATGTACAGGTAGAGATGCAGGGTACCACCACCTGGCATTCAGAAAAAAGTACTCTTCCTGAGAGATAGACTAAAGTTACAGTAACGCAACTTAAGCCACAAGCAAAAACTACTTTAACAATAATGACATCGTTCAGACGCTGCCTTACAGGTAAATTAAAAACAAAACAATAATAAACAACAATTAACCATACTATCCATAGATTCAGTAAAACAACGTCTATTGCTAAACATAGGTACCCCAAAGACAATTATAACAACCGCCCTTGAGCTGCTCGCATACAATGGATTCTCGAAAACTCTTTCAGTGTTATATAGCTAATTTATCGAGGATGCCTACATATACGCTATATATTATCACGCCAAAACTAATAAGATCGGAGCACTGATGATGAATGTTTCAAAATCGGGATATTTTCCTCTTGAGAGCTTCTTATGGTCGTTAGCATTAACCCAAAGTAACTATTCCACGCGGACGAAGACGCAGCCAGAGGCTAGTGTGTTACAAAAAGACAAACACGATCGAGTTTCTTATCGGTTGTCTCCGATGACTAAGTCTTTTCCAAACAGGTAATAAATAGACTGAATAAAGTATCGTTGATTTAACTTTAAGGAGTTAGATATGAAAATAAATATAGCCTAGTATAATGGCACGTATTATAAGGAGATCCTGAAAATATATTCGTATTTTCGCTAAGATGTGTTTATACATATATATGTCCATATGAATATTTTAATCTAATAATGATTTAAGTTTTGATAATGAGTCTGTAACGTAAATAGACAACTTTTATTCGTGTAGACTTAATATTATAGCGTATTATTCTTGTAGTCTGTAGTCCGGTGAAGCTGTTAAGACCTTGCCAGGTCAATAGCGTAGTCAACTATTTCGAAAAGATAACCTATTATTCATCCCATACTATTTTTGAACATCCTTTATAAAAAGGTAGTACAAAAAAGGAGATTTACATAAGAAGCTTCGTTGTACAGCGGAAGCGTCGTAATTATAGATATATTAAATATAGAGAAACAAAAAAGCTATGATATCATCGGATATTAAGTAAAAAACTATTATCTGATTATTAATGTAATCTGAATAGTGGAATTATTTAATATATGTATCCCATATATTGTTAAACTTAGGTTTTTTAGTGTTTAACAATCCTTCCTAAAATTTAATGACGATCTTATCCAAAACAGTAAACAAGATAAACTTAGAAGGACTAGCTCTAAAGTACAAAAATCTTATTACCATGCAATGTTATCATCACAAGGCTTTACTTAACCGCAATCTCCTGTCCGTTCGTGAGAATTCGAACCTACATCGATCGACATACGATCCTAACATCCTAACACTGAGTCATCATTGCTTCAAAATTGGGCTTAAAATAGGAATAATAATGAAATACCTAATACATTTAGAAAAGGTTATGACAATAAAAATATATATATACCTAGTGTCATGATTTTTGTAGACGATGAACTCCGAAACTACTGAACCGATCTTTATGAAAGCGGTCCTTTATTTGTAACTAACCTTTGCTCGCGACTTCGTCTGCGTAATGATAGTTACTCTAAGCTAACGCTACATGCAGCAAAAGTTCTCAAAAGGCAAAACATCCTGATTTTGGAGCATTTTTCATCTGTGATACGCTCATATTAGCCTTAACGTGATGATATATAGTTTAAAATCTTTCTTGATAAATGAGCTATAGATCATTGAAATAATTATGCAAATCGGACCAGTAGTTCCTGAAATTACCCCCTACAACGTCGTAACGTCACAAACTTACAAACTTTACCTCTTTGTAATATTAGTATAGATTTGGTCCAACTTGAGACATGAGATAATTTGTATTTCGATCTTTAGCCTCAATTTTTTTTTTAAATACAAAGTAAATGATTGTCAATGTTGATTATTGTTATTAATTGCAAGTTTCATGAGTCTCGAACAGATGGCGCTTTTAACTAGTTTATTGACAAAAAACTGTAGGACCGACTGTTATATATAGTCTCTATATAGAGCTGCAAAAACGTATGGCCGGATCAACTGGTACAATATAAAAAGTTTGACTGAGGAAATCAAAATGAGATTTGTTTTATTCAATTGAAACCTTGAGAAGGTATTTACGAACGTTAAAATACAACTACCAGTTCGGAAAACATCCCAGTCATCGACATGGGCTCGTAAAGCTTGATCAGGTTTTTTTTATATAATTTTTATCAGAACAAAATAAGTAATGGTTCACAGTCATTTTTAATGGACGTGTTGAGAAGGGCTCACCTTCAGACATTATCGATGACATAATGATTCACTCTTTAATAATATTCTGGAAATAAAACCGGCTTCATTTGATACTTGAACTTCTGTCCAACAAATTAACTGTACGCTTTGGGACCTTATAGTAGAACCTACCACTATAATAACTTTATTGTTCTTTAGTTGAATCTACCAGATTAGGCCCCCCTCGGCAGCGACTCAAACCTAGGTCCGATCCCTCGGCGGGGAGCCCTTGAGTACGCTGCTAGCGCGATACAGTGTAACACAAGAACTTACATCACTGCTACAACATTACATTATCATCTCCACACACGTGCACGCCCACACGCTTACACATGAAACTGGAAGGGTTTTATTTTTTTCCCTATCGAACTGAAAAAACTCTAATTTTCCGATAATAAATACATGGAGGAGTTGTTGAGGCGTGTATGCTTGGTACACATATACGTCTCAACAACTCATACATATATAAATAGTTAGCTAGGTTAGCTAAGATAGGACGCGATTTGCATGTAACACGCAACAGCCAAGTCGAGGTGTGCCGCGCACCCTTGAGCTAGTTACCAAAATTAAAATCGGCTGAGTGCCTTAAGCGCTCGCCTTAGTAGTTAGGTGAAGCTGTTAAGACCTTGCTAGGTAAATAGCGTAGTCAGTTCGAAAAAAACAAATAGTTGAATCTTATACATGGTACCTGTTGACCTTTTGCGATTATTCCTACTAATTTTATAAACATATGTAAGTTTGTTTGTCACTATTTCACACCTAAGTACTATACTGATCATTATTAAATTTTTCAAATGATGCCAGTTTTATCAACAATTTACTGTTCCTAAGGCGACGAGGTAATAATATCTACCTATATATTATCTACCTTTTGGCTTATAGTCACTAGATTATCAAGAAAGTATTGGGAGGGCGAAGTTACCATAAATTGAAAACGGGAGGCTGAACAAAGCTTTATTCAATTCATAAAATAAACTTATGTTAACAGGGCGAAAATATTCTGGCATCACAGTTAACGAAGCGTTAAGTGACGTCATCGAAGGTATGATACCTTTCCAAGAATTAGGGCCCCAAATTCTGCTTTAAGTTATAAATAAACTAGTATATTTTGGGTAAATTGACACAATCATACAGGAATTTGGGTATAATTATATTAAATAATATGAACGTCGAGTAAAATTGAATAAAAGAATATTCCTATGGATATTGTAAACATTTATAAGATATAGTTTTTGCATTAATTTATAAGGATTACCATTGAATAAATAAATTGAATTATGTATATTATAGGTATAAATAAAATTGAGATATTTGTTTTTTGTCCGCACTAACCTCAGAACAGATGATCTTGAACAAACTTACTGACAAGCAGAGGAGTTTTGAAGGTAATATTTAGGTTACGTATAAATACTCTTTTCCCTAAGAGATAAGTAATAATGATAAAATTTAACCAACACAACCTAACATTATCAAAAATGTTGTAGGGTTTGGGTGATAATAATAAAGTTACACAAAAATATATCAGTTTACGATTAATCGACATACACATAGTACGCATAAAATAACTGTAGTCGCTGCCATTGGCTAATATTTATATGAAGAGAAAACATTTCAAATATAATATAATGTAAATGAGAATTTGAGTTTGCTTGTAACGCTTACACGCTTCAAGTACTAAACCGAACAGTATAAAATTCCGCATAGATGTTATTAAGGTATTTTTATCGAGTCGTAGATCAAAACCTCATTAATCATTTCGGGGTGTAAGCGGTGTCGAGTAACATCTTAAGACTTGAGACACCCAAGCCAACCTCACCTGCACGTGGTGCACCCTGCTGATCAACAAACGAGGCAATGGCGATAGCAGGGTGGTAGCGTTTAACGGCCCGACTGGGTCGCAACCACCATGTACATGGCGAAAAAGCCCGTCATAGTGACTCACTTTTGCGCGTCGCGTTTCGGGATCAGCCCATGCATATCCAGTCGTCATTATGGCCGGCATGACAGCGGCGACCGACGATGGATGATCTATCTCTCGGTGGTCGCCACTGTTTTTGGATTGTACTATGCTTACCATCAGGTATAGTGCAGTCACTTTGTCATGCTTCAATAAAAAAAAAATAAAAAAATAACGCAAACAAATCCACATCCATATCCAAATTAATAAATAAATCATCCTAGATATCTCAAACATATACAACATACTTTATATATTGTTTTAAGTATATTCTTTTTATCTTTACGTTACCTAAATTAATTTTCGGTTGTTAGCTCATATCCGTATAAAATATGTAGATAATCAAAATGCTGTTTATACTCAAACTGTGCATCATCTCTAACAAAAAACATTTTAATATTTCCTTTGAGATAAATTATGGACATAATATTACCAATCTCGAGATCGTTGCTTCCAGTCAACTATCAGTATCCGCACTAAACTTAATCTTCCCTTTAATATAGTTTAGTTCTATCGTAATACTGCGATAGTAACTTTGATATAACTTAAAGAAGATATTCTACAAGTTGGATCTGAATTATAGACAAAATGAGAAGGTCTATAAAGATATTCTATCTTTACTAATATTATAAATGCAAAAATAACTCTGTCTGTCTGTCTGTCGCGCTTTTACGCTAAAACTACTGAATCGATTTAAATAAAATTTGGTACACATATACTTTAGAACCTGAAATAGGATATAGGCTTTTTAATGCGAAAAAGGTTGTAAAGGGTTAAAAGGGCGATGAGAAGTTGTATGGAAGTATCGTCGTTGTTAGAGCTTAAAGATTGAAACTTATTTTTTAGGCTGATGATTGATATAAACAAAAATTATATTCAAAGTTTGTAAAAGTTTTACCCTTACGGGAGTAAAATAACTATAGGAAATAGGAGATGAAAGTTTGTGTGGAAATATGTAAGACTCCGCTCGAAAATTATTTCAATGTTAGATAGCTCATTTATTGAGGAAGGCTGTAGGTTGTATATGCTAAAACCAATAGGAGTGGAACACCAATGAAGAATGATTAAAAATTGCTTTTTTCCTTTTGATAGCTTCCTCTGCGTCCTTGTGCGTGCGTGCTTCCTAATCCAAAGTCATTATTCCACTTGGATGAAGTCGCGAGCAGAATCTAATAATTAATATACATGTGTTAATATGAGTTTTTTTGTTACACTTTTACACCTTAATTGCTCAACCGATCATCAAGGAATTTTGTGGAAAAGGATGCCACCGACACCGCCGGCAAATGACAATTTAAATATAATAAGTATTATATATATATATACATATATATATATTAAATAATACTTAAAAATGAGATATTAAATTTATTAATTATATTAAGCGATATTTTTATATCCCTTGAAGGCTTTTTTCTAGGTGAATGAAACCTAAGTCCTTTTCTCTATTCCTGACAAATGCCATGGTAAAAATGTGTCGGCTGAAAAACTCTCCGTCGAAAGATTGACCAGTAAAGACAAAAAAATATCTAATAGGCGTCTGTCCGTGCAAGTCTAAAAACGATGTTCGGATACAATTGAGACATGCAATTTGATACGCATCATCGACTACCTCGTTACAATATACTTTTTAGCACTATTTTTACATCACTCTTTTTGTAGTTGTACTTACGAAGCGCCGCGTCAAAATCTGTATTGACAAAAAATAGGATTTTGCAGCAAGATATAATTAATAGGTTAATGTCACAAAACGAACTCAAATTTAACAAGCATCGCAGAGTGTGAACGATGTCGATAAAATAGTAATATTATTTAATTAACACTGTTAGCAGAACTGTGAAATCAATTTTGTACGTAGACAATAATTTATGTGAATAAATGAACAATAAATAAGCAGATACTATAATTTCGTACAGCCTAAATAAAAAAAAAACGTAGAATGATATATTGATGATATGACAAAATTAAACAAATTAAAATGTACACTTATTTACACATATGACACTAAAGGTCTCACTAAAGCTCTCAAAAGGAAAAAAAAAACAATTTTAAATATTTTTTATTGATGTTCCGCTCCTATTGGTCTTAGCGTAATGATATGTAGCCTATAACCTTCCCCGATAAATGAGCTATCTAACACTGAAATCATTTTTCAAATCAGACCACTATTTCCTGAGATTCTCGCATTCAACCAAACAAACAAACCCTTCAGCTTTATAAGGATAAATAGATTTCTTCCAATCATTACAAATATTGATAATTATGAGAGTAGTATATGTTAAAATTTACTTATAGCCACCAATAGAAACAGATAAATAATTAAACTCAAAACGCCTAACAGCGTACCTACCAAAATTTTCGACCAACAACATTTCAGAAATTATGCTATTTTAACTCTATAATTCTCTCTTACGTTATACAAAAAACCTATTTGCAACAAACCTTTCACGGGTTGATGTTGGTGATTATGTATTAAATCTTTGTAACGTAGATTATGAAAATAACTCTTTGATTGACAAGTTTAAAAACAACTTTTTCAAGGTTTTATTGCGTGAATAGATAAATATATCAAGTATTTTCACATGAAACACTTGTTACTTAAAAACTTGAATATTGTGCAAGACTAGCTTTATGAGTAAAGACATCTTGTCTACAGCCATTAAGATTGGCATAAAGATTACGAAGCAGGAATCACACTTTCATGACCTCTATAATGTCACATGTTAACTTCATAAAAATTGTGTAAGCCAATATACTTTTGCATAAAATTTTAAACTACTGTCAACACAGGTAAGTTTAAAGAAATTGGATAAGGTCTTAAACCGCGACTGTTACAAAGAGAGCCGACAAAACGACAGTCACAAAAAATAGTCTACCTAACTAACATAGGCATTCACAGATCGGCTCTTCTCGTTTCTTATCAGCAGACAAATCTGCATCCAGCCGTTATACCCCGCATCAAGCCGAAGGCTCTTTTTCTTCAATTTCGCTTAATTTAGTGTCTAAGATTCATTTTATGTGATAACTGTACTACTCTTTAATTGAGATATTATGTAATAATCTTCCTCAATAACCATACTATAAAACACAGAAACAATTTGTCAAATCTATTTAGTACTTCCTGAGATTAGCTAATTCAAACAAACAAGAAAAAACAGTCTCTAAGTTTGATTATATTTGTATAAATTATTCACAATATTTTACATTTACCTCGCCTGCTATGAATATTTATTGTAACTAGTTATTAATTCAAAGTAAACTGAAATTTTAAGTGTTAATAAAACTAAATACCTTACATAGCTGATGTAAGTAATCATCCTGAGTCGGTTGCTATATGATACCACCGCTTCTTTTTTCTTTATTACCAGCGAGCTCGGTAGAGGTTGTTCCGAGCCGATTATAAAAAAATCCTCAACAAATTATATACCAAAACCTTGCTCATAAAAACTACCGGTGAAATCCGCTTGAAAATCTGTTCAGTAGTTTTTGAGCTTATCGCAATCAAACAGACAGGCAGACAGACGGACGCGGCAGAGGACTTTGTACTAAGTAATAATAATTATGACTATAAGTTTGCAATATTTGTTCATTACTATAAGTCAAATCTTTCAAGATAATACCAGTTCCACTAGTCGTGCTATATAAGATTTTTCGATATTTATTCAATCTTTATGAAAACACACGAAAATAAAACAGAAAACAAGACTGCATGAAACTAGTTTCAAGTGAGCGTAGTAGCAGACAGCAGCTAATTTATAAAATGATTTCATGATTGGAAACCCTTAATAAGCCTTACAATTACACATTAATAACATAAAACAAACATTTCACGTAAAGAGATCAGTATAATGATGAGGGGAAAATATATATGTTATAATATACTTGCTTTCCTAATCTACACTAATATTATAAAGAGCTAATATATACTCTGTACTAATATTATAGAGAGGTTAAAGTTTGTGAAATTGTGAGTTTGTGACGTTGTGAGTTTATGACGTTATAAGGAGTAATCTCAGGAACTACTGGTCCGATTTGAAAAATTCAATCTTATATAGTCATTTATCGAGGAAGGTTATAGTTATCATGACAATAGGAGTAGAGCGCTAGTGAAGAATGTTCAGAAATCGGGGTTTTTCCTCTTAAGAGCTTTCGTTGCGTGTTAGTGGTAGCCCAAAGTAAATATTCCACGCGGACGAAAGGCTAGTCGTTTATAATTTTATAAATTGCCTTAATTATCCCAATAACTTGAAACGAAAGGTAGATGACCTGAACGGCTCGTAACCTTCTTGGAATCATTTTGGTGCATTTAATTGTGTCGTGATTTAAATTCTAATACTCTTTTATTTTCATTAATCAATCAATAAAAATCTTCAACAACTCTGAATTGATAATATTGATGCATGCCGTCACTTAGTAATTACATTACATGACTCATACATTATATTTAATACTTATTGGTAGATTTATATTAAAAACTGACTATTTACTTTGTCGTTTGGAATTATTGAATTCTTTTAAGCTGTTGTTTTAACCATTGTGGCTATATTATAATATATATTATATATGATACATACTATATTATGTCCATGGTTTCGCATATATTTATTACGTAGTATTTGTTTTGGTGTTGTGTTTTATATTTATTCATATTTTACGATCTCTAACATTATAAGTATTTAAGATATAATTCCCACAATATATTATAGCCATAACAGCAATAATGATCCAGACTATTTTTGAGGTAAACACGGATATTTTTTTATAAAATCTTTGTAATCAGTATGTTCTATATAATATACATACGTCAAAAATAGTTTTATCTGTGAGCAACCATTGGGATTTTTTTCACTTAATTATTAGTTACTTTGGGACGGATTCTTTAATGAGGCTATTGTTTTTATGGTGCTTGCATTTTGACACTTTACAGCCATTTTAAAGTTATAATTCACAATTTGCCGTGCCAGAGCGACCACGGCCCGATGGATAAACCTACCAACCGCGTTGTCAGTAACGTAGGTATAATAGACACAGCTGTCGATGCGTCTAATGTGTTAGAGGTTTATTATTGTATAGTAATGTGGATAAATAATACATTTTTTTTTTAAATCATAGTAGGCAAACGAACAGGCGAGTCACCTGATGTTAGGTGATCACCACCGTCCATAGATACTAGCAACACCAGGGGATTCGCAAGTGCGTTGCCAGCCTGTGTTTGGGGGGAATGGGGAAAAGGGAGGAGGAGGAAGGGGATAGGAGAGGGGAGGGGAGGGAATGGAGAGAGTAGGGGAGTTCTTACTGACCGAACAAAACGCAACAATGCGAGCACTGCACTTCACGTCGGTTTTCTGTGAGAGAGTAATACTTCCTCGGGCGAGCCGACCCATTCATGCTGAAATTAACAATAACTTCAGCGCGGATCTACCACCTACAAAATGTCCCAAAAATGTCCCAAGTTTAAAACGATTGTTATAATTAAACAATATAGCTTCTACATGCGTTTCAATTAAGAATTCGATATTAGGCCTGTTTCAACATATTTTTACACTAAATCAATCCAATGCTTTATAAGGCATAAAGTCTCCTTCATATGTCGTGAAAGAAGTATCACACAATCGACAAAAACTCTCTCTTTTGCAGGCGAAGAAAATAAAACACTAAGGACTTGAATTAAAAATCGCAAGCGAATCTAAAAACTGGTATGTGTGTCGCAAAGAGAAATCGCATGTTTATATATAATAATCGCATCAATGTTTATATCATACAGTATAACATAGAAGTCTTTGTAAGTTATGGCGTGTTCCTAACCATCAATACCTATAAATGACTGCAAATGAACGCGCAAACTGAACAGGTTTCGCCTGAGAAGGATCGATTTCGAATCTATGTCAAGATCAAGGAGAACAGAAACGGGTCTGTTAGTCAGCGACTATGTTTACTTGTTTATTAACCTCACTGACCCACAAAAATGTATTTATTATTATGGTGTTAAATATATCCAATTGATTAGAACATAGCTTACACTTTTTTTGGCAAAAACATTAAACTCTGCGAGGTTTGTACGCTCGGTTGTTATTTAAAAGTATTTTTAAGGAATAACCAAATATACGGGAAACATTATAAGTACTTTTTATATAACGATAAATGAATATTTGATGTATAAAATACTTACATACATTTTTTCATTGTTAGATTCTAAAAGATACTTATCATATACTCTTGCGAAAAAGAAAAAAATTTGTTAATCGAGATTTTGTTTTAATTGTTCATAAAATTATTTAATTTAAAAACTAGAAAAATTAAAATACATTGCCTGCTTGGTTATTGATTTTTTTTTCTCGAACTGATTACGCTATTGACCTAGCAAGGTCTTAACAGCTTCACCGGACTACTCGAAGTTATAGGAGGTTGAAAATAGCCTGAATTGTTTCGAGAAAAGGATAGTTCGGCCGTGCCGCCTTTTTTCTCGACTTGGCGGAGGTACTACCGTGTCTCCTGATAAAGGACAAAAGAGGCATGGACAAAACTTATTTTAAAGGCGTTAGATGAAAATCTTGTTTAATAAATAAATAGCCTATCAAACAATTAAAACGATTCTTATGATATCTCACATGTTATAAAACCCATTAATGAATTTATACTACAAAACAAACAACGGCATCCAGTACGGCGACGTAAAAAAAACAAATATATTTTTCGTATGTACACTGTAACAAGACAATCGGCCATTTTGTGCATTCAAGTATAAAGTTACTTCTATTATTAGTAATAATAACGGTTTCTATGGCAAATCAGAATTCAAACTACTTACATAGTCAAGTCATGCGCAAAACGGAGGACTTTAAAAGATAATCTTTATTTTTTTCATGCAACGTTTATTCTCGCACAAAATAGTCTTACGGTTAACTTAAAGTTATCGTGCACCCATTAAAATACCGTGCACAAGATACTCTTATCATAGTTGACGTAGCGTCTGGCTTCTTAGAACAGGGAGTGCTGATTTGAACTGTAACGTTTTGTACCACAACATTTATAAAAAAATGTTTCTATACAAATAAGTCATCATAAACAAAACATTTTTGGCAAAACGCCTATACATTTTATGGTCGTATAAGGAGTTATTTTTATGTGACTATTTAAATTCTAAACATGTATGATTTACACGCGAATACTTGGAATAACAAGAGACCTTTTCCTTACACAAAACAAAACGCTTATTATAAACAGTACCTGGGCAAAAGAGTCTAGCTCGGTTCTTTAAAAAAAAATTAGATTTAAATAAACTGTTAGGTTTGCCTTATAAAATCAAAATTTTTTCACAAAAAAAAAACTCTTCTGCTGTGCCTAGGATTCGAACTGGGGTTACACGGATTTTCGAAGCAACCAATTTCCATCTGAGCTAGTCGTGTTTTGACAGCACCGCAAAATTTACCTTTATATTCTAGCTATATTTTTTCATGGCCTAAAAACTTAGTTAAAAAATGTCTCCGAAACTACCTACATACTAAGTTTCACGTAAATAGATGACGCCGTTTCCGAGATCCTGAATATATACAAATGTAAAAATATACAAGAATTGCTCGTTTAAAGGTATTACATATAACACTATAGTCAAAAGTTTTTAAAATAAGAATATCAAGAGAAATAAATAATCGTTTCCATTTAATAATTTGATTAACAATTTTGAAAGAAGTCAAACAAATAATAAATATTTAGTATTCAGCTGAACAATAAATAATCCTTTGCCAACTACTCGATAGTTGATACGAAAGTTCTAGACTTAATCTCATCAAAGATTACGTGAGATCGGTACGTAGTCTGACCAGTCTGTTGCCTACTTAGTTTGACTCGACTGCTACATGCGGTTTTTAGGGTGCAACTACACCGAACTACAGTTTTATATATAACTTTATATGAACTATCCTATTGATTCAAAAAGAAATGCAGATATATTTTAGATCAAATATAAGTTTACAATTTTTAAAAATTAATCAATGAAGGTCAGCCATTGTGGACTTCCGCCATAAATTATATAGATTTCAATCAACTATTTTTAATTTTATTTCTTAGCTACTTATTCTTTATCTAAAAATAAAATTACAACGATATTTTCTGTTAATATAAAGTTGTTAAAGTTCTGAGAACCACTCGTTTGATACTACATGGTCGGCGATGTGTATTATTAAATAACAATCCAAATACGCATTTCTATGTTTATATCAACAATCTCAATGACGATATGGTTGAAAATAGAAATACAGTGCATAAAAAATATTTCGCTTGTTTCCAAACACTCAAAATAATAATTTTAACTAATAATACGAATATCTTACTATAATGCAATTATTAAATCCGTCTATTGTTGTAAAAAGAATTGAACTTACCAGATATTAAGAGATAAACAAACCTTAGGCAAATGTGTAAGGTTCTTTATAAGTTTTGTTGCAAAATAAATGCTGTAAAACTTTTAAATTTGATGAACAGCTTCTTTAATATTTATAACAGTTTTCACTTTACCGTTATGAGAACTTTTTTTGAAAAAGAACGTTAACTTGTTCTAAAAATATATACTAGACATATTCTTTATTGTTATGTTAAATAGAGATATTGTAATTTCTTTTGTTCTTTGGTGAATACAATTGTAGTCATGAAATAAACTGAAAAGAAAGATTAGCATTGTTAGTATTCGATTAATTATTTTTTAAATATGTGTGAACACAATGAACAGTAATGTAATAAAGATATAATTAAATAATTTCATCTAAAACAGTACAGGTATTTCATTTAAACTTGGTTTCTTTCAGAACAATAACAACATACTTGAACGTATTGGTTTGTCTACATACTGTAACTTATATTTATCATGTTGGACTAATTCTCACAAAACCACTACCCGTGAAGTCAGTATATTGATATATTACTTTCGTTGGAAAGTCGATGATGCCGGAACTCGAAACATCGCGTGCGCATGTTTTAGCAACTGCGACTTTAATCTAGGGTTGTCAAATATATATTTTTTAATATAGATAAATTTTAATATTATACGTAATAATATAATACCATTCTGAAAATACCGAGAAGTGATTATTAGTGTAAAGTAAGAGTATTGTTTAAGTGTATGACAAATTGAAAATCTGTCTGAAAAATATTTTCTTGTTAGAGGTTTAAAACTAAGCCATTCTTACGCAAAATTGTTTATATATATGCAATGATCATCTCCCGATTTTTTTTATGTAATATAAAAATATGCTACTTCGTAAGATTGTAATCCAAAAAGTTGTAACGTTTGTTGATAGATGAAAATCTCGTAGTAGACTCCGACATCAAGTTCATCTATTCAATTTCCTTTTCACGTTCAGTTGGATAACATGACATTTTTCAACCTTTGAAGTTAATAGAAAACCAACATTTGACGATCACCAAATACATAATAAAATACTTTTGACAACCATAAATAGTGTAATGCTGTTCACGGGTATATTGCGTGCATGATATGGTCCATTTTTCTCGAGAACATAACAAGAAAACGCTTGAATATCTAAGAAGCATAAACTTTTTAAAGATACACAAATACAGGGTGTATTGTGTATTGAGGCGTCTAGACACTTGTAATATCATCACGCATTGACACATATAATTATTTGATAAATTAATTTTATTAATCGCAAGTCAACAGGAATAATAAATAATTATCCCAATGGAATAGAGTAAACGTATTTACAATGAGGTATTCAGCCAAAACCAAAATTTATGAGCTAAATGTATTAAGGATTTCGCCTATGTGCATTTAAATCATTTAAACGAAAATTACGTTTAAAAGACGTAGTGAAGAGGATATGTTTTCATATAAGTTTATATGTCTGTACTCGTTGAATATTGTTAGGCATTAAGGCCTTAATGCTACTTACATTTCATAGCTTTTTTTCCAATTTTTATCTGCGCAATACTATTCCAATACAAAAATGGGTATAATATTGGATGAAATGCTATGATCGTGTGATAATTATGCCATTTAAAAAAGAAAAATTACATATAATATTGGCACTATATTTTCACTAATTTAGAATTAAATACATTAAAGGACAAATTTACAACACATTGCTTGTTGTAGAACCATATAATAATATTCAGGGCGTATAAAATTTGTTTATTTATCTTTTCGTGATATTACAAAATATGTAAAAAAATTGGTACTGTATATATGTTTAAGTTTAAAAAAAGAAAAATGCGCTTTTAAATTATATAACCATTAACTTATATGTGTCCTAACATAAACAAAATCAAATCACTTTGGACGAAGCGCTAGCAATCTTCTTTCACCCAATCAATATTCTATGCGTTAGAGCCAGAGTTGTGTAAGAATATAATTTGCATTCGTATTCGTTCGCATAACACTACTTATATAGAACGATATACTAGATTCCAATGACACTTGGTCGACGTCCAAATGATTAGATTTTGTAATTTTATGATATAATTTATTTCAATCGACACCGGATGCTCATACTCGACTTCCAACGTCGCTGTAGAGTGGCTTTTGACAGGTCACGTTCAAATCGAAGGACATATTAGTGGAAGGTGACAGGTATCGTTTTCTAGAATAAAATAATTGAATAAATTATAAATAAATAATTATTTAGAAGATAATCTTATAAACAAATGTTTAATTCCACAAATAGCTCGGTTTTTGTGATATAACACAACAAGTGACACACATAATAAATATTCAGCATTTAAACACAGAACAAACGGTCATAAGTCTACACTGGAAAAAATAGAAAACGCAACTCCGCGACTCGACGGTTAAACAATAGCGAAATTAGTAAAGTCTTAAGTTCTCCATCGGCACCTGAATATTAAATACAATTTTGCATCTTAAACATGTGTATAATGTCACAATTGTATTTTTTATCATAGGAGGCAAACAAACAGATGGGTCGCCTAATGTTAAGTGATCACCGCCATCCGCAGACACTAACAACACCAGGGGAGTCGCAAATGCGTTGACAGCCTGTTTATTGGGTGAAGGGTGGGAGAAGGGGAGGGGAAGGAAAAGGGGGAGGGGAGAGAAGGGCCACCGACGCTCTCAATGACCGAACGAAACGCAACAATGCAAGCACTATTACTTAATGTCGGTTTTCTATGGGTCGGGTGGTACTACCCTGGATGAGCCGACTCATTCATGCTGAAACCAGTAAAAGCTTCAGCGTGGCTCTACCACCTACCAAATAATATTATACCCTACTAAACCTAAAAATATGTAACAAATTCATTATTCCTTGCACGTGACTAACCAAAAAAGTATAAAGCGCCACATTAAAGTATGAATAGAGTGATTCAAACTCGAATTGATTAAATCCACGCAACGTCTTTCATTCCCAATGCATTTTAATGCGATACAAAATATTAATTAATTCTTATACAATTATTTTCACTAACGATATACATAAAAACAATACATACAAAAAGTGACTTCAAAGTATCATGTGATAATAAACAAAGCTAACTGTATAAAATATATTCAGTTGAGCTATTGACTACACTGAACTAGTATGTATGAATTATTCACGTACTCCTGCTGCTTCCCTCAGAAGTCCACAGCTTCCCTACGTGTCACTAGTTAAAACTAATTATCGTGAAAATAGTTATACAATTTGAGTATGCAAGCAATTTGACACACGCAGGAAAGGTTTTGATTTATTACATTCAACTGTTTCCGTACTAAAACATACATATTCCTTTTTAGTTAAGTTTTAACTCTTTCGAAGTAAAAAAATAATTACCCTCTACGATCGTAGGAGAATCGCTATGATACATCTCCTTTATATCAATAACGGTATAGTAGAGAGCACAGAATTATTAAGTAATATTAATTTACGAGTACCACTAATTCCATTAAAAATAAGTATTTTCTAAACCAGTGTTTTTGAATGTGTGGTTCGTGTAGCTTTTATTACGGAATTGGAAAAGGTTGAGAAAACTGCTGCAGTAAAAAAAGAATAATGTTTTAAAAGATTTATTAAGTAGAAGTTAACTAAAGGACATGATCATTTGCATCAAATAGACTAAAAATAACTCATGAGATCTCTTACGTCTTACCACATTTGGATCAAATTAACCAAAAAATAAAAATGAACTTATAAGAACTCTTATGTATTTACTTGAACCCTAATTATGAAAATGAATAAATATCTTGGATTGAATATTTTTCACAAAATTAAATACATAAAAAACGAATGAGTAGGGGGATCGCTGGTACGGGGGTCGCGAAATATTTCTTCATACTGAAGGGGCCATGTCAAGAAAAAGGTTGAAAAATACTGTTTTAAACGTACAATTCGTGCAATGAAACACTAACGATAAAACTCATTCTTAATTGGCACTAACTTCCAAATTAATATAATCTGGAAAACTTTAATATAGACCTCAAAAATTTATCACCATTTTTCAAAAATAAGTCTACCATCTCATTTCATATATTATAATTACAAAATTGTATATTTTTGTGAACTATTAAATAGCCTCATTTATGTGCCTACTTCTATATTTCTTCTTTTATTAACTGTAAGACATTCTCTTACCTAATAGTTCTAAACGAATTCACCAAAATAATTATCTCTAATTTTAGTACAAGTATAACCAATGTATCTAAACAGTATCGAGAGTCAATCCAATAGAGAAAGAATAAATTATAGGAGTAGGTACTACGTAATGCGACACAAGCAAATTTAAACGCACTTGGAGTCCACGAGTTCAACGTGTGAGTTAATTAAAATGAGAAACTGAAGAAGCTAGCAGTATATTTGAACAAACCGCTGCATTTTAATATCAAACGCTTGCTAAGAATTTCACTTAAATCTTATTTTATGTTGTTTATACGAGTTTGTTGCCTTCATTTCGCTTCTTAAGGAATCTAATAAAGATTTCGCTGAAATATGTGTTAATAACTGTCACATAACTCTAAGACTTATAGATGCTTTTAACCTACAATATTAATCGATGTAAAGCATTTATCACTCAGTAATACACTCACGTCGACGGATGTATGCTCGTATTAAATAATTACCTTGAATTTTCTATGGAGAAAAAATTCATAATATAGTATAAATTATTTCCTAGTTATGTATTGAATAGCATAATAAGTTTTGGATTGAAGTATTACCGAGGAAAACATATTGTGCAACCTTTCTGTAGAGTTTCAGATTTTATAATAATAATATTAAAAGTCATTATTAAACACACGTTAAAAATATACAAAATTAGACATCAGTTTACAATATGTGTACAGTTAGATGGCGTTATCGCTTAGAGCGATCTCTCCCAGGCTAATCTTTGGAGACATTTAACTTTTTAAAATACCGGGTGACAATATAAATACACACACAAAATTATAAAAAAGTATAAATTAAAAAAAAAATAACGCTATAAAGCAGATCTATTAAGACTGCAAGAGGTAATACCGGTGTAGATATTTGCCCCCTCTCCCTTCCATCCCAAGCCCTTTCCCTTCCCCACCAACACAGGCTGGCAACGCTCTTGATACTCCTGAGGTATTACTGGTGTCTATGGATGGTGGTGATCACTTAACATTAAGAGACCAACCTCTTCGTTTGCTTCCTAAGATTTTAAAAATGAAGGAAGAAAATCGGCCAAAAAACAGAGGAGAGAGATGTACTTACTACCTATTCAAAAAGAGACACTACGAACAGCTTTACATTTATTAGTACCAGTCCGATTAAGTAGACTGTGACTGCAGAGTCTACTAATTACATCAGATTAGCGCATCACCTACCGTTCAATTAAAAACAAGGGCCTCATTATTTCTACACCATTTTTATATAACTTCGAAATTATCTGCGTTCTTATATAATACTATGCTGCTTCTTTGTTTATGAAACCGATGATTAGATGGTTAATATTGTGTCTATATGTTAATGATACATTTCTACGTCTATTAGAAATATACTACACATAAAACATGTCGTTAGTAAACACGGAATTAAGAGGAACTATATTTTTACTCAAACTTCCTATTTCCTTCATATATCCTTCATATATCCTTCTATTTCCTTGTAAATAACATCAATGTATATTTAATGTACGCCTCGATTTTTTTTCTATACCAGTGATAACATTTAAGCAAAATTCATGATAATCTTGTTAAAGTGTGAAAGGAAAAATGTAACACGTTCTTATTTATGATACTAGTTTGGGTTACAAAAAATGCAAAATAACTTGTGCAAACTGAAGTCTAATTTTTCTCTATTACATATATTTTAATTTCCCTGATAGTTAAGTATTCCGTATTACTATGTAAGTTCAATAAAATATTGACGTTGTCAAAAATAAAGCAGATAAATAAAGAATGTACAAAGTTTGACAGAGGAAACATAAATGCCATTTATTTCGGTCTCAAACTTTCGATACGAAAAGAGAGGTAGCACATGCGTATGGGGATACGAAAGATTCCATCGTAGTCCTCTAGGTTAGCAACCTATTATGATAGCACCTAAGTCTGCAGTCCTTTTTACGTTGGATGACTTAGCGATATATTGCAATGACAACTGAACATAATATTAGACTATTTTATTTAATGCCTATGTGTTACTTTATTGCATAAAAAAGATGTACAATCATAATTGATGGATGAATTGGTTACTTTGCACTTCCGTCTGGAATTGAGTGGTCACTACCACGTGACACTGCAACAAAAAGGTATGATATTATTTGCGCGATGTATACCTGAAAAAGTAAAATTTGAATGTTGTAATGGAGAGAGCTAAATATTAGTAACTCAAACAAAAAATAAGTAAATAATACATCATTGGTTGATAGTTAAACCCAACGTTGACGAAACTTGAACCAGTCTTCGAATGTAACTAAGTTTTTCGTTGCTGTGATAAGTGACAGTAGCCAATCAAATCCAGGAGGAAAAACAAAGTAACATGCAATTTCATTTTTAATATCTTTACTTTATCTGTTACGCCTTAATTATTTAACCAAGAATCATGAAATTTTCATGCACGTCCTCAGGAACACAGAAAATGATATAGTATTTCATCATAAAAAATATATTACTCACGGGGTATTTATGCATTCTACATTAAGAGAAGACGCGAACAAAAGTTAGTATTTAGATATACTAGGAGTAGTAAATAAACTCCCATATCGACGATTTGCAGTTGTATAATTTAGTTTCCTACATATATATAGAGGTCAAGAAATACATATATAATATTTATTGTTATTATACAATTCGCATACGTTATTTGTTCATAAGTGCAATCTATGAGGTCATTTGAATAAACTTTTATGAGTTAACCCATAGATTTATAATTCATTCCTTGACCCGAATGTCAGTTTATACAAAATCCTTTTCAAAGGAACGATACTTAAAGTCAGCGGTTGTGGTTTATGATTTTTAATAATGACAAGGTGCAAAATAGTTAAAAAACGATGATGCTTAGAGGACAACTATTGTATTCTTAAGAAATATTAATATACAGTATTAAGTAAGAGAAGGTTAAGATTTACTTTTTATTAAATCTATCTATATATTAATATGTGAAGCAAAAAAATTGTACTCCTTTTTAACCGATTTCCCGAGACCAATTGAATTTGGCATAGTTAAAGTCTATATGGCGGATAAGTGCAGAAAGCTATTTATTTTATATAAAATGCATTAGAAGTACATTAAATTAATTAAAATAAGTATTACTCACATTAATGCTTGAATTTTATACGGCGTATACACACATGTAAATGAAAAAGACAGTTTCACAGATCCTTCACTTTACTCTTAAGTTCCAATCACCTACCTTTTCAATATTTTTAACATAACTGATATTTCGTCCCTTATATGCCCTTTAAATGAACCGGTCAAATTGTAGGTTAATTTTATTATAATATATTATGTAAATTTATAATATTCATTAATAAATAATTAACGAATAATGTATCTTATTAAATTTATAGAAACACTGAAATAATAATTATTCTGCTTCATCTTATTGAATATCACATTTTTTAGATGGCAAAACTGTTTTCTCTTTATGTAGTGACATTGCTTGATGTTATCATAAAAGTAAAACAATACTACCAAGGTCAATGTCAATATGTTAGTGTTTAGTATTTTTTCACTTCAAATGATGATTTGATGAAAAAACGAGCCAAAAAATACTATGTAAAATCAAAATTACAAAATGTGTTTGCTAATGAAAGTAATCTATGGCTTAAATCTCTGCCGTTACATTGATTCAGTTCAACCTGATGTAGCAATCATATTTAGTAGAGTTGATGATGAATTTTGAACAAAAATGAATTCATTTTCAAAAGTTTACGATAGTATTAAAAACGTCTTTGTTTTAGATTAATCATATGATTCTATTGTGTATCCATTACTCTTCCAAATGATGATACCGGCCATATCACTATTCGTCACAATGTACAGACTACATATAATTCAATATTACCCAGAAAGACCCATGGTGTTGTGTAAAATTAATTGAAAATCATGTCATGAGTTGCTATATATATCTTTATTTTCATATAGTTATGTTTACTTCATATTTGAGAGCCTTACCACCTTACATAATCGTCTTTTTTTTGTTTCAAATTTAAAATTAGTTTCAATTGTTATTTAGACATAGATTTTTTTTGTTCATATAATTAAAAAAAAAGGTAAACAACTGAGTATCCATGATGAAAACCTTTGATTATAGAAGTATACCCTTTGACAAAAGTACCCTAATAAAGTTCTAACTTTAAAAGACAAATGAACTATGGTCGTATGTCGACCACTGGGCGCCCACTAGTTTAAATAAATATGTTTGGCGCTGTGCGGTCATCCCGCGAAAACTACTCGCCAGATGTCGATATATTTTTTTAGTTAACTCTTTGGATATTTAGCCTTTATCATGATGTGTTTACTTTATTCCGTGTAAAAGTGGGACAAGCGGTATGGCACACATGCGCAGGTCAACGCAAACGGTCACGTGTAAGGGATAGTATACATAAAAAAACAACATAGTAACTCACAAGTTAGTATACAATATACACGGGTTCAAATTATGACCTACAAAACAAAAACGCGATCAAAAACGCATATTGAGATAATAACAGCATAAATATTGTAATAACAGATCGATTGTTTTTACATTTTCCGACAGTTATCCAACGTTTATTGCAATGCCGATTACTCAGTGTTTCTAATGCAAATGACGGCAATGACACTTACGTAACCATGGTACATTATGGTTTTGACAAAAAATTGTTGTGATCGCTTACTTTAATGGAAAAGAGTTCAACGCGCTCTAGTAACTGCGTGTACGCATTCTGTTAATTTTTCTTTATTGCGCCCAGAAATATTACTAATATACAAATATTTTATAATATAGACATTAAAGTTAATCTTTTATTATATGAAAATTACTTATAGTAGGTTTTACTATGAAAGGGAAATCAAAATAATACAAGTTCATAAATTGTCATGGAAATATTGAATATGTTAGAGTCATTCTTAATGAAACAGAAAGATTTACCTATGCAACTTTACTTTTGCATATTATTATTTGAGAATAGAAAAAAAGTACATCTCGCTTATTATAAAGGATCTGTTATTTATTACACACTTTCCGATAAAGTGTTTAAACCTATGTATACTATTTAAATGTATTTTTTTTTATTTATCATAAAAATGACGTGATGAACTAGTAATTTGATCAGAATAATTTTATGGGGTCAAACCACGACATATAAAAATATTTCGAAATTCTCCTACATGTACTTACTAATTTTAATTTATAATACCAATGTCTGACAGTGAAGGAAAACATCGAGAGGAAACTTGAACTAGAGAAATGTATTTATAATACCTCCGTATGGGTATATAATATAGACTATCGATTTCTTGGAGTTTAAATTCTCTAATACGTCGTGTACGGGCACAGTTAATGTATCCATAACTTAATTGATGTGATATGTAATAATCTGGATTGGAAGAATATAAACATTATTACAAATAAACCCATAAACATTACAAATAAATTAGTAGACAGATATTTATTTATTTACACATGGATAAAGTAACAATCGACAATCAAAAATAATAATATAATAGCAATAATAAAAAATAAACTAAACTGAAGACCTAAAACACTTTACCACATAGAAACTTAACTTACACTAATCATAATAATAATAGGAGTAGTGTAGATATGTAATATAGATTTGGAACAGTTTGAGCAGAATTGATGACACGAAACCTTCTTACAGGAAAGAGAAAACGCGACTCGAAAATAATATCAAAATAATAATTGAAGAACGACAAAAGTAATTAAAATATCCTTACTCATTTATTTGGTTCTAATCGATTAATACGTCTTAACTTCGCAGCTTGAATGATTGACAGATCGACATGAGATCCATTTAACGAGTCGTTTTATAGACGAGTAGTTATCTAATATAACCACACACGACATTAATAAATGTTTTTAATCTCGTTTCCAGTGACAGTTGATCTGAGACAAACAGCTGTGTCACTCGTCTCAAACCTCTTTCCGGGATGAACAGAGGTTCTCAAACATTTATAGGTGAAATACCTATAAATGTGGAAACTTCCACAATTAATTTTTAACTGTTATAAAATTAAATACTAACGTTGGTGACTCTAGTAACGCGTTCAATTAACCTGATTGTTGGTGATGAAGATCGTTCGTTACTCCTTAGCTACACACGAGTTGGCAAAGAAAATATTATTAAAATTAAATTTTGTACTACAGTAACTGTATATTTACTTTTAACGTGGCCCAATATAATAAAACGCTAAACTCGTACTACTAAACTTGTAACTAAGCGTCAAGTTTCAAATTCCAGGCTTATCACGAAATTTCCCTTTACTAAAAGCTTACTCTATTTATAGCATTCCAATTCATTTAGACCAATGCGGTAGTTAGACACATTACCGCGGAATCACCATTACTTTGTTGTGGCAAAAGTATTGTCAAGATAATTTGTATTACAACATTAAATAGATTAAAGAAGCTCCTTAGAATATAGGAAAGAAAATATATAATCTTGTTCTTAAAAATACTTTAAAACACAATAATAAATTAGGTTGATAACAGATACAACAATCCGAGAATATTAGTAGTAGAACAAATTATAAACAATTTAAAATTAATAAAGTATTGCAAATAATTACGCGGCTAAGAATTTGCCACCATCGGTCGATCTGTTTATAATTTTATTATGGTAGAATAATTACACGAGAGTAGAGTGTCAACAGTTTCTGGATGTATGTTGATTAAAAACACTGTATCAGCTGCAGGTCACTAGTCATTAGTAGAAGTAAATATTGTTACGTCAACTCCTCGGAGTTTATTCGATAGCTAGTTGCATATACTAGGCACTGGAATTAAAAAAGTATTTCGAATTTAATATAACTTTCTAATTATAACAAAAACTAAAAACATAGTTCTGTTATAAAACTTATGTATGATCTTTAAATATATTACAAAAATAAATGTTGTTCATAAACCCGAATTTTATAATATACTCAAATATATAATTATTGTAGTTTCGAAAAAAAAATGTACTATACAAATAAATATTAAATGAATTTTAATTAAAATATAATATATGTTGCAAAACATTTGGCAAACGCTAGCTTGAACTATCATTTGCACGACATCACCAGACCGGACCGCTTTCATCCACACATCAACAGTTGTGGACTTATCTAACCAGTCTAGAGAATCCAGTTTCATTACCTTATATGTGGCAAATATAAGCCATACCGTAATATAATCTGGATTTAATCTATAAATAAAATTGCCAAGTTTTAACTTCCTGTTTGTATATCTATCTCATCTATTTTGTTATGCTTACTGAATTTTTTTGTGAAGGGATTCATTTGGCACTAAATAATAATAATACTGTAAGCCTCTTTCCGAAGACATACCAGGATATAGATAATATACACCAGTTTACGAAATTCTAGCGGTTTCAGTCCAAATTCAAATCCATATTTTTGTATCTTTCCCGAATATGGTAACACTATAAGATTCCTCATTAAGTTCTTATAACAATAATAATTCCTCACGATGTTATCTTACATTGGCTGCATACGCTCTGACTCTCTGGCTGCATACTGGTTAATAATTCAAAATAGATATCTTATTACTATACAAATTCACAAATACTCGTAGATATAATTTAATATTCTCATCGGTAATCTGCTGGTCTAACCAGAATTTCATCATAGTTGGTTGCGTATTTAGGCGTGAAAGCGAGACAAACAAACATACGCATTTATGATATTTGTCAGGATTATCATTAATTTCAGAAAATGTATGGACAAACTATTTAACTCATTCTTTAACTTGTGACTCTTAATTGTAACTTCAGTTATATTTAATCATTACATAGTATAAAACAAATTCCCATACCACGCCTGTCTGTTGTTCGCGATAAATTCAAAGACTACTGAATGGATTTTCATGCGGTTTTCACAGGTGGATAAAAAGATTCATGAGAAAGGTTTTGGTGTATAATTTGTCAAGGATTTCCTTATAATCAGGGCTAGACAACGTATGCCAAGCTCACTAGCAATATAGAAACCGATATATATAAACCAAAAGCGTTTTTTAGTTCAAATAAAACAAGTTTAGATTGGATATATAAAATAATTAATAATTAGGTAATTTATCTGCTTAAACACATACTCGTCGTAGAGATACAAACATAAATGTACTCGTCGCCATTGCCTTTTATTCCGTAACATTCTACTAAACAAACGATCTGAATTTTAACTAATTTATAATTAATCGTGAATCATATACAAAATTCAATTGATCTCCAAGTTCGCTTAACATTCAATACCTCTTTTTAACATAATTAAGAACGTCTGTTATTATACAAAGCGAAGGCGGAACACTGAGTGCATTAGCGTCCAGAATCGTGTACAACTAATTCCTTGAAACGTGTCAAAAGGATTGTATAAAAAAAAGAAATGAGGTTTGTGAATGGTACGTGAGATCACGTCACGCGGATCGACGCACGCGTCACTTTGCTAATGGTTTTATTGAGCTTGACGTGATACTGGCTTCCTCATACATAGAATGTTATGCGGTTGTTATAAAATCAGGGTTCCCTTAACGGTATTCTTGGGTATATATATAAAACTTATTACATAAAATAAAACTGTAAAACATCAAAACTTTCTTAGAATACTATACGATAAATAATAAATATAACCAACTAGTTAAAGTCCATTAAATAATAATATTTTAGACCTAATGTGAATTTAAAAAGGTTATGGGATAAATAAGGAATTCAAACAAACTTCGGAAGTTTTATTATGGCAACATAAACTGCTATTACTTCATAGGAAATATATAATAAAATGAATCATTATTTCAATTTTGGTTTTAAATAACTATTGAAGCAATAGACGTATGAAAATATCATGTAAAATCTTTACATGGATCATTCAACTATTAAAAAAATATTAAGCAGTCACGGGAAGCCTGGCAGATGTGAAACACTGAAATTGTTTTGTATAAGTTATATGCACAAAACAACAGACACTTCAGAGTCAGCTATGTCATAATGAAAAGATAAAGCATTACGAAATTTGTTTCATAAAATAATGACTGTTAATTTATTTAATTACATAAATATTCATTTTTATTAAACATAAAATACACAAATTCAACTAGGCACAAGCGCGGTGTGTTTGGCGGCATTTTTCAAAGGGCGCTAGGTCGTCAGCGCGTGCCGCGTAACACTAGTAGAACGAGTGGCTGACAAAACAGTTTGAATCATATGCTTGTAGAAGTAGGGTTCCAACTCTTTTTGAGTATTTCATTAATACTGCAAAGGTGTTCTTCGTCGCCACGCCAACAAACATGTTTACTCTCGCTTATAGATGTGTTACGTAAAAAAATGTTTATTGAATAACATCTTAACAGGTCCTCTACGGAACCAAATAAGAAAACAAATTTTAGAAACTCAGTAAAAGTTGTAAAAATTTATAGCAAAGCTCAAATGTAATTTATCATAGTAATTGTTGGCATCTGGGCATGGAATAAATCGTAGAGTTTTAACATTAGCGAGCCACCGTCCGCGTAACCATCCCCACTTCCAGGTAATAACTTCAATCTGTACCACCGAGCGAACTTCAGAACGGCTAAACTTCAACACATTATCTTTTAATTTGAACCCGCCGACAGACAAATAAGACGCTGTCGAAAGGAATTCTATCGAAACAGTTGAAACTTCAGACGAGACAGAATAAATTGACGCAAGAGATTGGCGCCCTCCGTGGCTGTTTCTAAAGCAATGAGATACGAATTTCTCATTAAAATTTTCAGAGTGGAAGTCAGATTCCCGGTGTTTCATTCAATTCAGCCTTTTGAAACTAAATCACAACTTTTAACGAATTACTTTCACAATAAGATGTTAGATATAAAAGTCCGAAAGTACAGTCAATGAGAGTTTAATAGAATAATTTTATAATAAAATAAGAATAGAATAAATTGAAATCGATAGAAATTAAAAGGATTAAAAAACCGCTATTAATATTGCTTGCACATAATTACAATACGCGTCACAAACAGAACGTGCGTGTTACATGAACAAGACTGACTAATACATATAAACAGGGCAACAATTAAAAAACTATATGTACAGTAGATTACCGAACGAACTAATCTAATTATCATATAATTTACTTAGATCAAAAGTAAAGATGTTTTTTCAAAATAGTCCATATAAAGATTTGAAAGAGAAAATGTAGTTTCATGTAACAACACCTATTATATTACGAAAAATAAAGAATTATGAACTTAATTTAAGTCACATTTCTAAGATCTTCACTTATCTTCAAATTCGTTCGTAAACTACAATTATTACTGTCATAAAATACATTCACTTCGGTAGAATCAAATTTAAACATAATAATCCTATGAATGGAGTAACCTAGTAGGTAACCTTCCGTTCTCCAAGATGGAGTAAAGCGAACAGTACACAAAAGCGTACACATAATAAACGGGAAGGGATTTCACGGAACTAGTTTTGCGACAGGTGTGCCCTCACTAAGGGTATTAAGTCCAATACACATTATATTAGTAAATTTTATATAGCTTGAGGATTACAATATAATTAATTACTTATAATCTACTATATTATCATTTTACAGAGGTACGGCTTTTTTGTTTGCAGTATTTTTGACACCAATGTCGTGATTTTGATGTTTTTTAATCCAATATAGATAAAGTAATGTCTATTACTAACGTTAATTTGGGGTGTAAGGGGTGTCGAATAACATCATAAGACTTGAGACACCCAAGCCAACCTTACCTGCACGTGGTGCACCCTGCTGAATAACGAACGAGGCAATGGCGCAAGCGGGGTGGTAGGGTTTTACAGCCCGACTGGGTCGCAACCACCATGTATATGGCGAGAAAGCCCGTAATAATGATTTGCTTCTGCGGGTCGCGTTTCGGGATCAGCCTGTGCATATCCAGCTTATTACAGGCCGGCATGATAGTGGCGACCGGCCGGCGATGGACAGTGTGTCAATCGGTGGTCGCTATTATTTTTGGATTGTACTGTGCTTACCACCAGGCATAGTGCAGTCACTTTGCCGTGCTACAATAAAAAAAAAAACAACAATTAACAATTTGTGTGAACGAACTAACACTAAAACATAAAATAAATTTTGCAAAATTTAGAATGTAAAACAGTTCTTATAAATAAATTAAGATAGTAATTAAGACCTAATAGGTATTTTTATCTGTCAAACTCCGTTTATGTGTATGAGGTATTACCTATTTAATTAGGAATCAAGATAATAATAGATGCGTACAGTAATTCATATATTGTGATCACAATTATTGTTTTAACGCATCAATTATTATCTTGATTCCTTATTAGAAAAAGTAGATTAACTGATAATTAAGTTAATATATTATAATAAAGAAATTTAATTATCCTGTAAAATATTCTTTCTATATATTTTGGTATATGTTATTAAACAGCTTGTTAATAATTTAGGTTATTGTAGCTCCCAGATCCAGACTTTTACAATTTTCTCTTTCTTCATTTATTCAAACAAGAACCTATTCACTGATTAATTTTGGGAACTCATTTTCAGTTTGTCCATCGAAACAAATTTAATCAACAAGTTTCATGTCTGAATACAAAAATGGATTTAGTTTTGTTTTTCTACCTGCTAATAGGAGTAATATAATTTTTTAATTAAAAAAGTATTAGCAAACTAATTTATTTTTAATAATGAAAAATACAGTAAGTCACACAGTAAGTAACGTACAGTGATCTATACCAACTAATACTCTAGATGCAAATATTAAGTCTCTTCGTTAAACTTTAAATTAAAAAAAAACTTGAGAGGTGTCAAGGGACACCCGGATGGAACGAAGTTCATTTCGATTAATTAGTGAAGGAATTGTAATAATTTTTTTTTTTTTTAAGATATGATAATTTTTTTTTTATTATTAACAAATATAATGTTATATAAACTCAATCAGTAGGCTCAATTTTCGTAATAATTGGCTTGTGGTAACTGAAGTAGGAAACATATGTTTGGGATCATTATTATTATTTTTTTTATTATTTATTATTTACAAAAAACCTGTATACACTCAACAAAAATAATCGTCGCGACACCACACTGTTCAATGCGAAATAGAAATGAAAATATCTGGCTTGCTTTCTATAAGAGAGAGAGAGACAGACAGAGAAACATGCGACGCCGCACAGCTTACAATAGCTTACTATAGTAAAAAGTGTCGTGACAACTTTTCGTAAGAATTTTTTCCGTCTAGCCCCCTTTCACAACGCGATAAGGAACTTCGTTCCAAAACTTAACCACTCGAAAAATCGTAAAATTTTCCCCACATGTTGTCTTACACATAAGGACATAGAGTATCTTTTGTCCAAAAAATTTTTCTCTTCCCCAGTAATAGAAAATATCAAATAGAATATATTATAATAATAATAGAATAGAATATATATAGTGTGAAGAAAGGCATGAGTAAAATTTAGTTGCATATACACCGTGACTGTTTAAGGAGTGATATCTTCAATCGTGTGATGATAGTTCATGGTTCCATTTAACATATCAAAACAAATACTAATAAACAACAAACACTATGGGTACAGATTTAAATAAACTTAAGTTGAATGACCGATTATAAAACCTGCGAGCAGTATCGCGGAGTTTATAACCATCTATAATAAAACGGATATAACGGATGATGATCGAACAAACGGTGTTTTACTTTATTTTTCGATATACCAACATTATAAGACCCACATATAGAATACTAATTGTGCGCATTACACAGAAATCACAGAAGTAAACAGTATTAATAAACAATTGAATATTTAATTTCCTCATCTTCTCGTTTAAAAAATAAAAACCTCTTTTGACATATTAATTTAGTCGCATAGGTAACCACAAGCCTTGACAACACGACGTGACTAACTTTCTTTTTTATGTCGCATGAGAGAATGAAATAACTGAATAACAATTTAAATACCCATTTAAAGTTCAAGTATTTTTATGAGCAAGACAATTAACGTTTCATTTTTAATTTTTGGACACGAGAGATAACAATCTTCAATACCCTTGCCTATTGATTCATTTTGAATAATAACTCAGACACAAACATTGACAACAACTCAGACATTGCAAATGCAATTTCGTTTTAACCACTGTCATTTAACTTTTCTATATCTGCATAGTAATATGCCAATGGTGTTTACATTGTAAACGGAAAACCTAATGAATGTTGATGTCTTAACACTAGATTACGTAGAAATGGGGTAATATTTTTCATCTGCGTATACCTATACATATAAGTCTCTTTGGTAGACGATGTAGTTTAGACAGCTTGTTTGATTTTAACATATGAAATGTCAGTACATTCGTCTAAACTATCGGAGTTATAAAGATTGTAGATTAAAGAAATTCTTAGCATTTCATGGAGTGTAGATATAGTACACATACAGAAAGTTTGGAAACTACCCATAAACCCTCAAAAACGGCACACTCACACCAACTTAGAGGGTTTCGCAGTGCTGTCCATAGAATTCTTTTCAAAACCTCTCCTCGATGCGCGTATTTGTAAGAGTGTGCCATTTTCAAGCGTTTGTTCATAGTTTCCGAACTGTGTGTCATATTTATACTGTGGTGTAGGTGTCGGAGGTTCGTTATGTTGCTGGTTGACGTGTCCAAGTGCAGATTTAAGGAACATACATCAAACGCTTAACTACACTGTCTGCAGTTCTTTCCTTTCCTACCGAGATCTGATGAGAAGTTGCTAGTAGAGCTACTTTAGAGATTATAACTCATTTGATCTGAATACATATTTTTTTATTCACTAAATTCTTTTATTCAATAAATTCAACTAAGCACTCGTCCATTAATATTATTTAAAAAAGATTCAGCGTTTTTGAAATCGAGTTTTGTGTCCAGTTATTAATAATACAACTTATTATTGCTAAAAACGTACAAGAAAATGAAATATTTCTTTATTTTTAGCGAGCAACAAACTAGGTATCTTAAAATTTCCAAATTAACCGCGAATTAATAGAAGCAGTAAAAACTCTCTCCTCGACCTCTGACACTGAAGATAATCGATTCCAACATCTTTTTTACGTAACTCCTGTTACGTGGCTATACATTATAATGATATTCTTGAAGAAATATCCGGAATTGTTATGTATCTTTATGTAAACAATATTACTTTAACACACTATTTTAAGATAATGCAATTAAGCAACGTAGTTTCTCTTTTTTAATACTCGTAGAATGTTCGGAAAAAATACTAAAATAGTAACACAAATTTTTGTGTATCTAATTATCTTGGAATTATTAACAGACATCTGGTTTCTGCTTTTATAATTACTCCATGTAAAAATATAAACAAAACACACTTAACTATTCATCACTATTCTATATTGTAATTTAACATGGATAATGTCGCAAAAGGATGCTATATTCTAGAAGTAAAGAACAAAAACTAAAGACGCGTCATTTTTTTTAATATCTAATAGGTTTTAGTGTTTAATCTCACCTGATTTTAAATGAGCACATGATCAAAAGATGTTAAACACGTTAGACCTTGAGTAGTAATAGCTCAAGTGTATTTACCGGAAAACGGAAACAAGTTGTTCATACTATATCTATGATTTACTCCATATAAGTCGATGTAGTTATTAGCAACCTGTTAAAACGTCAACTTTGCACTAAATCTTAAATAATTTTTTGTTGACGAGTTAAACGAACGTCAAGCGTTGCATTGAAATATTAGAAAATTGCAGCTGAGACCGTCTAGATTGCATTTACTTGTGACTAATCAAGCTCGGAGGCGTTTCGTCCGTTTGAAATTAACAAAGTGGACGACCTTCAATTATAAAATTTAATATATAATGATAATAAATTGGTCTAAAGTGAAAATAAGTATTACGTGTGAGATAAATGAATATTTTTGCTTTCTTAATCTTTTGTCTCTTTCTTGTAAGTAGATGATTATAGCCAAAAGAATCTTCTGTAAATATTTTCCATACCTATACAAACCAAAGTTCATTACAAAAGCTTGAACAGTATTCAGATTGAGGTAATAGAATGCTACGTAGTAGCGAGTTAAATCAATAATAAATTAGAACCATCACAAAATTCATAACACAACTTAAAAAAATAAAATTAAATTTAATGATTGCACAACTGACCCCAAAACCATCAATTTAGCGTAATAAATAATTGGTACTATTAATTCCATATTATTAACAATTAGTTAGTACCTGTGACTTCATCCTTACGTTTCAATTTCATTGTTTTTACCTGAATTAATTGTCGGCTGTTTATTTTTGTCAATTAACCCTAAGAATACTTTTCACCATTTTAAAATACATATATTAAATTTTAAAATTACTACTTCAAACTTGTAAGTAAGCATAATTATATATAGATTACAATATTTTAGAAAGCGCTTTATTGTTAGAAAAAAATTCTTAAAATTATATGCAACTTTTTAAGAGAGTCGCTCGAACAAACAACAGATTCTCCTAATTATGATAATAATTATAAAAATGCGTGTTTATTTATGTATTTATTGTGGTAAAAAAGTATTGCCTTTCAACAAATTTTAATATACAGTATATTAAACTTGATTAATGTATCAATTACTGAAATTTAGGTATTCTTTCTTCAATATTGTTGTTTTTGCACAAAATTATTTGGAATTATCAATATAAAGGGAGAGGGAGACAGGAGACGAGTCACTTCTATTTCATGATTTAGATGCAAGTTAGAGAATCGCATCGTGGTAGTTTCAATGCTTGACAAAATTATCAAACGATTTGATACCATAGTCCTTCTCCATTCGTTTTTTTTTTCCAAACTTACTGTTTTCGCAAAAAGATATATTGGAATTAGCAATAGAAATGGAGAGAGGGCTGATCGAAATTTGATACGAAGATTGCAAAGTATAATATGCCCTAGACTCTTGTTACTAAACCTGGGGCATTCTCGAAGCAAATGTTCAAAATTTGGCACAGATGTGCTATCGCAGAGGCACTAGTTATCTTACATACATGCTAACTTCGATCGCGTTATGTATATTGTCATATCATTTGGAGCCAGTACTAAATATAAGGTACCTGTCATTTTTCTGTACCTTTGTCAACATATATCCAACATTTCTTGAGAATCGGCTGAGTAGTTAACATTGCGGTTTTGTATGAAAAAATGTAAACGAATTTTCTTTATGTATTTTTTATTTGTATTAATCGAAGTAATCACCCATGCAATCAATGCATCTTTGCCAGCGCAGTGGCAGTTTATTGACGCCCTTCTTAAAGAAATCAGTTGGACGAGTGGCAACAAATTCTTCCGAGGCATTTTTTACTGCCTCTCGGGTATTAAATTTTTTTTCCGCCAAGGAGTTATCTAAATTCTGGGAAAAGTAGTAGTATGCAGGCGCAAGGTCTGGTGTGTAGGGCGGATGACGAAGACCTTCTAACACCAGTTCTTGCAACTTGGAGACCGTCTGCTGTGCAGTATGAGGTCGCGCGTTGTCGTGCAGAAGCAGCGGAGACGAGCGATTGACCAACGCTGGTTGGAGATGTGCCAGCTTCTCCATCATTGTGTTCAGTTCTTCACAGTACATATCTACAGTAATACTCACCCTGTTTTGTAAGAAGTTGTGATGAATCACACCGGCGCTAAGCCACCAAACAGTGATCATCACTTTTCTAGGGGCAAGTTTTCGTTTAGGGCATTGTTTAAGTGCTGATCCAGGATTCAACCAATTTGCTGAGCGCTTGCGGTTATCAAACAGAATCCATTTTTCATCGCAGGTAACAATGCGGTTCAAAATTCCTTCATTTGTGTGTCTGTTGCACAGTGCAAGGCACGTCTCGACGCGTACTTCGCGCTGGCGATCATTGATTTCTTTAAAATTAGAATTCTTAGCCAAACAAAAATTATTTTGATTTGAAATGGCCAGTACTGCAGAATGGCAATTTCATAGGTAAAGACCTGTTATATATTGTGTTAGAATGAAAATAGAGTAATTAATATTAAGCTTTAAATTAAACAAAATACTAAACATAATCTTAACATAAATTACTAGAGGCAATATTATTATATGCCCGTTTATGCGAACAAGAATCATTAATCGTTGTTGAAAAGTTTCCTTCAGTTTTATAATAAAATTCAAATTTAGATATTACACTCGAAATGAACGTGCTTTTTCTATTTCAAAATATCTTAGCTATCTTTGGTTTAAGTAAATACAAGAATTGTAATTGTATTTTTTCTACAAGTTTTCAGTACATGTAACCGAAAAATTGAATTGAAAATAATAACAATAATTTTAAAATGTTTACTGTTTCAGATTGATTACACTCTGCTTGTTAAATTATTCGGTAAGTTGTGCAAATACCATTACGTATAAATAACACTGTGTCTTATTTCTGTAAAAAAATCATCATGTGCTTTATTTTTTTTGTTAAGAAAAACTTATTTAGCCTTATTGTCATTTGGAACTCGATGAAATGAATAAACGACATTAAAAGAAACATACATATACACCTATGGAACATATAACATGTTAGAGAATGAGATAGAATACATTGTGCGTGTGCGTGTGCATGTGCGTGTGCGTGTGCGTGTGCGTGTGCGTGTGCGTGTGCGTGTGCGTGTGCGTGTGCGTCTGCGTGTGCGTGTGCGCGTGCGTGTGCGTGTGCGCGTGCGTGCGTGCGTGCGTGCGTGCGTGCGTGCGTGCGTGTGTGTGTGTGTGTGTGTGTATGCATGTATCTTCGAAAAGCAATACCTTGAAAATGGCACAATAAGAAGCATATTATATTGTTCAAGGTTCAAATATCAATATTTTTAAAGCTTTACTTCTACCGCGTCTGAATTGCACACATGTTTTTTTAACCGACTTCGAAAAAGAAGGAGGTTATATGTTCGGGTGTATGTATTTTTTTTTTATGTATGTTAATCGATATCTCCGTCAATTGTGAACCGATTTTAATGATTCTTTTTTTGTTTGATTCGGCTATACTCCAAGGTGGTCCCATATAAATTTGAATAAAATATTCAACCCCTAAGAGGGTTAAATATCGTTTATTTGATTTTCACCCAGTTCGTGTCTACGTATTTTCGTGTACTTGAAAGTGATTTCAAAATTTTATTTGAAATTTGATAACTGGGAATGGTGTTCTTGAACATAAAAAAAAATCCAACCATAAGGGTTGAAAATAAAGGGATGAATAAAGCTTATATGAATAAATGAACTTCCCCACAAACTAATTTTAATGAAAACTTGGAACAACCTGTTGTAATGATAAGAATATCATTTAGTCAATCCTGAGTTGATCATGAAAATGAAGAATGGAACTCCTCAACGGCTTACAGCAGCTATCTTGTGTTTGGGTACATATGACTCGTTTTGACGAGGACTTACATGTGGGATTATGACTGTTGAGGCAATTCCCGTGAAGCGGACATTAGGAAAGATGAGGTTCTGAAATTCGTTCACAATCAACCTAATATGACCAGTTAGATCTAGTACGATGTAATATCATGTTTGTTTGTCAAGTTACGAACTTCTGAAGAACAATTACTTCTGTATCGAATTAAATCAAAGTCATGTACTCGAAAAATATCTAGAAATATGGTGGTAAGCGACTTTATATTTTTCTTTAAGTTATTGTTCAGACCTCTCGGTATTATTACAAACATTACAAGTATACAGGTAGCCGCTTATATATAGGTAGTCTACTAGCTAGCCTAGCTACTAGAAGTCTAATTACCATCACTATGAACGAATTTCACCTTTATTTTTTGTTCACTTCACATAAAATACAACTGTTATCAAAAAGACCGGAGCTATGATCAAAGTAAGAGCGTAAGCGTTGCGGAAGCATTAATAGATTAAGATTCATAAAACCACTATATCTTAATTACTTTATAATTAATTAAAACCATGTAAAATATATTTATATACACTAAAAATGGAAAAATAAAAATTTTTACAAAAAAAATTGAACCGACTTCGATATAAAAAACTTATAATGCACTGAAAAGTGAAAAATAAATATATCATTAATATAATCAAATTAAATAAAATATATGA